>JAODXP020000008.1:12624933-12627433 GCA_027497455.2 Sardinella longiceps | reverse complement strand
CCTGCCCAGTACTTACTTTGTACTTGTGACAATATTACACAAAAAATGTATTGCGTTGTCTTTACCTACTTCTTACTCTTTAATTCACATGCTGTAATCTGAAATAGGATATTTTAATGTTGTGGGACACAGAGAGATTTCAGTGGAAGAAAAAAAAGAGGGGGATGAAGAGAGACAGGGAGGGAGACTGGAAGGGAGGAGAGGGAGGTGTGAAAAAGAACGAGTGAGACATCTCCTCGCGTCACCTCTGTCACTGCGAAGGGCCCCTGTCACTCAAGTGTCAGGGGGCTGAGTGACAGTGAGAATGACTGACAGCATGCCTGAGAGCAGGGGATCAGCTGGACACACACACACACACACACACACACACACACACACACACACACACACACACAGCCAGCCACATAGACATACATACACTCTTGTCTGTCTGTCTGTCTGTCTGTCTCACTCTCTTGCTCCCTCTAACACACACACACACACACACACACACACACACACACACACACACACACACACACACACACACACACACACACAAGCTAGTAGATAAAACAAACATTCAGACAGACACACAACCACAGCAACAGACTCACACATACACTATAGACTCACACACACACATACACACACACACACACACACACACACACACACACACACACACACACACACACACACACACACACACACACACACACACACACACACACACACACACACACACACACACAAAGAGTCAGATTTCGTGTCTGAAATCAGAAGCTGTGGGTGGGGATTGTGCAAATGAGGCCCTGTCACCCTGACAAAGTAAGACGTGGTGTCAAAGCCTCTGTCAGCTGGCAACAAATCTGCGCCGGAGACCCCTTTAGATTTGCTCGATGTTGACTAAATACAGATACTCACGCCCTCTCACATGCTTATGGTAATCAGCTCAGGGCCCGCAGGAGAAGTGTGTGTGTGTGTGTGTGTGTGTGTGTGTGTGTGTGTGTGTGTGTGTGTGTGTGTGTGTGTGAGAGAGAGAGAGAGAGAGAGAGAGAGAGAGAGAGAGAGCGAGAGAGAGAGAGAGAGAGACAGAGAGTTAGCGACAATGGCTGTTTCTCCCGGTGGAAGAGTGGAACAGGGAGGAACGTCTTGGGGGGGATTTGGGGATGCAAGAAGCCTCTGCCAGAGCCTGTGGGTGCATACCTCTCAGAATAAGCCTTGCATGGTGGTGTGAGTGTGTGTGTGTGTGTGTGTGTGTGTGTGTGTGTATGTGTAACTAAGAATGTATGCATGTGTATGAGTATGAGTAAATTGGCTGGAAGATGTGTTTCCAAGACTTGTATGCATGAATCGGTGTGAGTGAATGTGAGTTTATTTCATGGCTTGTGTGAGTGTGTGTGTGTGTGTGTGTGTGTGTGACAGAGAAAGACAGAGCATGAGTGATTGTGTGTGTGTGTGTGTGTGTGTTTGAAGAGAGTATCTGTTTGTGTCTATTGGTGGTATGTTTGTACGAGATAGTGAGCTTGTGTGTTTGTGGGGATGGAGCTTTATGTGTATGTTGGTGGTATGTGTGTGTGTGTGTGTGTGTGTGGTGTGTGTGTGTGGGGATGGTGTGTGTGTGTGTGTGTGTGTGTGTGTGTGTGTGTGTGTGTGTGTGTGTGTGTAGAACTGGTGAGAGCAGCAGCTGATGATTGAGCCTCTGCTGAGGTGGATGTCAGAGTGGATGCCACTTGTTGTGCGATGTGTGTGCGCGACAGTCGACAGCAGCAGACAGACAGACAGACAGACAGACGAGCACACGCACACACACACGACAGACAGACAGACAGCACACACACACACACACACACACACACACACACACACACACACACACACATACCAATCTGATTGAGTATGGAGACGAACAAGCTTAAGCACTCTGTCAATCACCTCTGACAGCACATCATTCATTCCACTTTTAGGGCAGTAAATGTAAGAGAGAGAGAGAGAGAGAGAGAGAGAGACAGAGAGAGAGAGAGAGAATGTAAAGATTTGAGAGATAGGGAGGTAGAGTGACAAAAGATAAGCAAATAGATTGATGACAGCATATTTTAGAGGCAAATATTTCCCGTATTCACACAATCTTGTTATGTACAACTTCATGTTTTATTCATTCCATCAAAACACTGACATTTGCAACCAACTTATTTGTCTGTTCTTGTTGTCTGGAGAACTTCAAAATATGCCCAATCTGATCCAAGAAAGACATCACTCAGACAAGTGAATAACATATTCAGCTATCATGCCAAAATTCTTCTGTCTTGCTTAGGGACAAAAGAGAAGTGTGTGTGTGTGTGTGTGTGTGTGTGTGTGTGTGTGTGTGTGTGTGTGTGTGTGTGTGTGTGTGTGTGTGATCAGGACCCCCCTGCCCCCAAACACACACTATATATATAATAAAGGGCTGGTCAAGGGGTCAGTCCTCACAGGCCATGAGAGTGACAGGCTACCCCAGAGGAGATTAGCAGAGACCTGG
>JAODXP020000008.1:12614933-12617433 GCA_027497455.2 Sardinella longiceps | reverse complement strand
CTCTCTTTCTGCCCTCTTTCTTTTTTCTCTCTCTTTCTGCTGTCCCCTTCCCCTCTCGTCTCTTCTCTTTTTGCTCTCCTCTCTTCAGCTATCTTTTCCCTCTCTCTTTTTCTCTTCTCTTCTCCTCTCTTCTCTTCTCTTTATTTTTACTCTCTTCTCTTCTCCTGCTCTTTTCTGTTCTTCTTCTCTCCTCTGCTCTCTCTACGCCTCTCAGCCTCTTTCTTGTGCTGCTGCGGCGATGATGAATGGAGGCGAGGCAAAGCGGGCAGCGCCCGCAGCACTGAGGAATAATGCGCGCTTAAGCACGCTCGTAAATTACCGCCCAGGCCCGCCCGCCACTGCCAGGGCGACACGTCGCGCACAGAACCTCACGGCGTACGCGTGGGCGAACCGAACAGAACCTGCTGGCAAAGACTCTCCTGGCACAGGCTGTGTGTTCGTCACACACACACACACACACACACACACACACACACACACACACACACACACACACAGACACACAGAGTTTTCTACATGCATGTGGCATGTGGCACATGTGTGTAAGTGCCCATGTTAAATCAGAGTGGCAGTACTCCCTTGACAGAGAAACACAGAGCGCCTCCCTTGATGGAGGTGGGTTGCACAGATGGCAACAATGTTTGCCCTCGGGGCGAAATGGCTTCAATCATATGTGTGGATGAAGAAAATCTCACTTTGTGCTAAACATTAAATGCATCATCGTCCTAGCATTGTTTTGCTTGAACTCGTGGCTTGTACTGCTTTCAGGCTGAAAGATAATCGATTGGTGCGTTTTGCTGTACAGACAGGAGATCTGAAAAGCCTTGAGCACAGGTTAGTGTGTCAGCAGACCTTTAAAGGCTTCGAAGCAGAGCAACAGAGATTATAGCCTCTGTTAGCAAAACACATACAGTAGCTCAGCCTTGCACTCTCACAGTGTTTTTTTGTTAAGTATTTTGCTAGGTTTTATTTTATTATTGCATAATAGAATATTACATATTATGTAAGACCTTCTGGAACAACTTTACAAATTTCAAGGATGAATAGACTCATCGTGCCCATTTCCCTCACTGTGTCCTTCCAGTCATTCTGTCTGTCTGTTTCTTTCTGCTAATTCTCATTCTCTCTCTCTCTCTCTCTCTCTCTCTCTCTCTCTCTCTCTCTCTCTGTTTGAATGTGCCTTCAGAGACCCTCTGCCTCAGTCATTAAAGCGTAGGCCATCATTCCGGCTTTTATAGGAAAATCACTACTGACAATTTGCTAGCGCTCGTAAAAGTTTGTTCCAGGTGCTGGTTGCTTTGGGTCTGGCGCACGGCAACGCCACACTGCCAGTGCTCCCGCTTTATGGCACGCAGTAAAACACCGTTGGCATGGTGACAGGCCCTGTAACTTTTTTTATCGGGAGGCTAATTTACGGAAGGACATTAGGCTGTGAATGCGATTGATATCAGCGTCGAGGGCCAGATAAAAAACAAAAGGGCTGGCCCAGTGAACGAGATGGCCGGGGTCGATATGGTTCCACCAACTGCCCCAAGATGTCATCATTCAAGCCATGCAAATATTAGTCTATTTGCATGTGCCTCAAGTGTCAGATTAAACACCGAGGTAAGGCCTGATATATCGACACAGAGCGCATACACAGCCATGGCTTCGGGTCACAATGAAAAAATCTGTTAGCACTGACTTAATGACCACTCCAAATGATTATGAGATAATAGAGATATTCTGTGGTTATTGTTATATGACCTTCATGAGGGTAATGGCTGTAGTATTTTTGGCTGGCAAGCAACACTATGTGCTTGTAAGTGTTTACTTTCACTACTTTTCAAACATAAACAAGTAGGTCAATGTTTGCTTGCTTGTCAGAATGAAAGATTATGGCTCAAATGTCTATTTTTGGATGATGTAATAATTCACAAAACACTGTTATAAAAGTAGTTTGTCATGGTGACCTAATATAATCTGTATTAGTGGCTCATATAGCTTGAGTGGGTTGCATGACAAGTATTATTAAACAAAGTACATGCAAGGGCTGAATGAACACAGTACACCTGTTACTTTTATAACATAGGTTAACAAGTGCTTTACGAACACAGACAGAGGCTTTACAAAAAAAGAAATAATGAATAGCTTTGAGGCCATTGCCACCAGCCTTCCCTTGACTCCACTGTTGCAAACTGGCAAGAAGTTAGTGTGCTTTTATACAGCACAGGTCCGCCTTTGGAAAAGATGCTGAGTAGGCAGCTCTATTTAATTGG
Source organism: Sardinella longiceps (assembly GCA_027497455.2). Lineage (NCBI taxonomy): Eukaryota > Metazoa > Chordata > Actinopteri > Clupeiformes > Clupeidae > Sardinella > Sardinella longiceps. Next base: position 12,615,175 of record JAODXP020000008.1, on the reverse strand, counting down.
TTGAAAGGGAAACAACCCCCCCACTTCCCCACCCCTTATTTTATCCTGAATTCCCTCCCAACACACACACACACACACACACACACACACACACACACACACACACACACACACACACACACACACACACACACACAGAGACCTACTCCTGCCTGCCACCCAACAACCCTTCTCCAACCCCCATCCCCTGACAAGCACTTTACAAACAAACCCAGGCTGGCAGCTTTATTGATAGGGTAATC
>JAODXP020000008.1:12577433-12592433 GCA_027497455.2 Sardinella longiceps | reverse complement strand
GGCAATAGAAGGGGAGGGGGGGTAAGAATGAGTTAGAGAGAGAGAGAGAGAAGAGAAAGGGAGGAAGAGAAAGAGAAAAAGTGTGAGACAGAGAGAGAAATTGAGTAAGACAGACGGAGAAAGCAAGAGAGACACCGAAAGAAAGAGAGAGAGAAAGAAAGAAATAAGGAAAGAAAGAAAGGAAGAAATAGAGAAAGACAGAGGGTGGGGGAGAAAGAAAGAGCTGAGGGAGGTTTTTGTGCTGGGTGAAAAAAAAGGATTTGGCGGCTCCTCCGGTGCTACACCGTGCTCCAGAGAGCGGAACTTTCTGCCGGAACGTTCTCTCTGAATGGGTGGCGTTAAGACTTCATAAAGCTATGGCAGAATTCTCTCTGCCTTCGAAGAACTGGATGTGCATAAAATTACACGAGTGTGAACGTGTGTTCAAACACGCACACACACACGGGCACACACACACACACACACCACAGTGGAGTGGTAATTGAATCATCATTATCTTTTGCTGCAGTTGTCTGCTGCAATCCCTGAGTGGGCTGTGAATGGAGCAGGAGTAGGAGGAAGAGGTGTGCAAGCCAAGCGCAAAAGTGAGTTATTAGCATACACACACACACCCACACACACACAAGGGTATGCGTGCACACACACACACACACACACACACACACACACACACACACACACACACAAGGGTATGCGTGCACACACACACACACACACAAGGGTATGCATGCACACACACACACACACACACACATACACACAAGGGTATGCATGCACACACACACACACAAACACACACAAGGGTATGCGTACACACACACACACACACACACACACACACACACACACACAAGGGTATGCATGCACACACACACACACACACACACACACACACACACACATGCAGTATATAGTGTATACACACATGCAGTATGCATGTACACATTCACATACACAATAGTACAAATAGATTATTTGCACACACACACACACACACACACACACACACACACAGAAATGCAAGCACAAGGCACAACACAAACGCTGAAATGTGCCGAAGGAAAACACATTACCCTGACATCTGACAGACCTGGCTACTGTAGCTGCAAGCAAAGAGCCTATTTTTGGGCCAAATTGTTCCATCAAAAAGTGTCAACCATTTGGATTCTAAGGGAAATTACAGACTCAAGAATAATTGCTTTCCTGTTTCTTTTCTGTTTGTTTGTTTTTTTGATACACAAACAAATAATATTCTTTTTTTGGTTTGGACTTCGTGAGATGAATAGAGAGAGAAAATGTGAAAGTATAAAAAATGATCTGCTGTAGTTGATACAACTTCAAATGGGTTTAGAACCTGTAGTTGCCCTCATGCCTTACGCCTAACCAATACAATAAGAACTGGCATTCTTTAAATACTTTGAAGAGTTTATATATCTAAAAAAAACTGTTGGGAAAACTAAAGAAGAAAGTGTGTGTGTGTGTGTGTGTGTGTGTGTGTGTGTGTGTGTGTGTGTGTGTGTGTGTGTGTGTGTGTGTGTGTGTATTATGTGTCTGTATAAGTATATCTAAAAAAAAACTGTTGGGGAAAACTAAAGAAGAAAGTGTGTGTGTGTGTGTGTGTGTGTGTGTGTGCGTGTGAGTGAGTGAGAGATAGAAAGAGAGACTGAGAGAGAGAGAGAGAGAGAGAGAGAGAAATGGAGAGAGAAAGAGATCTGGAGAAGGAGATTAGACTGAGTATACGGGGGAACCTGTCGGGGTGATTTTAACAAGCTGCGACACTTTTATTATCATTATTAATTAGCAGTTTTCAACCAGGCGAATGAGATCAATATGGTGGAGTGCGGCGAATTTCAACAGGCCGTTTGGATCAATCAAGTGGAGTTTTTATCTACATAACTGCCACTACGACCGGCCTCGTTAGCACAGCATTACGGGCAGTCGAGGAGCGCTGATTGGCGGCATTTTTAATTAGCACGACATCGAATGGGCGTCCATTTTTCTTCAGCCTTTCAACTCTTATCTCATTTGCAATTTCTCTCTTCTTCTTCTTCTTCTTCTTCTCTGCTTTGTGCTTGGTCTTTCTTTCTCTTTTTCTTCTATATCTGTTCATTGTTCTTCTCATCCTTTTTTTCTTTTCTGTATCATTATAATAGTAAGCGTATGCTATAGTATCATTATAATAGTAAGCGTATGCTATAGTATGCATTCAAATTTGTTAGTGTACTTTTGTTCTATATCAATGGAGATAGACAAATATGAACTCGTTAAAAGATGTATTGTGAACATATAAACATAGGTGAATGGGAATGTTCTCTGTTAAACCATTTTCATATGCCTGTTTTGTTCACAAAAGCAGAAACGCACGAACACACACACACACACACACACACACACACACACACACACACACACTGTTGTGTGCAAAACCATGTAAGAGATTTTTTTCCTAAAAACCAAGATGTACACATGTTTGTACAGACACACACACACACACACACACAGACACACACACACATGCATAATCACTTGTGCCTACAGTGTCACACGGATACACTCACACACAATTTAATCCTTCTCTCTCTGCTCTTAATCAGACAACCAGTAAAATAGGATTAGGGCCTATCTAGTAGGATTGCATATTTCCAAGCATGTGATTCTATCCCTGTTTACTAGGCAGGAGTTTCTCTCTCTCTCTCTCTCTCTCTCTCTCTCTCTCTCTCTCTCTCTCTCTCTCTGTCTCTCTCTCTGGGTCTTTCCTGTATCAAACAAAAATTACTGTAAAAGACTCTTGAGTGGAGCAAAGGAACTCTTCTAACTCTCTTCTCAGCAAATGATTCATCAAGTGATTCATGCTGACGGAACGGGGGATTCAAGGAAAAAACTACTGGTGTAGTTCCTCCCCTCTTTGCTGTTCCTTTGGAAGTCTAAAGGTAGGATAGCAGGGATTATGGAACTAGAATAGGTGAACATATAAAACCATGGAGGTAAAGCTGATTACTTCACCGCAGTGAGTGGAGATACATGCAGAGAGGCTATTTGAATTTAATTTCATAAATAATACTTTTTCACATTTACACTGGCAATAGGCCTATCATGTCACCACATATTCTTAATACAATGACAAATATAAGAAGGCCTATATATCTGCAACACACAACTAAACATGAGGTGTGTAGGTATAAAGGGCCTAGAGTCATTAGGTTTTAAATGTAAAGAAACATGCATACAGTATGCATCTGGAGTATGGTACTGTATGTGTAGGGCCGAGAGGTCCTAGAGTCAATTAGGTTTTAAAAGGCCTATCAAAAGGCCTATCTATGCATTATAATTTATATGCTTTTGGTGTATTGTGAAGTTCGTAAGATTGTTTTTATTGGCTAGCTAGCGGTGTCCATTCACTTCGTTAGGTTAGCACCAGCAAACTCAGCTGATAGGACTGGATGAAATGAGTTGAAAGTTGAAAAGTCTCCAGTGACAGATATCACTCAGGCTTACTTGGAAATGAGGTTTAACATCGATAATTCTGAGCCCCCCCTTTAAATGTAAAGGAGTATGTAGGCCTACAGTATACAGTATGCCATCTTAAGTAGGCCTATAGTATGTGTTGTGTATATCAGCGTGGAAGAACATAAAGAGGTTGGCAGGTTTTGCCATTGTTATTTTTCTGAGTGCCACAGATGAAAGTGAAGATGACTTCAGGTGAGTTTTTATTTGAACCATGATATCCATTTTATACACTAAGGGGATAGAAGCCTGTGATGGATACGATAGCTGAAGCAGTTGTCTTGTATACTGCACAGTTTCCATTTCCACAGTTTTCTGGCTCTCATTTCAAAAACCTCAAAACTGCTCTCTGATTTAGACAGATACAGTAGTATATAAATAAGCCAAGACACATCCTGTCAACGTTTTAGACAGTTTCTCTTGAACAACTTAGCTCAGTTTGAGTGGTGTCAGACACAACAGAGGAACTAAGAAACAAGATTGTCAGTGTTTGTTGTTTAACTTCTGAGTTTCTCAGGAAACTGTTGGATGTGTTCAGACACAATCAATCCTGTTCAATAAGAATCTCACAACAAATGTTGTTTTGTAACAACAACACGCTGTGCTGTCAATTTTACATTTCAATAGCGCTAGGGAAGGGAAATGTCGTCCGGTTATTTTTACCACTATGGCCAGTTTACACCCCTGCCATTGTATTGACATTACAATACCTTGAAAATGGTGCTTTGTTGCAGTATAAGCTTCATATTCATAACACGGCGATTTTAGCTAACATGCTAGGTTGGTGAAGTTAAGTTCCCATGCTAGTCCTGTTGTTCGAGGTAGCCTACCAAGTGCCAAGAGCTGTTGAGGTACAGTAGGAAAAGAACTACAAGGTTAAGTACAACATAGCAGCTAATGCAAGAATACTAATATGACAAGTTCAAGGAAACTTTTTTCCTTGTCCTCATTAATTAGTGTTAGCTTCTGGTTGCAAACTGCTGCTACTTGTTCTATTTCCTATGCAGTGATCTTGAACAACTGGACTATAAGTTGAAATATGTCAAACACTTTAATTTTTACAATTCATTAGATGTGTTTATGTTTGTCTCAATAGGAAGTCAGACAGAATACCCATCCGGCATCCCGTGGTGAAATATCCTGAGGATGGTAGCCTATATCATGTCAAGATAGAGCTTATTATGCTCAGAAAGTAAACAGTAAGTAAAAAAATAAACTCATCTACAGTAACAATTTATCTCAAGTCCTTTAGGTAATGGTTTAGACTCCCACTTATGAAACCACATTTCAGTAGTAGTCTTGGAAAAGGGTATCTTTGCCTTTATCTTCATGTTAAGCACATCAAACTGTCTCTGTATGAAACTCTGCATAGAAACAAACTTGCCTTGCCTTATAACTTGTCACTTAGGGTAGTTATGTAAACTCAGGCCTCTAAACTGATGAAGTTAGCCATTTACAGTACTGTAGGTACACAACTACACAATCACACAGCCAGGTCCACAGAGACTCTCCAATCTAGCACTTTATTTGTGTACTTTGTTTGCCCAAGCAGCTCTGTTCAATAAAAAGAGAAATTGAAAGAGAGAGAGACAGAGAAATGAAGGGTTGGAGGAGGCACCCTAGCGCAGAGGAGGCTAACGTTGCTACTACATCTCAACAAGGTGCTCTATCAGTCACTCCAAATGCTCTTTTCTCTCTCTATCCATCTCTATCTGCCCATTTCTGTTTCCAACTCTCTCTCTCTCTCTCTCTCAATTTATCCTATTCCTTCTCTCTCCTTCTCATTCCCCACCACTCTCCACCCTCTTTTTTCCATCTTTTACTTATTTCTCTCTTCCACTCTGACCATCTTTCCCTTTCCTTCTCCAACTCTCTTCCACCCCCCACCCCTACCCCTCCTTTCCTCTCTCTCTCTCTCTCTCTCTCTCTCTCTCTCTCTCTCTCTCTCTCTCTTTCCTCTCTCTTTCTCCACCCATCTTTTCCTGGCAGCAGAGGCGCGTAGCACACAGCAGTTAATTCCTGTCTAATTTATTACGCCGCTGCCCCGGCCCTGAAGGGCCATTAGCAACACACACTGACACAGCACACTGGCCCTCTGTCGTAATTTATTGTCTTATTACAGCGCGGCAGCAGCATCAATTAATTATCCATTAAAGCGCTCCTGTCGCCAGGATTTATAGTGGCTAGCCGACAGGCAGGAGGTGGGGGAAGAGGAAGAGAGAGAGAGAGAGAGTGGGTAGGTGGGCAGGGGATCTTGGATAGATTGCTTTTCCTGAGCAGAATGAGAGGGGATGATCTGGGGAGAGAGAGAGAGAGAGGAGGCTAAAAATATAGGCTCTGCCCAAGCGACGAGGCAGTTTGATATATTTTTACGAAAGGTTTAATTTATTTATCTTTCTGTGTGTTTTATGGTTGAACAGGGCCGTGTGAAAGGGGGGTGGTTGTAAAATAGGCTACTGTCACAGCAGACTGGAGATGATGACAAAGTGACCGTTCGTTATACATTTCTTTGCCTCTAGTCGTAATGTATGTTTGTGTTGTTTCACATTTATATGGCAGAAGGAACAATGCATCATGAGAATGTATGTGTGTGTGCATGCATCTGTGCGTGTGTGCATGTGAGTGAGCGAGGAAGAGAGAGAGAGAAGGAAAGAAAGTGTTTATGTGAATGTCTCTGTGTAGTTATTAGAATTATTGAATAATATCAATCAATAGAACAAAATGTTAATACTGTTTCAACTTTGACATGTAATTCTATTGTTTATCATTTGTACTTCTGTATGATTTTATCAATGTACTTCTGTAGATTCCAACAGCTTTGGTAAATAATTTGTTCTGTTAAAGCTCACATGCAGTATGCTATTGTATTTATAATTTAATACACTTGTTACCAAAAAAAAAAAAAAACATACTGCATTTTCTACATCCATAATGAACCTAACTTCCTAACTTCTTATCTTGTAAATAACTTTTTAAAACACAGAAAGGAACAAAGAAGCCGCATAGAGAGGCAAACAAATAAAAGAGTCCATTATGAAGCATGTTCTATGTGCACTAATTTAGTCCCATGTGTTAAAGGCTTATTTTGCTCTTAGTGCAACACTTACCTCACAGCTCAGAGGTCCTTCCTCCCCGTGTCCCTGAAACCAAACACAAATCTATTGCTATGAGCCATAGGTGCAATTATTGTTTTCCTTTAAGTTATGGCTATAATCACCTTAGCTGATGTTGCCATCCATTTGGTAAATGACCTGGTGCGCACACACACACACACACACACACACACACACACACACACACACACACACACACACACACACACACACACACACACCCTCTTGCTTTGCCCTAGGAAGGGCATCCTGGGGTGGGAGATGCACAGAGCTAAGTGTGCCATAAATCTGAGGCACACACACTCTCTCTCTCTCACACACACACACACACACACACACACACACACACACACACACACACACACACACACACACACACACACACACACACCAAGACAATGTTAATCATGCTGGCAGACAAAGTCACTTTCCCCCTTCGCCATGCTGCTAACAAGCGTCAGCAGGGGACCGGTGGTAGGGAGGCTATTAGCCTCCAGTGGCAGGCAGGCAGGCAGGCAGCTGATTTAGGTAGCAGACAGCACTGAACCACACACACACACACACACCACAGCGCAACAAGGGCACTGGGAACGCCAGAAACAGCTAGTCTGAGCAGGAGCAAAGTGAGCAGATTTCAAAAGGCAAGCAATTACATTACCCTTTTAGTGCTATGCGCTTAATGATGCTGCCTAGGCAGTGTGTGTGTGTGTGTGTGTGTGTGTGTGTGTGTGAGGTACTATGTGCAACACAATATGTACAGTAATATATGTAAAACACTATGCAAAAATGGCTAGTATATTTGAAAAATGTCTAGAACACTCTGAAGAACTGCACAAGTAGTGTGTGTGTGTGATATCTGTGTGTCTTTGTGTGTGCTACTTGCATGTACAGTAAGTATGCACGTGCTCTGGGTGCTCACACGCTCTGGGTGTATCTGCTTAGGATACTGTACATCTGTGTGTGTGTGTGTGTGTGTGTGTGTGTGTGTGTGTGTGTGTGTGTGTGTGTGTGTGTGTGTGTGTGTGTGTGTGTTTTCTAAAGTGGAACCCTTCCCTCTCCAACAGGCAGAGCTGGTTCACACACGCACCCCCCGGAGCGAGGCGCTCGCCTCCCCAATGTAAACAGGCCCACATTCCCCCACCCACCACTCACCCACCCACCCCGGCTCCCCTCCCTTCCCCTCCACCCACCCACCTCCTCCCAGTGCTAAGCCCCTCCATGGCCCGCAGGATGGAGGGAAACAGGGCCCTGTTTTCCCATGCTGACAGCCACGATGGATTGCTTCCATTACTGTGTACAAGAAACGCATTCTGTTCAGATGAAGGCATAGTAAATTACATGAATGAGAGAGAGAGAGAGAGAGAGAGAGAGAGAGAGAGAGAGAGAGAGAGAGAGAGAAGAGAGGAGGGAGGGAGGTAAAGAAAGGGGGTTGGAAAGAAAGAGTAAGAGAAAGAGAGACGGGGAGAAAGACAGAAAGAAAGAGAGAGGGAAAGAGAGAGAGAGAACGAGAGAGGGAGAGGGAAAGAGAGAGAGAGAGACCAAAGAGGTCCTTGCTAACAAGGCTGGAAATCTCACACTAATGGGGTCAGGGCCTGATGCCGCAGCAGTGGTGCTGTGATGAATCACTGCCGGATGGCCACCAGCTACCAGAGTCAGAGCCACAGCGCTCAGCCAACCACTCCAGCTCACTAGCTCTGCTCTGCTGCCACTGAGTACAGCCAAAGTCTCCTGCTCCAGGCTCCACCATTACACAAAGCTATACACAGGACATCTGCTATCGGAAGGCTATTAATTCATCTCCAGTGTGTGTGTGTGTGTGTGTGTGTGTGTGTGTGTGGTAGGTGGGAATGGGTGTGTGAAGAAAGCGGGAGAGAGAAAGACAAAGAGAGACAGTTTACATTTATTTATAGGAAACGTCTTTCTCCAGTAAGCTGTTGTAAGAGTATCATATACATATGGATGTACTGTATATTCACACACTCTCTCTCTCTCTCTCTCTCTCTCTCTCTCTCTCTCTCACACACACACACACACACACGCACACACACACATACTGATTCACACAAACACACACACTGGGATGAGTTTATTGGCCTCTCTTAGCAGGTGTCCGTGGACACACTACACTCCACACACACACACCCCTGCTGTTTGTCCCCCCCTCGGAGAAGAGCTTAACCCCCTGGCCCTCCACTCCACCCAAAGCCATTCCACTTTGTCCTCATCCCTCTCTTTCTTTTTCTCTTCATCTCCCTCTTTCTTGTATCTCTCCCTTTGTATTTCACGCTTAGCAGTGTCCCAGAGGGGTCTATTTTTTTGGCCGGGTGACCCGGTGTCTCCAGGGCCCCTGCTTGGGGCCTCCCCCATACGGCGTAGGGATACCCAGCTGTGGGGGGCCCCCATGTGACAGGTCACATTAGATGTGCTTCTGACAGGTGAGCGCTAGGGTAGAGGCCCCGCTGCCTACCACACACGAAACACCTGAGCAGAATGAACAGTCTTTCTGTCTTTATCTTCTCTTTTTCTCTCTCTCTCTCTCTCTCTCTCTCTCTCTCTTCTTCTTTCCACACTCTCTTTCTTTCCACAATCTCTTTTTTTTCTTTCCCTGTCCACAACTTTATTTTGGCTCAGATCTCTCCCTATTTAATTAATTCCATTTCAGGGTGTGTGATATTTCTTCCTATTTCCAAAACAGAATTATTCAAAACAGTCTTTACAAACAGAATACAAAGATATGCTGTATGCATCTGAGACAAACTCGCTTTCCCCTCCTTTCCTTGTCAGTGGCTTCAAAAGGAGATGCCACCATACATTTTCCACCTCTCATTTCATTTTCCACTGGTCTTTATAAAAAAATATCAGAATACTTTTAGCAAGATGCTAATCGACAAGATGCTAATGGTCTAATCTGATTCAATAATCTATGCTAGGCTGAAGCTAAAAGTGTTACCTAAAGGTGTCTACAGACCAAAGATCCACGACGAGACGGGCTGCGACGTTCTAAAAACCTGCAACGTTCTAAAACTCCGAAAATGCGATTTGACATGTTAAATCTTTTGCGACGGCAACTGCATACAACAACCTAGGATGAATGATTCACACCACCACAACTATTCTCTAAAACGCTTCATCTTGTCGCGGATCTTCAGTCTGAATTGGCCTAAAGAGAACCACTGGATGAACTGGAGAAAGGTAAAACTCGATAGTTTAACTGTATGCATGGAAAGTATGTATTTCCCTATATGGTGCATCGCTTTAAATCTTCACATATAGGTTACTTCTCTGTCCTTGATTCTTGCATTTCACTTTATGTGTTTCTTTCTTCTACTCTTTTCTACTTTCTATTTAGATTCATATTCACCTGTCTGTGATCAGTCAAACCCAACAGGATAAATCAGCTAAAAGATAAAAGACTCACTTCCACACATGCTTGACAGAGTGCTGAAAAAGTCTGTGCATGAGGGACTGTCAAAAAGACAAAATACAGACGCAATTTCATATGACGCCCAATAGTACACGTGATTACACACACACACACACACACACACACACACACACACACACACCTATGCAGCTGTGTGCATTCCTTTTAGCTTTCATCACAAGGTCTTTCTCGTCACCTTATTTTAGATCCAGCCGCTATCTGTCCTCATTCCTCTACGCAGACGATCTGTTCATATCCGGACCAGGAGCATGTGAAGTTCAGGCCCATTCTTTGCTCTCTCCACCACCTATTCCTCTGCTGTCATCACCGACTCGCCCATCATCACTTGCCTTTCATCAGGGCTGGCCCAGTCAATGGTACCGGGCCACACCGGGCCCACGCGACCTTGAGAGTGCAAGAATTAGGTTTGGGGATAGAACACAGACAGAGGTGTGCATGCATGTGTGTGTGTGTGTGTGTGTGTGTGTGTGTGTGTGTGTGTGTGTGTGTCTGTGTGTGTTTGTCTGTCTCCTCTTTTCACACCTCACCACACACGCCAGGTTCCTGAGGGGCAGTGTGTGACAGAACCAACAGGAAGCTGGGAATGGCTGCTTCCTGCCTGGTCCTTTGAAGAGTGGGTACAGGCGACGGCCATGTTCATACCACCTGAGAATCTCTCTCTCTCTCTCTCTGTGGTTCTCTTTCTCTTGCTTGGCCTTCCAGGTGGCCCCGGGCTCTGTGATGTGTGAGTTTAGTGCTTTCCCCTTTATGTGCCCTTCACCTCCTCCACGCCCTTCATCCTTCTCTCATCTCTAATTTACGACTCCCAGTGATGAGCCAAGAAGATCAGAGAGAGATCCACATCCGGTTTTGTCCACAGGCTTTATGTGTGTGTGTGTCTGTGAGTGTGTGTGTGTGTGTGTGTGTGTGTGTATGTGTCTTTCTCTTTCTCATTTTTCTGTCTGTCTCTCTCTCATGCTGTATTTCTGTGTGTGTGTGCGTGCACACATGTGAACATGCATGTGTGTTTGAGAGAGAGAGAGAGAGAGAGCGAGAGAGAGAAGAACCGAACAGGACAGACTGGTGTGTTTACAGACAGCAGGGCTGTGGAAGACAATGGGCCCTGTGAAGTGTAGTTCCATGGCATGTCAACGGGGAGACTCGCAGCATCTCTCTATTAGCAGAGCAATGACTTCATCGCCTGGCTTTGATAAAGCAGGAAGTGGGGGGAGGAAAAGAAGGAGGAGGAGGAGGAGGATGGGGAGGATAGCTTCAGATGAATCATTTAGGATTCTGTTTGGCTGGGAAACATGACAAACAACAGGCTGTTGACTAAGAGAGATGACAGTGAGCAGAAAGACATCTCTCTTGTTTGTTTTACTCAAGAACCACACACCTTCAGTGCAAACAGACATTTGTATAGAGATCCTACATCTTCTATGGAATTTCCACGGTATATGTATAGTGTAACGTATATAACAGTATAACATGAGTATGTGTATAAGGTGTTGCACTTTGTGCTGCCCTGATAGTTAATGATGAGTTGTTTTGACCGATGGCTACCAGCTCATTACACCCGAACACAAACCACAGACATCTGCTGATCGCTGTCGCACTTCCCAAATCTCTCAAATTTGTATCAAAGACAGCCTGACACTTTAATACCGGGAAGTGGGCCCCGGCAAGTGGGTTCCCACTTTCACTCATGGTTGTGAGGTTGATCGTGGATATACTCACGGGTGTGGTTCGGCTGCTGGCCCCCCAAAATAGTTGTAAGCTTAGTGAGGCATCTCTCGCTCCCAAGCAATACAAGAGTTAATCAACAACGGAATCGTGAAGAATCGTCCAATCAGACATTGCTAATAATTTCGACCAGACCTAACTGCTTTATCTATACAGTAGATAGATAGATAGATAGATAGATAGATAGATAGATAGATACATGTAGATAGATGGATGGATGGATAGATAGATAGATAGATAGATGGGCCTGTTCAGTTGATGACAACTCGAGAAATGGCCAAGATGATGTATAGCCACAGCCTTGTCAATAGTTCATCTAGACGTGACATGTTTTTTTGTGAGGGCCCGCGTGGTTAGCGTGACCGCCAGGGCCCTGTCAGCAGCGTTTGACTGCTTCATTAATCTGCTGTGAGCTGAGCTTAAACACCAGAGACACTCAGATCTCCTCAGGCTGGGTTGGACACTAACATCCCATAATAACCCACAGAACCCCTACGGGGACACAAGTGTTGGATGGATATGCGTGTGTGTGTGTGTGTGTGTGTGTGTGTGTGTGTGTGGTGGAAGGACAATGTTTCTTGGCTGATTGGGGACAGTGGCTTTCTGTTGGATCGTTTGGGGCTGACGACAGTGGAAGGTGAGAGTTCATGGCGGTGATGTCAGCTGACGAGTTCCAGTAGGCTGAGCCTCGGAATGTTCCTTGAGCGGAGATAGAAGGCATTTGTGTGTGTGTGCGTGTGTGTCGGTGTGTGTGTGTGTGTGTGCGCGCGTGTGTGTGAGTGTGTCGGTGTATGTGTGTGTGTGTGTTTTATTGTACGGAGCGATAGTTATGTATGCAGATTTGACTCTGTCGTAAAAGTTTTATTAGGATGTAATAATGTGTCATGAGAGTGTGCTTAATGATCAAAGTGAAAAGGACATTAAGTTACAGGGAAGGATATTCTTAGCTGATTCTCTCTCTCTATTTTACTCTCTCTTTCTATTCTCTCTCTCTCTCTCTCTCTCTCTCTCTCTCTCTCTCTCTCTCTCTCTCCCTTGTTCTGGCCTGAGGCTAGGGCGGGTGGACGGCTCTTAATAAAACGTTGCTGTCAGAATCCGCTGAGACCAAAGTGTGCCTTCCAGCGCCAAACGCTGCAATCTGCCAAGCACCAACAGAGACACTGTCAAGGGCCCCTTTTCTTCTTTCCCTTTATCCCATCTCTCTCTCTCTCTTTCCCCCTGCCTCTCTCTCTCTGTCCATTTTTGTCTATCGTTCTTTTTCTCTGCCCTCTGCATCTCTTTCTCCTTACACACCTTCATCTGTCTTTGAGTGTCCTTAAGTCTCTTCATTGTTTCTTCTCTATCTATTTCTCCAGCCTACCTAACTCTTCCCATCATGTTAATCCCCCTACGCCCCCCCCCCCACACACACACACACACACACACACACACACACACACTCACAACCTCTCTTCCTTTCTATCTCTCTGTCTTTTCTCATGATCATATTTTCATTCCCCAGCTCCTTGATCCCTCACTCCCTCCGTCTCCCCTTTTCCTCTCCTCTCTCTCTCCCACTCCTTCCGCTCCTCTTTGGCACACAAGATGAACACTCACATGGAGAGCAGCCCAAGTCTGGCCCAGTCACGGCTCATTTATGGTTTCTGAGAAGGCCTTGGGTCCTTGACTCCAGCTGAAGCCAGACAGATACAGTGTGATTGTTCTCAGTTGTGTCCAAATGGAGTGACAGTAAACACGAATTGTATAACAAATATATTGTTTGTGATATAGCTGTGCATACGGCACACACTTTAAAGGATACCATGCATTTTTTTTGCTGTTAAACGAGTGAATTAGCAAATATTTTTCAGTCTTTCTGGCACCACTCCAGTATGCTAATGATGTCTGATAGCAAGAAAAATTGCAATGTCATGCTGTAATTTGGCTTTCTTTTACCTTGAGGTGGGTTCCTAGCAACAGAACTACACAGTGCATATCCGAGATGGCAGGTGGGAATAAAAATTGCTTTCATCCACCCTTCATATGACTATATGTCATCCAAATTCATTTGGAGATGGTAAACAAATTCTCTGATAAAAAGGACTCGAAATGTTGCGCATTTGTAAATGACAATACTGTCTGACACACCGAAAAATTGGTTTTGAGCTAAAATGCGAAGTGCTACATCTTCTATAGCCTAACGAGACAGGAACATATCCTTATTCTAACTGTACGTTCACACCAAGAGCTACTAAAGCTGTAAAATCGCTGGAAGCCATTCACTTTCAATGGGCAAGAGTGACAAAAGCGATAAAAGCAACAAAAGCTACCAGCTGTAAAAGGTGGCCGATTTGAGCGACAAAAAAAGCTAAAAAACTGTTAACTTTATGCAAATCAGCTATGACGCATTTCAGCTGTAAAATCTAAACACTGTGATGTTAATGGAATGACAACATGCACGTCATGAGCGATAGAGCGATTTGGGCGAACACAGACATTTTTAGCAGCTGCTTTTTTGAGCTACAAAAGAGATTTTGTTGCTTCAGTAGCTCTTGGTGTAAACGTACAGTAAATGTTGTCGAGGCTCACTGAAACAGGGCTAAAATTGGGGCCAAAAACGTATGATAAGATTTAATGAGAAGCACTGATGTTACGAGGAGACTCAGATCGCCAGATATCTTTTCAGAGGTCCTGTACGGCCGCCAAACTCGCAGGCGTTGGATCTTCAAAGCGTCAAGGTTATGACAGTGGGTGCAGGCCAGAGGAAACAGTTGTGCAGAATAAGTAAAGAATGTAGATGGACCAGGGGAGATTAAGAGTGGTTATTAGGATAATAGCTTCAAAAACAGGCACTGGGGCTGACCTGTATGATTTAAATACACACGGGAGGCCAAGGAATGATGGATGAGGTGTGGAGAGGGAGAGAGGGAGAAGAGAGGGAAAGAGGGAGAGGAAAAGACAAAAAGAGGACAGGGGTCATTCGTCTTTGCACATCAGGTTTTCTCATACAAAAGCTTTTAGCAGAGGAACAGACACAGGCAGGGCTGTATCTCTGAGAATGAACTCTCTCTCTCTCTTTCTCTCTCTCTCCCTCTCTCTTACTGTCTCTCACTTTCTTTTGCTCTTCTCTCCCTCTTTTGTCCTCTCTGCTGTCTTTCCCCTCCTCTCTCTCCCTCCCTCCCTCCCTCTCTCTCTCTCTCTCCCCCTCTCTTCCTCTGTCTCTCGGCCCTGTCTGCT
>JAODXP020000008.1:12549933-12567433 GCA_027497455.2 Sardinella longiceps | reverse complement strand
TTACTCACAGAGTTACAGAGCAAACACAAAACCAGTAAGCCTACTAACTGCCTAGTAAATGTGTCCTGATGTTGAAAAACGTGATTTTTGGCGGTTAAGAAATGATTCAGAAGGAGACTAGCTGATACTAATGCTGACACCATGTGTTGGCTAGCCTACATGTGAACTTTGTGACTCAGGGAAAAGTGTAATGAGATTAAACAATGTTGTTGAGCCTGTGAACTGCTTTATGTTCAATCAATTTTTTCATTGCAGTTTTTACAAGTGGAGTTGGCTATAACTGCTCCATCAATACCAAGTTGAATCCAGCCAGATACATTGTCCTTTCAACTGGGCTAATTTATCTGGCCTGCAGTACACCATGTTCTATCATGTTCTTGATTTTATTGCTCTGCTAATGTTGTGTGAATGTAAATATGTTGAATTAGTAGGCCTATTATTTTGAGTAATTATTTTCTCTGCAAGTATTGTGCAAAAGGGCAAATGATATGATTTTGTAATGTTGTTCCTGTATTATTATTATTTCTTCTTCTTCTTTTTCTTCTTCTTTTCAGTTTTATTATTTAGAGTTATTTTTTTCCTTCTTAAATCGCTGACAGGATGCTATTTTATAGATGCACATTACAAGTGCTGCTGGTTCAGTGTGGAATCATGGCAATTTAAATATTTTATTAGTTTAGCCTCTTTTTTTGTTAAACCTCAGGGAAGACAGGGGACCCTCTTTCATAGCAGGAGATACCCAGTGTTTTCTGCCAATCTGCAGCTAAAGTGTATTATTTGTTTGGTTCATATTTTTGTCAGTTGAGTAGGCCTACATGTACTGTAGGCTAAAATACATCTTATCTTTTTCCAGCTGAGATTTTTATAGTTGAAAGTATTTTCTGACGTATGCCTAATTCTTCAGCATATAACAGGCTCAATAAACCATTTTTCTAAATATGATTCCAACAAGAACTGACCACTGAGACAAACCTTCTTTACCAATAGTTTGATCATAAAACAAGACAAGAGCAAACAAGAATGTTCATATGCAAAACATTTAATAGATATACATAGTTACAGGTCACAGTAATCAGGATTTAATCCAGATGGTCGTGACTTCAGTTTGCAGGATTTACTCTGCGGCCTCTTTGCCCTTGAAGAGAGAAAACAAAAATACCTGAATATTATAACATGTAAGGAATTCATTTATGTAATAACAGTAAGTAATTTCTCAAAAAAAAAATACAATGAATAATTTCTGACACATGCTCTATGCTTTACCTTTCCACCATCACGGCTTTTGGCCCTGAGCTTGTTGACCTGGGACTCAGCAATGTCAGCACGCTCCTCAGCCTCTTCCAGCTCATGCTGCAACTTCCTGACCTTGGACAGGTGGGTGTTGGCTTGTTCCTCCTGTTTTAGGAAAGTAAACGAAAATGTGTTGATTGAAGATATAATGTGGGAATAGTATGATATATGCAAAGAGATATTATTTTGGGAATATCTTTTTAAAGAATACTTACAGCTTCCTCAGACTGCCTCTTGTAGGCCTTGACCTTCAGCTGCAGCTTGTCAACCAGATCTTGGAGTCTGGCAACATTCTTCTTGTCTTCCTCAGTCTACAGACAGATTAAAAATATCATCAGGTCTTATTCCCTCCAAGGAGTATGACATTGTTTCAAAAAGTAAAGACTGGTCTTTTTACCTGATAGGTGAGCTCCTTGACTCTCCTCTCATACTTGCGGACTCCCTTGACAGCATCAACACCACGCCTCTGCTCAGCATCAACCTCAGCCTCCAGCTCACGAACCTTAATTTGAATTAAATGTACATTTATGACACTATTCTCTTTTGCCATGCATGGTTTCCGGAAGATTTAATGAGAATAGTTAGCTACCTACCCTGGACTCCAGTTTCTGGAGCTGTTTCTTGCCACCCTTCATGGCTAGATTCTCAGCCTCATCCAGGCGATGCTGCAGGTCCTTCACAGTGACCTCCAGGTTCTTCTTCATCCTCTCCAGATGAGCGCTGGTGTCCTGCTCCTTCTTCAGCTCCTCTGCCATCATGGCAGCCTAATAATGAGATAATCAAGGTAACTACTATGAGTGTGTATAGCAGATGAAGAAAAAGCATTTCTCAATGGCTTAATAGTGATATAAGTAAACATATTGACTGGGCAATGAGTGCAATGACTATACCCAGTTCTAAAATAAAACAGCAGTGCTTACATCAGTGATGGCTTTCTTGGCCTTCTCCTCAGCATTCTTAGCCTCTTGGACGATGTCATCAACCTCACCTTGGACCTGAACCAAGTCAGTCTCAAGCTTCTTCTTGGTGTTCAGCAGACTTGTGTTCTAAAGTTCACAAAACAAGAGATGCACTCTGAATCATATACGGCAAATGTTACTTATGTCAATTTGCTTTAAGGACTATTTCTATCTACCTGGGAGTGCAGGAGGCCAACACGTTCACTGGCATCAACCAGTTCCTGCTCAGCCACTTTGCGGCCTCTCTCGGTCTGCTCCAGGGCAGCTCTCAGCTCATCAATCTCAGCCATCATCAAGCCATTCCTACGCTCAACCATGGCAACCTGCTCCTTCATGTCCTCCGCTGCTCTGACAGCATCATCAAGGTGCAGTTGGGCATCCTAATGAAAAGGCAAAACAAATTTATGAGACTGGGAAAAAGAGCAATACTGTTGATTGGATTACTTTACATTGCAAAGGATTCTTGTAACATTTTGTTACATGTAACATAACTAACCTTGAGTTGACCCTGGACATTCCTCAATTGTTTCTGGGACTCAGAAGCCTGACGGTTAGCATGGCTCAGCTGAATCTCCATCTCATTGAGATCTCCCTCCATCTTCTTCTTGACTCTCAGGGCATCATTCCTGCTCCTGACCTCAGAGTCGAGAGTGCCCTGCATGGATTCAATCACCCTCTGGCTGTTCCTCTTGATCTGCTCCATCTCCTCATCCTTCTCTGCAAGTTTCCTGTCAATCTCACCCTTGACCTGGTTGAGCTCAAGCTGCACGCGGAGAATCTTGGACTCCTCATGCTCAAGAGTTCCCTATTACGAAAAAAAAGGATCAATGACTACCAGTTATATGACTTTCGGACAAGGTGTGTAAAAATGCCACTGTTCTTTAGGATTTGCACTGTACCTCAGCCTCTTCCAGGGCAGTCTGGATCTCTGCCTTCTCAGTCTCAACAGTCTTCTTGGCCTTCTCCAGCTCATGAATGCTCTTTCCAGTCTCACCCAACTGCTCACTCAGGTCAGAGATCTCCTCTGAAAAACAGTGAAAATAATGTGTTTAACTTTCAGTTCTCTAGAATATTGGTACAGGGTATTGCTGTTCTTTTATATTCCTCTCAACTTACGTTGGAGGTTCTTGTTCTCCCTCTTCAAAGTCTCCAGATGGTCCAGAGACTCCTCATAGGAGTTCTTCATCTTAAACAGCTCAGTGCTGAGAGAGCGAGCCTCCTTCTGGGCACCCTCCAGCTCTGCCTGACCCTCCTCAAACTTCTGCTTCCATTCTGCCAGGACCTGTGAGAAACATTCTATGTCTTAAAACAGATTTGCATACTCCTTTGTCTCAAACCTCAAGTCTCAATAATGCATTAGAGATATTACCTTGTCGAAGTTTCTCTGTTTCTTGTCAAGATTGGCAGCCAGACTGTTGGCTCTCTCAACATCAATCATGAGGTCCTCAACCTCACCCTGGAGTCTCTGCTTGGTCTTCTCAAGAGAGGCACACTTGGAGTTAACAGCCTCAATTTGCTCCTCAGCTTCCTGCAGACGCTGGGCAAGCTTTTTCCTTTTAAAGTAATGCATTTGATTATGAGCAAAACATTAGTATTCAGAGAGAAATCTGATATAGGATTTATGGGCAAGCTCAGGTGTTACATACTTAGATTCCTCAAGCTCCTCAGTACGCTGGATAGCATCAGTTTCATACTTGGCCCTCCACTGAGCTACCTCACTGTTGGCCTTGGACATGCCACGCTGAAGCTCAGCCTTGGCCTCCTGCTCCTCCTCAAACTGCTCCCTCAGGAGGTCACAGTCATGGCGTGCCGACTGAACAGCATGGGCCAGTGCATTCTTGGCCTGTTTGTAAGAAAGTATTCATGTTTTTAATGTAGGAAGTGGCACAGTGTCACCTCTGTGAAAGCAGTGGCCTGCCATTTAATTTAAATGATTTACCTTGACCTCCTCCTCCATCAGTCTCTTCAGCTCCTCAATTTGCTGAGTGTAAGCCTGTTTGCTTCTGGTCAACTGAGACACAAGAGCATCTTTTTCCTCCACCTGGCGGCCAAGCTCACCTGTTGGAGCATTTTATTTTTAAGTGTTTTATCACTTCATCAGAATGATACCTAAAACAGGACAGAAACTAATATAGTGTGCATAGTGTTTGTCTTACCATTCTCAGTGGAAAGTCTTGCTTTCTGGGCACTTAGGTCATTCAGCTGACGAGCACCCTCATCACTCTTGGCCTTGACTTCACCCAATTGGTCCTCAAGGGTACGGCACATCTTCTCCAGATTAGCCTATAAATGCACATGAATATTGTTCATGATCTGTACACCTATAGACAAATTGCAGGTACTATTTATATTCATTTATATACATCCTGATATGTAATTGACAATGCATGTTCTAACCTTAGCTTTGGCAACAGCCTCCATGTTGCTGGAGAGGTCATCAATTTCCATCTTGTATTCACTCTTCTCCTTCTCAAGCTTCTGCTTCACACGCTGGAGATTATCGATCTGCTCTCCCAGTTCGGCAACGCTGTCAGCCTGCTTCTTGCGAAGAGCTGCAGCAGTGGCTTCATGCTGCAGGGTGGACTCTTCAAGATCACGGCGCAGCTTCTGGAACTCAGCCTCACGCTTCTTGTTCATCTCAATTTGAGCAGCTGTAGCACCACCAGCCTCCTCAAGCCTCTCACTGATCTCCTCAAGTTCCCTGGCAAGATCAGCTCTCTGCTTCTCAACCTTGGCACGTGCTGCACGCTCAGCCTCAATCTCTTCCTCCAGCTCCTCAATGCGGGCCTATTGGCAGACAGAAAACTGTTAGTTTGCACTGTGATAAATAGGAAATAGTCAAACAGTCACTTAACAAAGTAGTCAAACCTGAAGCTCCTTGATCTTCTTCTGAAGCTGAGCACCCAGTGACTGCTCATCTTCAATCTTGCTGAGAAGCTGGCTTGTTTCAAAGTCCTTCCTGTTCCACAGAAAATAAAAATAAAAATGTTTTAGAATTTCGATTTGTCAAAATCAAAATTAAGAGTTATTGGCTAAGTGAATGTCAGCATTACTTCTTCAGTTTCTCCTCAGACTGCTGCTTGTCATTCTCCAGATCCATGATGTTCTCCTGAGACAACTTCAGGTCACCCTCAAGCTTTCTCTTGGCTCTCTCAAGGTCCATGCGGAGCTTCTTTTCTTGCTCCAAGGAACCTTCAAGCTGTGGATTTAGAACATGAATTAGTTAAGAAGCAGAAGCTGTGCGTGTGTATTCCATTACACATATACACAAACTTATTCAACTCACATCATCCACTTGTTGTTCAAGCTTAGTCTTGGACTTGGTCAGAGTGTTGACTTTGTCTTCCTCTGCCTGAAGATCATCAAGAGTCTGCTGATGGGCTTCCTGAAGGGCTTTCTTCTCCTTTGTCAGCTTAGCAATGGACTCATCCTGAGAGGCCATCTCCTCGGTCAAGTTCTTGACCTATGCAAATAAATCAAATAATTCATATCCACACAGTTCATAAACCAATGACAATGTACAGTTTCCTTTGAAAGTTCTTTAAACCTTGTTCTCAGTGGCGTGCTTCTCCTTCTCCACTTTAGCCAAAGTCAGCTCCAAATCGTCAATGTCCTTCTTGAGCTCAGAGCACTCATCCTCGAGTTTCCTCTTCTTGGCAGTCAGCTCAGCATTGATTTCCTCCTCATCCTCCAGTCTCTCGCTTGTCTCTTTGAGTTTGGCCTCAAGCTGGATCTTACTCTTGATCAGACCCTCACACCTCTCCTCAGCATCTGACAGGTTCTCAGAGCCCTATATTGATTGAAATAAGTTTGTTCATTAGGGCAAAAAATCATCAGGAATTAGAAATTGTTATTCCAGGGAAGTGATTACAGCAGTTAAACTTACAGATGACACTTGGAGTGCCAGGTCATTCCTCTCCTGCACCAGAGCAACCATCTTCTCCTCAAGTTCCTTCTTCTTGGCCTCAACCTTGGCATGGGCTGCCTTGAGTTTCTCATGATCCTCCTTCAGGTTGGCCATCTCCTTCTCAGTCTCAGCACTCTTCAGCAGAGGCTTGATCTTGTAGTAAACCTTCATCCATGGCCAGTGCTTCACATTCATGAAGGAGCGCACATTGTACTGAATGGTGTAGATTGCTTCTCTGTAATAGAATACAGTACATTGAGATGTATTAAATTGTGATTAATGTTTGTGATTGTTATTGTTTTTGATTGCTTTTAATAAGAAAGTTGTTCCCTACCTCCTCTCCATCATGACCACAAACTCCTTCCTCATAAGGTAAGCACGGCAAAGAGCCTGAGTCATTGTGACCAAGGTAGCCAATTTCTCGTCACGCATCTCCTCAAGGGTACCCAGCAGACCCGCTTTGAAGAACACCTGTGAGGATAAAACAACTGTATCAGCATTTGAGCGAGAGATTCTTTACCACTTAAGACATGTTTTTTTTTGTTTGTTTTTTTAAATAAGGGCCTTGCCTTAGTGTGTCCAAACTTGTACTGGGTGTGATCAACATCAATGGATCCCAAGAGCTTCTCAGAAGCCTTCTTGTTATCAATGAACTGACCGTCAGGGATAACACTGGCATTCAGCACCTTGTATCTGAAAATATTAAATACACAAATTGTTTTTCTATGTCCAAAGCCATTATTAAACATGTGTAACATCCATTTGCAATGTCAGTTCACCTCTGCTTGAAGTCACCATAGAGAATTCTGCTTGGGAAACCCTTTCTGCAGATTCTGATACCCTCCAGCACACCATTGCACCTGAGCTGGTGGATGACCAGGAAGTTCTGCATAAGACCTGTGAAAGCACAGAGATGTCAGCTTTCCAAAAAGGTAAAATCATTGACATACTTAATTCTTGACAGAAAGCCCTTTACCTGGCTTCTTGATCTCATTTGGAATCAGGCAACGCACAAAGTGAGGATGGGTGCTCCTCAAGTTGGTCATCAGTTTGCCCAAGTTCTCCTGTTGGAATAAGATTGTATGGAAATTATATATTTTTCTGCTTTTGGGTTGAGTTGGGATTAGGAATTTTGTATTTATTAGTTTGTTCAGTATACATACCCTGAACTGTGAGGACACAGTCATCATGGAGCCACCCTTCTTCTTACCACCCTTCTTTCCACCACCAGTCTCTGTTGAAACACAAGAGATAAATTCAGATAATTACAGAAAACAATACAGTAGACTTGTACAATACAGTAGACTGGTTGTAGATCTAGTTACCTTCAACAACAGGTGGGTACAGAACAGGCAGCAGTTTCACTCCTGACTTCTGGTACAGCTGCACCACAGACTCGTTCAGTGGATCCTTGTTCTTGTCCAGCCAGCCTGCAATGTTGTAGTCCACAGTGCCGGCATAGTGCACCAGGGAGAAGTGGGCCTCTGCCTTGCCCTTGGCAGGCTTGGGCTTCTCGAAGGCTTTGGTCTTGCCAAGATGCTGGTCATACAGCTTGTTCTTGAAAGTTGTGTCAGAGGCCTTGGGGAACATGCACTCCTCTTCCAGGATGGAGAAGATACCCATTGGCTTAAAAAAGGAAAGAAAAACAATAGATTTACAAAAAAAAATGGATACTAAATAGCATTTAAGTTAGTTAACTAAATTCTAAACAACTTACTTTCTCAATAAGTTCAATGCAAGCGGCCAAGTCCATGCCGAAATCAATGAACGCCCACTCGATGCCCTCTTTCTTGTACTCCTCTTGCTCCAGAACGAACATGTGGTGGTTGAAGAACTGCTGCAGTTTCTCATTGGTGAAGTTGATGCACAGCTGTTCCATGCTGTTGAACTGTGTCATAGAAATACTTTTAAATGTACAGTTTAGGAAAGGACAACTTGATTCATAATAAATTGGTAATGTTGGTAAATGATCTTATTAATGATATTTTTAATCATCAGTCTTACGTCGAAAATCTCAAAGCCAGCAATATCCAGCACACCAATGAAGAACTGTCTTGACTGCTTAGTGTCCAACATCTGGTTGATGCGGACGACCATCCACAAGAACATCCTCTCATAGACAGCTTTGGCCAAGGCCATGACAGAGTTGTTTACCTAAAAAAATATATTGATATTGTTTTTCACAGATCTCATTTTCAACTGTTCTGTCATGAAAAATGTAGGATTTTCTGGAGTAAAGCAATACCTGTGGCACGGTCTGACCCTTGGTGACAAACTCATTTCCGACCTTTACTCTTGGGTAGCACAAAGCCTTCAGCATATCAGCAGAGTTCAGGCCCATGAGGTAAGCAACTTTGTCAGCATCTGTAAATTACAAAGCATTTCAGTAAGCTATTCATTAACATGTTGGTCTATAACATGAAGCGGAAGCATGGCATAGACATAACACAGTGTAGCCGGAACCGTTCTCACTGCACTCGAGTCTAGAACTTGCCACTCCACCAACTACAACTAACCCATGGCATGGGAGTCGAATGCCCAGGTTTCCAACTCAGCGGTTAGAAGCAGTTCTTGAAGGAGATTGAGTTGTGAGGATTTACACATACTGCCGCAAGCTAGCCGAGCTAGTTTAGCCTGACATAGCCTGCCCATAATACGAATGTTCATCCATATCCATGGTCTGGGGACGGTCTTCTGGGGCAGGTTTACATCGGTAGAGAGACAACCGGACAATAAGCAAAGCTGATTAGACAAACTGTCCAATTGGTTCAAACCAGAGCTGAATGCCCTCCTCCCCGCCCTATAATCGCGCCAGGTTAAATAACCTCCAGACCATGAATACGGATGAACAGCAGTATTATGGTCGGGCTATGTCAGGCTAGAGCTAGTTGCCATCCGCTACAAAAGCATTTAATTAATTACATCCTACTAGGGGATTATGTTTTCACCAGTGTTTGTCTATTTGTCTATGTACAAGATAACTAAAAATAAAATACAGCTCAGATTTCAAGGAAATTTTCAGACATGGGTATTGTTTATAAGAGGTTGCCGTTGTGACACTGTGACAATTCATAATATTCTCTAAAGACACATGACTGAAACATGTTTATCTTTCTACTATGTGGAATTAGATCACAAATAGTGTTGTAACCTACCCTCAGTGCCATCAGGCTCAGCCTGCTCCTCACGCTGCTTCTGCTTGAATTTCATGTTGCCATGGTGGAGCACAGCACCAGTCAACTTGTAAATGGTCATTTTTTCCTCTTGAGTGAAGCCCAGGATGTCAATGGCAGTCTAAAAATATCAAAGTGCATATTGAATAAATATATTCATAATGCAAAATAAAGTATGATGGGTGAATATTATCAAAATTTTCATTGTCTTTCAATGAAGAACATCTTAAGGAAACTCACATCTGTAGCCACCAACTCCTCTTTGTCATCAATGCTGGCCACAGTGATCTGGCCCTGACTGCACATGGGGAAGTCATATGGGTTGGTTGTGATGAGGGTCATTTCTGTAGAACAAAAGAACAAATTGTTTAGGTATGTAGTACAGTAAATGACTAATAACCTCATGTGTTTCCGACTCTCATTTAAACTTTAAAACTATTTTACCAATCAGCTCGGGCATGTGGTTGGTCATCATCTGGTAGAAGATGTGGTAACCTCTCTCATCAGAAAGCTGGAATGTCACTCTAGACTTCTCCAGCAGGTCTTAGAGGAGAGGAAAGAAAAAAACATGGTTATTCATGTGAGACAAAATAAAATATTATTTAGAACCACAATCAAAACCACAATTTATACATCATACTTACAAGTCTCAATATCAGCACTGGCCAGTTTTCCAGTTGTTCCAAAGTGAATTCTGATGAATTTACCCTAAATAAGATAAATAATAGAAATGAGATCTCAATGTTTCCTAAAATTTTAACTCTCTTGTGACCCCTGAGACACTCTGCACATGTCTGACTACCCCCAGAACCATGCACCGTTTACCATAGTAGTATTTTTGACTAATGAAAAGTGATGCTAAAAATTCAACTTACGAAACGGGAGGAGTTGTCATTTCTCACAGTCTTGGCATTACCATAAGCCTCCAGCAGTGGGTTGGCAGCAATAATCTGGTCTTCAAGTGAGCCCTGCAAGAGATCAGTCGTGTTATGGTATGAAGATCTTTTGTGTTGGTTCTCAGGACTTTCTTGTGTTAGATAAAATGATCAAAATTTGTCTGCGGGTGCTTTCCAAATTCATACCTGCATTTTTCCAGCGGCGGCTGGCTCTTTCTTCTTGTCACCACCTCCAGACACTGCAATTGTTGCAAAGTACTGGATGACACGTTTGGTGTTCACAGTCTTTCCGGCACCAGATTCTCCGCTGGATTATAAGAGAAGAAATTATGAGCCTCATCTGAGAATGCATAACGCAGTTTCAAGAAATTAAATGGAAAGTTAGATGAAATTTGACATTAACACTATGTGAGAAAACTTATGAGGTTTAGTAACACTTACGTAATCAGAACAGACTGGTTTTCCCTGTCTGTAACATGAAAAAAGAGATAGTTTATGTTTATGTGCAAATGTATTATTTTTGTCATAGAGTGAAGTTACAAAATGACTTTTGAAATCATACCTTGAAGCATGAACTGGTAGGCATTGTCAGAGACAGAGAAGATGTGGGGTGGGGCCTCCATGCGCTTCTTGCCTCTGTAGGCAGACACCACTTCTGGGTCGTACACTGGGAGCCATTTGTATGGGTTCACAGTGGCGCAGAAAAGTCCAGAGTAGGTCTGAAAAAGAGAAGATAGTAGATAAAGTCTAAATATATGGTGAAATATCTTGCAGAAATATACAGTATGAGGAACAAAAATGCACTGCAATGGAAATACATTTTAAAACAAGGGGGATGGTGGAGGAGTTCAGATTGGGTAAAGTCTTGCATGTAACTTACGTAGATCATCCATGCTGCATAACGCTCTTTGAGGTTATACAGGACAGAGGCTTCGTTGAGGTGGGTCATCATAGCCATGTCCTCAATCTTATCGAACTTGGGAGGATTCATTGGGCAGACATCATCTTCCTTCACGGTCCTTTCCTAGAATAAAAATATAAACAATTTGCATCATCATACATCCTCATCATGTATCAACATCCAACTATTAGATTCTTACAACAGTATACTGTACACTACCTCCTTGGTATCAAGCACTTCAACAGTGACTTTGCCACCGTCTCTGCTCTTGATTGTAGCCTTCACGTACAAATCCTCCTTGTCAGTCACATAGCAAGCTGTCTTTGCATCAAAGGGCTTGTTCTGGGCCTCAATTCTCTCCTTCTCAGGCTTACGGAGGTAGATAGCAGCCTTGCCATAAACGGCCATATCTGCGTCCCCCATGATTGCAGGTTACTGCAAAGATCAGAAGCATTTATGAAACTAAGAATCATATATCAGTGAACAACAAGACGTGACAAATGAGTCAACAACAAATAAGTTCACATAAAAACTGTCATTTCCCTTCTTGCATTGGCTTGCAAAGTATGAGTATATGAAATTACATGAAATACAAAAAGGCCTAAAGTGCATTTAGTGTCAAGTATGTTAAACCTTTAAAGGCCTACTGACTGTTCTTGAATTAATTTTATGTCTTTATTTACAGGAATCATTACTGTTTATTACCAGTCTGTTTGGAGATAAGCATCCGAATGCATCCAATTTACTCACAAACAATGAATTTTTCTTTAAGTCACTAGTCACAACCACAACTTAGTCAGACACATAAAATAAGTAAAACATGTTGCACGCTTGGGCCCTAAAGGAGGCCGCACTATGCATATACACCTTTTATTCACACAGACGCGCTTCGGCGTTCTGCCATCCTTCCACACTGAGGAAGGCAGAACGCCGAAACGCGCCTGGGTGAATAAAAGGTGATTATGTATAGTGCAGCCTCCTTTCCTGATCCTTGACTGCATAAATGTTGGGCCAGCACTCTTAAAAAAATTACAAAAAGACTCTTGAGTGAAGCCTGCTCCCATCCTTTTGAACCCCATCTTCATTGCATACAAATAATTGTGGGTCCAGAGCGTTCAACAATTTTCCCTCCATATTTTCAACACTCAGTGCTCAGTTTATCCCATATCCTTTCTTGAAACAAATTCGTAGTTTGGATGGTCTTACCTTTCTTTTCCCACACAGCCGATGAATGTCTTGATATTAGGCTCTGAAATAAAAATAAAAGGCAAAAAGCTTAAGACATCAAGCCTACCTATGAGTAAAAGTGATAGACATAGAAAAACAAGTATCTATATGAACAAATTATTTCCTTAATTCTCTTCTAGATAAAATAAAGTTACTCTATCCCTACAAAACAAGTATCTTCACAAGTCACAAGCCTGCTATCCAGCAACTGTTCCGCTCTCCTTCTGGGTGCGGAGATCAGCAACAGGTGAAGGAAACTTACTATGCAATGGATACCCTGCCGGCTTCTGCAGTCTTCTGTGCTGCTCTAAAGTGTCTTATATAGGACATTTCTGCTAACTAAGCAGGACCCTAATAAGGCAACGTGTATGTGTTTCAAGGTTGCAGTATGATATATTTAACCTTCTCCACAACCATCTGTTGTTCACCATGGTCAAGACCAAATTGGTAGGATCACAATTTCACAAAACAGAATTAGAATAAAAGAATTAATGCAATGCTATCCATTTAGTGTTGAATTCGTATTAAATTAAGTACATGTTTCCTAAGTTTTATGATAGCACTGCGACATAAAACGGTTATATGGTGCTATGTCAATTCAGTGGCATTAAAGACCAGTTTTACTATGCGTAAAATCTTAAAAATAAACAGTATTTTACATAGGGTTAGGACAATCATGATGACTAACAAGAACTCATTAGGTTTGTCCACAGTAAATTAATAAGTAATACATTAGTAGGCTAATAATAAATAAATAGAGTTAAATATTATTCAGGTTAACTCAGTTGGCAAAGCCATATAAAATGCTCATCTTCAATTCCTCTTCAATTTAGCACACATCTTAAAAAATATGCCCTATACAATTTTAAATAATACAAAATACATTTTTAATTTAAATAAATTTATTATTTTTCCTAAATATTTTCTTTGTGTGTATACAATGTATATGCATTTCTACTGAGTACACCAGCTTTAATGGTAATGTGTATGGTAATGTGTTGTATGTAGCCAGGGCCGGTTGTAGGCATAGACAAACAAGGCGGTCACCTAGGGCACCAAATATCAGGGGGCATCACAATACATTTCTTCCTTTTTTTTTTCAGTTTTTCTCTATATATTTTTAGAAAAGGGGGGGCAAAACTCAAATTTGGCCTAGGGCACCAAAAAGGCTAGAACCGGTCCTGTATGTAGCCTATGTGGTAGCCATGTAGCCTGAGTGGTGTGATTGAAATGAAGGACTTCTAAGGGTTTGCCTAATTGGGTTTTCTTTGTCTTTGTCCCATTGTGTTATCATCCATCAGTTTGAATTAAGTTTTATTGTTTTTGTATTATTAAGTAAGCCTACATTGATGTTCACAGTGTTTATGCCCTGTCAATATAAGTAGGCCCTACACTAACAACTCACTTATATCTAATTTGTGATATATGATTAGTTATATCTTAATTATTTATTAGGCATGCCTTTAAACCACCAAAAAGTGAATTCCATGTAATCAATATGCTTATAAAAGATAAATCTATTTATGTTGCACACACATGTGTTGTGAGACATGCTTTAGCATTCCTTTTTTGGCCGAACTAATAAATTTTATGAGGACATGTTGAAAGCAAAGAGAGAGAGAGCTATTGGCTTTATTACTGGTGTCCGGTGTCATGTCATAAATAGCTAATAGACACTCCTTAACATCAGTGAAAGCGTTGTGAACCTCATATTGAAGAAATATGTTGTCTCCTCCACATTGTCTACCTGGGTATGTATCTTCAAAGGGTAGCCTACATCTAACATATATTGACTGTCATGCATGTCATTTATCTATTTTACTTTATTCAGTATTAGTTAAATGGCTGGGTTAAGCACATGTTATGTATATAGCCTAACAAAATATAATGGATAGGCCTATAGATAAAATAAAATTTGTAATTTTGTTTTGTTTCAGTCAATGTTGGACATACGACTCTTATTATAGGCCAAAAGTATAGGCCAGTAGAAAAAGAAGCCAAAAAAAAAAAAAAAAAAAAGTAAAGGCACATAAAACTGGTCTTTAATGGCCACTGAATTGACATAACACCATATAACCGTTTTATGTCACAGTACTATCATAAAACTTAGGAAATATTTACTTAAGTATGCCTCCATAACTATCGAGTGACCTTTTCATAGTTAGGGCCTAAAATGTGAATCAGCTAGGGTATGTCTGTTGCTGGCTTTTCAAATATGTTTGACTCTCATCCAGCATTTCAATAAATCATGTCCATACTTATGTGTAATATTCACATTACTTTTGAAGGGCTTACAGCTATGTTGCTTCTAATTCAAGGGATTGCCCCATGCAGCTAAATATACACACAGCATGGGGGCATGGCAATCATATCCATATCGCCATTCTTTCTCTTACTGTGTGCCAAGAGTTGTTATTTATGTACAGTATTCACACATCTCTCAATCGTTTACCCTTTTTCGCATTGCAGACATATACTGGTATAAGTTCAACCGAGGATCACTCGGGCTGATCAACAGCTCCTACTGAGCGGAGATGGGATAAAGTTCCATAGAGACAACTATCACAGACTCTGCAAATATGGGCTCAGTGAAAAACACATGAAAATCCTGTATTGGTGGAGGGATAAAGTGATTGTTGATTTCTCTTGAAATGGGATAAAGTTCGAGAGCGACAACCAACTCCCGTCAGACTACTCTGAGTGAGTGTTGTTACACTGATGTACCCTCATCCAGGTAACTGATACTCTTTGCAGTAATTACTCCGAGATGAGCCTATACCATGTTTCAATTGTCAAGGGTGACATGAGAAATGCATGACACATGTATGATATGCAGGAAATGCATGGCAACTGGAACTGGAATGTAACCCTATTAAAAATAATTTATTGTCTTCCTATATATAGCTTGAAGCCTGGGCTGTGTGAGGCCCAGTGTTACCATATACTGGACTCTCTTTAGGGTCATTAGACTTCACAGAAGTGTCAATTGAGAAGAAGGCTAAATTCTAACAATATTCTTTAAAAACAATATATTTTTCATGCTAAAGGACTATTCAGGCCAGGAATAATGCTAAGATATCTGTTATTCAAAAAACTTTTTTGTCCGCTCTGAAAAACAATGAAGGTATTTCCTCTTGTCAATGAATGTAATGTCTAAAATTCAATGGTTGCAGACTAGTTGCATGGCTATGAGCTTTCTGTCATAAACAAAATGATCTGAAAGTGAACCTAACAATATTTGGTAACACTTTCTATGAACCCACAAGATCTGATCGAGCCTAATATTCATAAGGCATTATAAATGCATTCTTAAAGACTTATGCACTCAAAAAGCATTCTAACTGATGACATTAGTATTCATAATTATTTACACATTTTCATGACTGTACTCGTATGGTATTATTGATTATAAGCTTTTCCAACTTGAAGTGTCAAAAATTATTTTAAGCTTCATTGTCCTTTTGATACTAGGAAAACATACGACTTTACTTACAATAAAGTACTTACAGTCTGTTATGAAACATTGTTGATTCTCATAAGAAATCATTATGTCTTCATCTCACTTTAGTTAGAGCCCTTTAGTTAGAGCATTCAATGAACACTTGTGCAATTTGTATATTTGTAATAAAAGGACAATTAACCAATTGAAGATTTATAATGCTATGTTGTCCTATATGCACAGTCGTTAGAATGCATAAACAGTTATAAGCATTTACATTAGTTATCAGGCTTTATGAATGCATTATAACAACACATGAATGTGTTTTTTTTATACTTTGTGGACCCATTCTATAAAGTGTTACTCAATATCCCTACATACCTCAGAGGTATTATAGTTTGTAATGAGGGTAATTGTAACTAAAAGACTAGCTCCATGCACAATATATCGGGCAGGCTATATGTAGTAGGTAGTTCAGACCTCATGGTATAGACGTTAGATATTGGAAAATATTGGAATATTATTTCCATATAGGTTATAAATAGTGTCAGGATGAAAAAAAAGAATGATTACGCTGAAATTAAGTAAAATACTGAAGGATTATTGATCACTACTCTCCAGAGACTTCTCTACATGACATAGAGCAAACCCCTTCTTAAAAATTCAAACCCTGTCTTTAACACATAATTTGCTCTCCTGGCTGTTAGTTGTAATAAATTTAAATATTCTGCAGCTTCTGGGATTCATCAGACTCTTGAGTATAGCCTATCTATAGCAACTTTCAAACACCAGAAGTTTTAACTATGTGTCCATATATTCCATGTTACTATTCTGTAACTTTGCCAAAAAAGGGCATCCAGCCGTAAGGGCGTCCTGTTAGTGGGCCGGCTGACCAGCTTGATTGACAGTCGAATGCGTATCAGATGAAGGAGGGGGAGCTGGTAATTGCCAGCTAGGGGGTCAGCTCTCCTCCTCTCAATAAACGACCCTCACCTTCCCCCCTCCCCATGCACACACACACACCTCACCCTTCACCCCATCCTGGGGTGCGGAGGCCTTAACATCCCAAAAGGTCAAGGGGAGGTGGAGTGGGGGGTGGTGGCTGTAGGGGGGGGGGGGGGCAGATCATTTGCACACAAAAACAACAACAACCAATCTCATTGATCTTCTAACACCACCACCAGCCAACCACCAGCAGCCCTTTGGTTTTTCTCCCGGCATTTTGGAAGTGCGTGACTGTGAGCAGAACCATCACAGGGAAGCCTAAGGCCGTTGTTTGTTGAGAGGGCTTGCAAGTTCATGGAGGTGTCAAGAAACACAGTCAATATTTAACTGAGAAGAGACTCGTTTTCTTTTTTCTTTCTTTCTTTCTTTTTTCAGTTTTGTCACAGAAGAGGTGAAGTAGCTTGGGAAAAAAAACACAGTCATGAGAGAAAAAGGAACAACAAAAAAGAAAGATAAGAGACTAAAAAGGTAAACACGCACAACAATAACAACAATGCCAACAGCACCAGGCGCATCAAAAAAGATAAAGAACTTGTAAGAAAAGGGGAGAACTAGCAGCTTACTTCTTCATCCATGGCTTCTCTATCCCTTCCTTCCCTCCCTCCCTCCCTCTGTCTATATCGCTCTGTCTTTGTAGTTCCAGCTAGGTGAACGCCTTGACATGTTAAGTTTCACCCTCAGCTGTCAGATAGCTTAAGCATAT
>JAODXP020000008.1:12532433-12547433 GCA_027497455.2 Sardinella longiceps | reverse complement strand
TTTAACGTTACACCTCTAAAGAAGTCTCCATTATTTCCCGTACTGTAATTACATTCATCTGTTCTTTGTGCGGTGGAGTTGGACTGCATGGGGCTCTTATCTGGGCTGGGAGAGATTTCCTGCTGTCTGATGGTCTGTCCTCATTCCTGTTCATTCGGTGGCGTATCTCGTCTAACTCCAGCTATGTTGTTTGACAGTTCCTTGTCGGGGGTTGTTACTGAGCCCATCTGATAAGACATGCACGCGCGTGTGTGTGTGTGTACACATGCACACACACACACACACACACACACACACACACACACACACACACACACACACACTTCTGAGGACTGCATGATGGACAGAAATTAATATCCTCCTGTTTTCAATTGGCAGGCTACACAAGACTGAGCCCTGTGTGTGTGTTTTTCTCTTTCCCCCCCCCTCCTCCCCTCTTCTTTTATTAATCTATCTGTGGTTCCTATCTCACGTACACTAGTTCCTTGTCTGTCCGTCACGGCACATTCATGTGTGACACTCCGGAATGTAGCTCTGCACTCACTCCCGGCAGTCTCACGAGGAGCTCCTCAGCCCACAAGCACAGGCCTAATGTTTATGCGTGTCATAACACAACAAAAGCATGAGTCCTCTCAAAAAGAGAGAAGTGTTGAAAGGCAGACAAGCCAGGCCCCATGTTTAGTGACCGTGAATTTGGTGAGATTAACTGTAATTACACTGACTGGCATAAGTCATGAGAATGAAGACCAGACACATTGTTTGCTGAAGACGGATGACTGTTGATTGTATCATGCTTTATCTTCTGCAGGACTGGCACACTGCACGTGTCATTGGTGTCATTGGTGTCCAAAAACATACTGTAGAATCCCATTTTAAAACAAGTCCCATTGAAAATATATGTAATATATATGTAATGTAATTATTATATACAGTGGTTAAAGTGGGATTTGGCAGGAGGGGGAACTCTCATATTTTCTGTCGGCACAAACAAAGAATGTATAGAAGAAGAATGGGATGATATTGTTCATCCCCCCCCTTTAACCCCTTCCTATATGTATATATATCCTAATGATTGTTGATATGATTCCTAAATGTCCTAATTATTGTTTCTATGTAGCTTGTAAATCACACTACTAGTATTCAGCAAGTACCTACTACCTGAGGAGTACCAGTATGTACAGTATACAAAGTAGGCTATACTCTCTCTAACAGTATGTACCACAAGTACATACGAACTGGGTCATCTTCTTTGCAAAGTGCGTTTGATTTGCCTAAGTTTCAGACAAGTGAAGGTATGTAACCTGGAACCAAGCAGTTGAGGTTTTCAAAAGAAAAACTGAGAAGAGGGGGGAAAAAAAGTGAAACGATCTTGTGTAGTGCTGTGAAGGGCCTATTGTGCCCAGACAAGTTGATTTAGGACGCCATAATCAGTGGTGTACAATATACTTTTATGGGCTTTTTAACCGAATAAACCCCTTAACATGAACAAAGAGGCTGAGGAAAAGCAGGCCTGAAGAGACCGAGGCATGTGTCTGAGAGAGAGAGAGAGAGAGAGAGAGAGAGAGAGAGAGAGAGAGAGAGAGAGAGAGAGAGAGAGAGAGAGAGAGAGAGAAACTGTGTGTGTGTTTGTGTGTGTGAGGGAGAGAGAGGGAGAGGGTGAGAGAGAGAGAGAGAGAAACTGTGTGTGTGTGTTTTTTGTCTGTGAGAGAGAGAGAGAGAGAGAGAGAGAGAGAGGGAGAGAGAGAAACTGTGTGTGTGTTTGTGTGTGTGAGGGAGAGAGAGAGGGAGAGGGTGAGAGAGAAAGAGTGAATGAGCATGCTCATAAAATAAACACACACAGGCCTTCTCTCCCGCGGCCTTGACACATTTCCAAACACGTTTGAAGAATGACCCTCATTTCAGCCCGCTGGAAACTCCAGCCTTCTCACCTCCACCCGCTCTGGCAGATCAATCCATCCACGCTGCTGACGTCTGAGAAAGCCCCCACCCTCCCACTACGGAAAGCCAAATGGGTCATAAATTGTCCCTAGCCTTTTTCTCTCTCTCTCTCTCTCTCTCTCTCTCTCTCTCTCTCTCTCTGCACAGCATGATAGAAGTCGTGGTTGGTTATCAACTGGTTTTAATTTTGAGATTTAAAGATCACTGTTGGATTCTGTTGGAAATCTTTTTTGTCAATCCTACATCTTTAAAGTGGAGCTTGTCTTCTTTCTCTCTCTCTTTACAATACTTCTCCACTATAGCTCTCATCTTATCTTTTGTATGTCTATCACATTCTTTCTTTGTGTTCCTCTCTCTCCTTTTTTCTCCATCCTGTCCTCTCTCTCTCTCTCTCTCTCTCTCTCTCTCTCTCTCTCTCTCTCTCTCTCCTCTCTCTCTCTCTCTCTCTCCCCCCCCACCCCATGCTCTTTTCTCTGTGCTGCGGTGCCTTGGGTTTGAGTCTCATATTTAATCAGCATGAGGCTTAACTCTGTGCGCCGGTGACGGCTCATTTGACGGCGTGGCCGCGGGCTCCTGGCTTGGCCGTCCCTGTGCCAAACACAATAACTCTTCTCTTTCTTTAGCCCTCCACTCTCATAATTTTGCGATTTTTCAATGTCAGGGCCGGCCTTTTGAAGAATTTTTATTGAATTTCCTGCTGGACCGGGCAGGCAGGGGCCATTTTTTCCAGCTGTAGCCCCCCCTAACACCCTTTCCCTCTTTCTCTCTCTCTCTCTCTCTCTCTCTCTCTCTCTCTCTCTCTCTCTCTCTCTCTCTCTCTGTCTCTCTCTTTCTCTCTCTCTTTTTCTCTCTCTCACACACAACCATACTTTCTTGGTCTCCCACTTCTTCCTTCCATCTCTCACTCTTCTTTCTCTCTCTTCTTCTATCTTCATTGGCCTCTATTCTGTCTCTCCTGTTCTCTCTCCTCACTGTTGGCTTGATATTTGTTCTATATTCTTCTTTTTCTCTCTTCTTCTTCTCTTCTTTTTCATGTTCTTTTTGGGCCTGTCAGACCTCTCATCGCTCGGGCATGTTAAGCGCTCATCCTGTTGAGTGACTTCTTCTCCTTTGTTTTCCTATCTTTCCATCTCTCACACACTCACACACACACACACACACACACACACACACACACACACACACACACACACACGCACACACACACACACACACACACAGACAGACTCTCTCTCCTCCACATTAACCGACCGCTCCACGGTTCCTGGAACAGAGCGAGCCCTCAGACAGGTTCTTTCGAGGCTGAGGCGATGAAAGTTATGGGAAACTCTTGCTGGTTTACCAGAGCCAGGACTTGTGCCTTGTGAAAAGAAGTTTCTCCACTATGAGCCAAACATCTGCGACTAAGCACCATTCCCGAGGGGAAACACTGGCCTAGGATCAGTTCAGCTCGTCCTGACCCCCCCCTCAAAGCCAATTTATAAAGTCATGTCACAACTGTGTCCGATAAAAAAATAAATCATCCTCAGTAACACAGTTGAGTTGTTGTCCAACAGCACATAGACGTTAAGTAAGGTGAATCTTCTCCAAACTCTGTTCACTCATTTAATGGACATTTCTGAAGGAGAACCTGGCTAGCATTGGCTTCACATATTAATATTTCACATCAAACTCAGACACGTTTGGCACATTCTCTCTGTTTGCCCCTTTGGACAAATGAACCGAGATAGAGGGCGGGTGAGTGAGCGAGCGAGCGAGCGAGCGAGCAGTGGGATAACTCCATCTCAACTGTCAAGGGCCATTAGCAGATTCATCACAGTAATTCTTGCTGTTGCCTCGCGGGAGACCAAACAGACAGAATCAGAGGCGCTAAAGCAATTCTGCTCCCATTGTTGTGGACACACCAGTCAGGGTGATTGGCAGCAGCAGATGCTAGCCACCCCCTCTTCTTTTACTTCCAAGGAGAGTGGGCCTGTGTGTGTGTGTGTGTGTGTGTGTGTGTGTGTGTGTGTGTGTGTGTGTGTGTGTGTGTGTGTGTGTGTGTGTGTGTAGTAGAGAGAGAGACTGAGAGAGAGAGTGTGTGTGTGTGTGTGTGTGTGTGTGTGTGTGTGTGTGTGTGTGTGTGTGTGTGTGTGTGTGTGTGTGTATGTGGTGGGTGGAGGGTAGAGGGGGTTCTGCCCAGCCCTAATCAAATTAGAGCTGTTATATTGTGTGTCAAGCCTTCACTTCCAATTTGAGGCTCCCGGCTCTGACGTTTCCTCACTTTCTTTCTCGCTCTTTCTTTCTTTTTCTCTTCTTTTTCCCTCTCTTTTTTATCTCTCTGTCAATCAGTTTTTTTTCTTTCCCTCAGACCCTGTAGGGATGAGGGAGAGAAGGACAGACAAAGTGCAAGAATGTGTGTGTGTGTGTGTGTGTGTGTGTGTGTGTGTGTGTGTGTGTGTGTGTGTGTGTGTGTGTGTGTGTGTGTGTGTGTGTGTTTTCGGCAGAAATGACTTCCCTGGTCATGTGTTTAAAATTAGCATCTGCTGGTGTCTTTTTCGCATTTTTAAAGGCTGTGGGGGAGAGAAAGAGAGAGAGGGTATGAGTATGTCAGAGAGAGAGAGAGAGAGAGAGAGAGAGAGAGAGAGAGAGAGAGAGAGAGACAGAGAGAGAGAGAGAGAGAGAGAGAGCGAGAGAGAGAGAGAGAGAGAGAGAGAGACGGGCGTGGGATAGACCTTGTGACCCCGTAATATCGCATCACATGTCTGATCTTATTCTTGTCTGCCATCTGAACTCCTGTCATGGGTTCCTTTGCCAAATCTGTCACACTTAATCGTGGGCCGTGGAGAAAAACGTTAAAGGAGAAGGCTGAACTGCTCCAGGGAGAGAGGCAGAATGGAGGGGGGGTTGAGGAGAAAGAGAAAACAAAGGAGGAGAGAAAGAGAGAGAGAGAGAGAGAGAGAGAGAGAGAGAGAGAGAGAGAGAGAGAGAGAGAATATATGTTTTGAGTGTGGATGATGTATATAGGGGCCGTGTATGTATAGGATAAAGAGTGCTATTCACAATGAGAAATAAGACAAATCTGTCCATATACCAAAGAAAAGAGACTGGAGGTAGAGAGAGAAAGAGAGAGAGAAAAATATGAATGCTTTCGGCCACTGGCAGTTTGAATCACTCATAAGCAAAATATGAATAGAGACAGAGAGAGCGATAGAAAGAGGGAGAGCGAGAGAGAGAGACGGGAAGTGAGAGAGAGAGAGAGAGAGAGAGAAAGTGAAAAATGAGAGATAAGAGAACAATGCTGCTGTTGTTCTTTAATCTAAGTATGATCATCTGTCTCCCTGCCTGCACCTCATGCTTCCACTGGAACAATCTGTGTGCAGGAGTCTGTAATTGATGGATGGTGGCACAGTGTTCTAGAAACTTCTAGAAACCTCATGACACCGGCTCAACCGCAGTTCATCAGAGGTCGGGCCAAAGAGTGTTAACCAAGGACCTCACGTCCATCCTAAATATGGCGGACTTTAACAAATCGCATAAACAACGTCGACCAGTAAACAAGGGCGGGCTCCTGACAAACGCAGATTAAAAAGCACTTGACATGACTTCAAAGCCCTTTAAAAGGCATTGGCGCCATTAATGTGTCAAATGTCAGTCAGCTTGATTGTGGTATGC
Organism: Sardinella longiceps; assembly: GCA_027497455.2. NCBI lineage: Eukaryota > Metazoa > Chordata > Actinopteri > Clupeiformes > Clupeidae > Sardinella > Sardinella longiceps. Next base: position 12,541,841 of record JAODXP020000008.1, on the reverse strand, counting down.
ATTGGCCTAATAGCTCCCTAACAAGAATAAACTTTTGAACTCTTGTGTGGTCAACAACTGTGGGCCATACAAGACAACTGGCAAATGGTAGACTCCTTAAAAAAACGGACAGAGACGTTCCTAAACAGGGAGCCCGGATTTTTGTAAAAGGGGGCTTGGCAAGGGATTGGTTGCAGGCCTGTCTCCAAATTCTGATTGGCTAATTGTGAAAGAACCAATGTTGCCTGTGAGCCAGAAATGAAATTAAGTTACAACCATGCCATCTCTGTCAGAAGCAGTTATGACAGGCAGCAACTGTCATGTTGTCAGTTGTCAGTCATGAAAACTTGATACTATCACAACTTAGATCATTGTGATATAAGCTGCTGTGGCATTTGGGAAATTCTCTGAGGTCATGATAATCTATCATTCTGGTAATAACACATTGTCAAATGATAAGACACCAACATTCATAACTTTTACTTTACTTAACTTACTTATTCCCAACTAATTATAGACCATAGAATTTATGGACTGATTTTTCAAAAATTTATTCAGCTACAAGAATAATTCACAGGCGAAATCTATCAGTAGTTTCTTTTCTTTGTTTTCTTAATTACTGATCCAAGTGTAACAAACTGCACTTAGTTCCAGATCATAATATAGTTTGGTTTATTTATGTATTTTTTAAAAGTATGACAATTTGGGAAATTACTGCAACATCCTTTTGTTATCCTGTACTTCTGTGGAAGGGTAGCATATTACTATTAGTTGCTGTTGGTCTTCTGTCACATTATTGGTGCCTGTATGCCTTTCTAGTCACAATTAAATGAACCCGTCTACTTCCGCTAACTGCTTGTAATGCTGTAACAAGTTAATGAGACATTTATGCCAATGTTATTAAGGCCGTGGTCAAGTATAGTGTTAAAACAAGCAGCATTTATTAAGTGAACTAAAGCTGCAAGACATTAGGCCACTCTGAACTAAGGTTTCCTTAAACACAATGCACATATCACCCAACAGATTTTTAATATGGCAGCTCTCTTAAAAATAAAGTCTTTTCAACTCCACACCTCATATGAATGCCTTGAACTCTCATTCTTCTACATATGATGTGGTTCAGTTTTAAAAGCTAACTTGGCTCTGGATGCAGATTAGTTCCTTATGGTCAGAACCGCTTAATGCTGGATGGTGCCAAAACACTCCCTGTGCCAAGAAGAGGGAGAGAGAGGTGGTGCTGGTCCGCAGTGAGCTTGTGTGCGTGCGGAGGGTCGGAGGGCCGATAAGCTCTGGGACTTTTTCTCAGAGACTTTTTAATGGACTGTTTTATTCTCTCTCCGTCTCTGTCATGGTCGGGTCCCCTGCCGATGATCTGGTGGCCGGAACCTGATGGAAAACACACCTGGACTGGAGGAGCACCCGCCCCCTCACCATCACCATCACCGCTATACCACCACCTTCCCAGAATGCACTAGGAGATGGCTCCAGCCTGACGGAGTTTCTGTCTTTCCTCAAACCAAGAGAGAGAGAGAGAAAACAGAGGGGTGCCCATGAGAATAGAGAAGAGAAACTCACAGTGGAGGAAGAAGAAGAAGAAGAAGAAGAAGAAGAAGAAGAAGAAGAAGAAGAGTATAGCACAATAATGGAAAACAAAAACACAAAATAAAAATAATTCTAAGATTGAAGTGACTAGAGAAAAGCAAAAGACTAAATACCGGCTTTAGAATGTAAATCGATATGTACCACCTTGGAGCTCTAATTCTGACACAAACTTGAATATCCCACCTGCTTATTCAAAGTGTTTAAAAATCTATCCAATATTTCTTTTCTCTTTCTTTCTTTTAATGTGAATGCTGAATTGAATTTCATGGTCAAAAGTCCAGTCTGAATTATCCCTCTGTCAGAATTAAACAGTTTGTCACATAGTCTGTGTGTTGGTTTAAGAGAGTGGAGGAAAAAAAATTACTTTTCCCCCTGAGTTGTGGTGGTCATTGGTAATGGTTCTGCATGGGCACGTCCATGGTATCCACACTGGCTGGGGCAGATTCTACATCACTGCACAACTTCTACATCACTCACAACCTGGACTCACAGTGGGCGCTATTGCTCTCTTAGGAACAGAGAGAGAGAGAGAGAGAGAGAGAGAGAGAGAGAGAGAGAGAGAGAGAGAGAGAGAGAGAGAGAGAGAGAGAGAGAGAGAGAGAGAGAGAGAGAGAGAGAGAGAGAGAGAGACGCTACATGCTGTTTTAGGCACTGTGAAGAGGTTTGAGTCAGGACTCTGAACTGTGGAAAATTTCCCACATGCTTGCATTTACCATCTTAAAATTTTGGAATTCCACTTCACAAAGTGACCTTCGGATTAAAAGGAGTCTTAAATGACAACATAGTGCTCTCTCTGTTTCTGTCACTCTCTCTTCCTCTTAATTTCTCTCTGTGCTCCTCTCTTTCCATCTCTCTCTCTCTCTCTCTCTCTCTCTCTCTCTCTTCTCTCTCTCTTGCTCTCTCTCTCCAGTTCTCCTTTTATTTCCAAGAAATCCTCAGGAGGTCAGCAGGAGAAGACCGGGGGAAAAAAGAAAGAGGGGAAAAAAGAGAAAGAGGAATAGTGGCAGAGAAAGAAAATAAAGTGAGCAATAAAAGAGCTCGGGGATCGTATGCATGATAGATGAGTGGTTAAGTCCCCTCCTGACCCTCTCCAGAAAGGGCTCTGCAGTGGAGGTTGGAGTGGAGTCCAGAGACTGGAAGGGAGGCAGGGCCAATAGGAGGAGAGTTTTGGAGCTGCTGCTGGACTGGGCCTGGATGAACTGCTGTGGCTGCAGTTATGTTATGAAATAGGTGTTAGCTTTGTGGCAATTCCCATTCATGCTGTGCGTGTGTGTGTGTGTGTGTGTGTGTGTGTGTGTGTGTGTGTGTGTGTGTGTGTGTGTGTGTGTGTGTGTGTGTGTGTGTGTGTGTGTGTGTGTGTGTGTGTGTGTGTGTGTGTGTGTGCGTGCATGTGTTGGGGTGTGTGTGGTGTGCATATGGCTTCTCTTGTGCAAGAAGCAAATTTGGAATAGACCATCTAATTTCATAAGAACATGAGAAAAAAAAAGAAATAAAGAGTGGGAGAGTGGGGGGGTACAACAAGAGCCAACAATTTTATGGCATTTGTGTTATAGAGGCACCCTGCGTGTATTTGCAAAATGAAAAGGACGTATGATAAAGCTATTTGTGTGCTGCTTTCAATTACTCTGGCCTTTCATTCCCAGATGCAGTAGATGAGAGCAGGGAATAGGAAGGGGGGGGGGGGGGAAGAGAAAAAAAAAGGCTATAAATCAGGTCAGTCGTCAGTCTGTATGATGTTTGGTTAGCGTGCGTCAGCGTAATGTCTTCAGACATGCTGATAACTCACCAACTGAGACCCCAGATCATACGTCATCTACCAGCAGGTCTCTGGCGCTCGTAAATTTCACAGTGAGAACGAATGAGAGAGTGAGAGACAGAGAGAGAGAGAGAAAGAGAGGTGAAGAAAAATAGAAGAGGTAGAGTGAGAGGGGGTGAAGAAGAGTGGAAAGATAAAGTCAAAGGTGTAGAGTGAGAGAAAAAAGGGAAAGAAAGGAGAGTGAAGTGAAAAAAAACAGCAGCATGAGAGAGAGAAGGGGGGTGCAGTAGAGAGAGGGAGAGAGAAGGACTGAAGAGAGAGAGGGAGAGAGGGAGGAAAAGAAAGAGAGAGGGGGAAAGAGGCTGTCTGATGGTTTATTAACATACTCAGCAGTTCCCTCCGCACGAGCAGATTACATTTTTTATGGGCGTAGGGGCCGGAGTTATGGACTGGCTCGAGTGTGTTTGTGTGTGTGTGAGAGAGAGAGAGTGTGTATGTGTGTGTGAGAGCGAGTGGAGTGTGCACATGTGCAGGGGACCCCGCCGTCTGTCTGTTCGCCACAGAGTTATTGGCGGTGGCAGCACGCATTAATATGTCAAATTAAAACAGCCGTGTTGCTGACAGGCTTAATTTGACCTCTGTCAGAGTGCAAACACACAGACAGACACACACACACACACACACACACACACACACACACACACACACACACATACCCATGCATATTGCTGGTCTTTGGTTTATTCCCACCTTCCCCTAAACACAACGAGACACACACACACACACACACACACACACACACACACACACACACACACACACACACTGTAAGGTCTTAACTCCTGGTCTTGTTTGTGAAAGTTGTAAATGTGCACATTAGCTAGTCAGCCAGGCAAAGAATTTGCTATTATTGGAGTGTGTGTGTGTGTGTGTGTGTGTGTGTGTGTGTGAGAGAGAGAGAGAGAGAGAGAGAGAGAGAGAGAGAGAGAGAGAGAGAGAGAGAGAGAGAGAGAGAGAGAGAGAGAGAGGTTGATTGGATGCGATCTCGTCCAAACAGAACACTCTGAGGGAGGCTAGGTTTCCACCGAGGAATATCCTCATCATCCCTTGCATAACCCCCCATTCACACACACACACACACACACACACACACACACACACACACACACACACACACACACACACACACACACACACACAGTTTATTCCAGTCTATGACCACCCTTTTTCCTTTTCTCTTTAACTCCGATGTGTTTTGCCCCATTTCCCTGGCGTCTAGGACAGCCTCTATCAATCCAGCATGAGCCAAAATATGGCAACCTAGTAAACATTTACAGTAAACTACAGCCTGCTTTTATCTGATCTTTTTTCTCTGGTGATGCTGAAACCACACACACTAAAAAATGCTAGAAAACATAGGTCTGAGAATGGGAGGAAGATAAAAGACAACAACAAAAAAAAAGTCATAAAAAAGAAAAGAAAAAAGAAAACAAACAGAGGGTTCTTCATCACTCCTGTCTTCGTGTCCCCTTCAGTTAGTCGGTCTCCTCTGGTCTCATCCAATCCACCGCTGTCAGCAGCGTGATTGATTTTCGAGGCTTTTTTTTTTTTTTTTTTTTTTGGCTAGAGCGATTGATGGATTGGAGGAGAGAGGGCTGTGCCGGCTCAGGAAGAGAGGTGATCGATGGGGCCGGCGGGAAAGGTGTTCGCCAGAAATCCGGGCCCTTGTCACCGCGACCCTTGTGTCACGCCTAATTTGTCAAATGCAACTTGAGTGTCTCGGCAGAGAGCTGGGACGAGGATCTGGGTTTGAGGCGGGGGGTGGGGGGGTAGTCTGAGGATCTGCAGAGTAACTCAATGCAATGATCTCTATGACAACAGGAATGAGAACAATAGTAGGACATGGAAAGAGAGAGAGAGAGAGAGAGAGAGAGAGAGAGAGAGAGAGAGAGAGAGAGAGAGAGAGAGAGGGAGGGAGAAAGATGGAAAGAATGAATATATAGGAGCTGAATGGGTTTAGCAGAACCCCACCTCCTCCAAATGTACCCCTTTACAATAGTCCCATTTAAATGGACAATTTTAAATCAGAATTTTTAAATGAGGATAGAAACAGAATATCTCAGTCAGAAATTACACTGACAACAGTTTACTGTGCTCAATTCTCATCCAAAATTGGCCTAAACATCAGTGTGATGAGTTACTTTTCTCTGGTTGCTGCACTGAAAAAACGTCTTTGGTTAGGCTAATATGTTGTGTGTTCACCTACGTCACATGACCACTTAACGTCCGATCGAAATAGAAGGTTTCTGCATGACACAGATGACCCAGAATTGTGGAACAGAAAATGTATCCCTGTAAACATGACAAATGGAACTCATGTATTCAGGCTTACCTATTATAATACTGATGCATTGTGGATTAAGTCAATATAATCATTATTCCATGTAATGGCAATAATTCAGTTCAGATGGCACTATTATTCATTGCCTAACAAGTTTTTGATGACAAATTTCACCCTTTCCAACCCTGCATCCTGTAATGTTTTCTAAAGCATGTTGGTGTGTGTGTGTGTGTGTGTGTGTGTGTGCACAAATCTGAGTTGTTAAGAATTTTCACTGCTTTTTCAGAGCACCGCATACAAAGTCAGGTGAAGACAGAACAAGAGACAGATAGGTAGAGGGGGAAGAGAGAGAGAGAGAGAGAGAGAGAGAGAGAGAGAGAGAGAGAGAGAGAGAGAGAGAGAGAGACAGAGCAAGCGTCAGACAGGAGGAACGAGATCAAAGCCAGCCCCACTTCCCCCCTCACTGTTTCCACTCACGCTGGGACAACCCCGCTCCGTTATCTAACAAGACCCCCAGTAAACACTCTCCTCAGATCCTGCCAGCATGCCATGGCTATTCAGCCCCATTGTAGTCACACATTGTTTATCAAAGTGCTGCTTGGGCATTGTGGAGCAAGAGAGAGAGAGATGGAGATAGAGAAGAGTGAGAGAGGAAGAAGGGAGAGAAAGAAAGGGAGTGAGTGAGTGAGTGAGAGAGAGGGAGGGGATATCTCTGAAAGCTTCCCTCTTTTCCTTAACTTCTTCCAGTCTCTATTGTAATTCAACCGATCTTCTTCTTGGCTGCTTTCTTTGGAGGGTCCTTTGTGAGCGAACGTTATCTCAGGAACACATCTGAGGTACTCTTGAAATGTTTTCATAAATGCCTCTCTCTTTCTCTTTCTCTCTCTCTCTCTCTCTCTCTCTCTCTCTCTCTCTCTCACACACACACACACACACACTCACATACAGACACACACACACACACACACACACACACACACACACACACACACATCTCTCTGTCTCTATTTTTTCTTTTCTTCTTTTTCTTCTCTCATCCCACTGGTGTTATGTTCAGCATTTTCCTCAAAACAAGGGGACTCACAAAGACAAACATGGAGAGATTAGGGATGATTTGAGTGGCTGGGGCCTTCCAGACCTGTCAGGCAGAGAGGAGTTCCTCTTCTCTCCTCTCCTCCACCCAACCCAGCCCAGCCCAGCCCAGCCCCTACCTCCAGTCCTTTAGGACCTCCATGGGCGAGTGCTGTCAACCTTGACCTTTTTGAAGTTGAGGATACAGGCTCTTGTGGCTCGGTTGTGAGAGGGTGACCAACACCCCCCTCTCCAAAAAAAAAAAAAAAGAAAAAAAAGGAAGCCTGCTTGTCTTAGGTCTTCACTCATCTCTCCTGGTGGGTCGACGTTCTGTCTCTCTTTCTCTTTTTTTTCCTCTGTTCGTTCCCCACTTTTTTTTTTTTTTGTTACGAGTGCTTCCTCCTCTCCACTTCAAAGGCACCTCTCACCCGTGCGCTTCCTTCTGAGCACAATGGCGCCTTTCAAGGTGTTGTCAAGTTCCCCCCTTTCTCTCGCACTTTTATTTTCATTAAAACTGCTCCTCTTCACCCCCTGCCTCCTTGCTCCTCTTTTGTCACACCCCGTCTCCTCTCTGCCCGAGGGAGGGAGGGGGAGGTGGGGGTGGAGGAGGAGGAGGAGGTGGGGGAGATAGAAGTTTAAGTTGATGGTGGTGGGAGGGGGACCTTACTGAAGATATGCTCCTTATCTGTAGTGGCGCTGTCTCCATATCAGCCACTGTTGGTGAAATGGCAGAAATGAATGTCACACTCACACACACACACACACATACTGTACACAGCCCATGCAAACACAAACACAAACACACACGCACACACACACCCATACACAGTCTTTGCAAACACACACACACACACAAACACACACCCATACGCTCAGTAAGCTCTGTGGAAGTGCAAACTCAGTTTTATAATGTTACACCTGAGCCATAAACTTCCTAGTGATTAAAACTTAAACAAACTTCACTCTATTTACCTCAACTGAACCACGCTGAGTCGCATCAATCACCTGTGTGTCATAATCCGGTCCAACCGCCCTGAGAAGCCCTCTTCACAGCTCGTTTGGAAAAGCTAAACAGATGGCGGAAGGTGAAGGCGCGGTGCATTATCAGCACAACAAAAGAAAGAAAAGGTAAGGAGGTTGATGACAGAGCCGGGCCCACTCCATTACCTTCGCATGTCAAAGCCTCACCTTTCTGTAATCCCCTGTAATGACATGTGGATATTACTGTAATGGTCATGGATATCACGGTGTCAGACTCCCAAGGGAACTGCTTGAAGAAGGTTAGAAACAGCTTTTTCTTGCCCCTATTGCTTTTAGGTGCTCCTTAAAGGTGCAGCCCCACACCTCACCTAACACACCTTTAAAGCGCTTTGGATCAACTATGTTGTAGTAAATGTGCTACATAAATAAAAGTGACTTGATTGACTTGACTTGACTTGATCTCAGCCCTGGCCCCCAGTCAACCCCTCTACCCCCCTATTGAATTTCTGTACTTTGCATAAATAGATCGACACCAGAAACAATTTCAGTGAATTTTGTACACCACTCATCATATACATGTGACAGATGAAATTCCTTGTATCCTTGTAGCTACAGTGCATTCATCTCTATATTGACAAAAAAAGAATAACAAAAACAACAGTTAAAGTGGTCACTGGCAGGGCTTGGCCTCATAAAGAATGAACTGAAGAGTGGGTATTGACATCACAGCATCACACTCCTGAAGAAAATCCCCTCGTCGCCTATGGGGGGGGGGGGTCCTTATTGACGTGGCGATTATCAGTCCAAACGGGCGAGCCTGACCGGCAGCCATCTTCTGAGGGGCGACGTCTGATTGGCTAATCTTCCGACCCCGAGACAAAGAGAGAGAGTGACAGCTTCACACAGGGAGCAGAGAGCTCCTCTTCAAAGCAGAGCCAGAGGGGAAAGAGAGAGAGAGAGAGAGAGAGAGAGAGAGAGAGAGAGAGAGAGAGAGAGAGAGAGAGAGGCAAAGAAAGACATTACCAGAGAAAGAGGGGCAAAGAGACTTATGGAGGGGGGTGGAGGACAAGAAAGACATCAAGAGACAGAAAGAGATGACGAGTGACAGAGAAAGAGTGAAGAGATGAATGGAGACAGAGAGAGAGAGAGTGAAGGAAAATACATTGCAGAGCAGGAAGAGAGAGAGAGAGAGAGAGAGAGTAACAGAACGAACAAGTGAAGTCATGATCATACTGTGTGTGTGTGTGTGTGTGTGTGTGTGTGTGTGTGTGTGTGTGTGTGTGTCTGTGTGTGTGTGTGCATATAAAATGATTATGCTAGGGAAACTGATGGGTGAGGCAACTTTCCACCTTCACCTACTCTGAGATCTTGAGTCATTGAGAATATTATAGACAGTCAAGCTAAGAATGGGCACAGCAGCCCTTAATTGGGACACTTTTACCTCACCAGACTAGAAACACAGCAACTTATTAAAAAATAAATATTCGCAATATTGTAATTATATTAGCTATGAATTCATTGGAATGACTTGCCAAGCAGCCTCTCCCTTACCCAACACACCACCAATTCAATTCCAATTGACCTCAAAATGTCAGTTAACTTTTATGGCACTGTAAACTGGATTACACCCCAACGAGGTGAGGACGCTGTTGTTTTAGCTCAACATGTGTTAACGCAA
>JAODXP020000008.1:12526570-12529833 GCA_027497455.2 Sardinella longiceps | reverse complement strand
TATTCTTATTCTTTATTTGGAGCCCCATTAGCTTCCAAAGTGGATGCTAGTCTTCCTGGGGTCCACCATTAAAATACAAAGTACATTAGAAACACAAATACATTATATATATATATAAAAATATCTAAACAAAACAAAAACAATGCCTAATCACTCACAGCAGCATCAGTACATTATAAATACAGAAAACATGACAAGAGACAGAAAGAGCACATATTTAGAAGGTAGATTTTTCACAACACATATTTAGGAGGTAGATTTTCAACAACCTTTTGTATAAGATACTGTTCTCTGTCTGTTTGAAGTTTAAGGCTAAACTATTCCACTTTATAGAAGCCCTATAGAGAACAGTTCTAAGCATATAATTTGTGCGTGGAGCTGGGGTAACTAAAAAACCAGAAGTCACTTGTCTAGTGATATGACTATGGCAGGCGCCAGCTTGTACCAGCCTCTCACAGAAAAAAAATGGTGTCTTTTTCCACATAACATTATGCATAAACCTTAAAATATGGTATTCACACTTAGTTTCCACAGTCAGCCATGATAGCTTTTTATGCATGTTGAGAACATTAGAGTAAAAAGAGCAACTTAATGCTAGTCTGGCAGCCCTATTTTGGGCTATCTGCAATGTCATGAGATGTTTTTTAGCAGCGCTAGACCAAATAACAGGACAATACTCCAAGTGAGATAGAACAACAGATCTAACTACGTCAGCCATAATTTTTGGTGAGACATAAGCCCTGCATTTTTTTGCTACGGCAATACCTTTACCCATCTTTGAAACTATATTTTCAATATGATCTGACCAAGAGAGGAGATTGTCAAGTATCACTCCCAGCAATTTTACTTTTTTAACTTGGTCTATAGGTACGCTGTCAATTGACAGATTCAATTCTGGGTTTTTGGCAAGGGCATGTGAATTGCCAAAGACAATGCATTTTGTTTTAGCAATATTCAGTTTAAGTCTATTCATTCTCACCCAGCTCATTATATTCTGTATCTCACAATTAAGATGTTCACTTAGCTCTCTTACATTGTGTGATGAGCAAAACAAAGTGGAGTCATCTGCATACATAACAACATTAGCATGTCTAACAGCTGATGGCAAATCATTAATAAAAATGGAAAATAAAAGCGGCCCTAAGCAGCTCCCCTGGGGAACACCACAAGATACAGTTTTGGTAGTTGACAGACTGCCATTGAAAAAAACTCTTTGTCTTCTGCCAGAAAGGTAGCTCTCCATCCAAGAAAGAGCTAAGGGTGAAAAGCCATATTTTTCAAGTTTTGCCAATAATATTTCATAGTCAATAAGATCAAATGCAGCTGTAAAATCCAAAAGTACAGCACCAACCAATTTACCTGCATCCGCATCAGCTAGCCAAAGATCAGTCATATGTACTAAGGCTGTATTTGTAGAATGTCCTGATCTGTAGGCATGCTGAGTGTTTACAAGTAAGCCATTGCCACAAATGTAGCTTGAGACTTGGTTGAAAACAATTCTCTCAAAAAGCTTTGATAAAACTGGAAGCAAGCTGATGGGCCTACTATTAGAACCAGTAAATTCAGACCTAGCATCCTTTGGCAAAGGTATAATTTTTGACTCTTTCCATAGATCTGGGCAGGAGCCGGAAAGGATACACCTGTTAAAAATATGGCACACAGGTACACTAAGTGACTTTGCTGCAAGTTTTAGAAATATTCCATCCAAGTTATCTAACCCAGGGGAGGTATCATTGGTAATAGATGACAGCATTTTTTCGACAGAATCCTGTTTCACTGTTTCCAAACTAAAACAACAAGATTTCCCCTTCATAATGTTTTCTGTAATGTTGTATGTCGGGTCACCAGTGTCAACAGGCATGTCAGCTCTCAAACTATCCACTTTCTGCGTGAAAAATCCATTGAAATAATTGGCTATCTCAAGGGGCTTGGTAATGATAAGGCCGTCACTTTCTACATACCTCTGAGAATGGTTTGATTTTCTACACATAATATCATTTAATGTCTTCCATAGTTTTTTGCTATCATTTTTCGCAGTGCTGATTCTTTCCTTGAAGTATTTCTTTTTCTTGGTCTTATTTAGTTTAGTAACCTGGTTTCTCAGCTGACAATAAAGCCTCCTGTCAGAATAATTCCCTGACTTTTGCATAACCTCTTTTGCAGAATCTCTTTGTGACATTAGAGTTCTCAATTCATCATCAATCCATGGTGCACTCCTGGTTTTAACAGACCTCTTTCTAAGTGGTGCATGTTTATCTACAATTTTCATTAGTTTATCCATAAAAAATTTCAGTGCAATGTCTGGGTCATTTTCCTTACACACATCCGACCATTGAAGGTCACTAATATCATTAGCAAAAGAAACAGCGTCAAGTCTCCTAAGTGACCTGCGGTGAGAAATCACCACACCAGATTTAGGAATTTTATTTTTCTTGGCTAAAGCTATTAAATTGTGATCACTGCATCCCACGGGTACTGACACTGCTTGTGAACACTGCTTTTGAATATTTGTGAAAATATGGTCAATGCAAGTGGACTTTGGCGCCCCCTCCTTCGTGATCGAAATTCTGGTAGGCACAGCAACAACTTGACTCAGGTTGCAAGCATCAGCCATAGATTTCAACTTACTGCGTAATGGACAATTTTTCACAAACCAGTCAATATTCAAATCTCCAAAAAGAAAGATATCAAAGTTTTCATCTGTTACCAGGTCCAGATTTTCACATACTGTGTCCAAATATGTCACATAAGAGCTAGGTGGTCTGTAACAGCACCCGACTAAAAATGGTTTTGAGTGTGGAAGATTAATCTGAAGCCAGATTTGCTCAACATTAGGATTCATCAAATCAGACCTGAGCTTAGTAGGGAAAAGATCCTTGACATAAAATGCAACACCACCTCCAAATCTGTTTCTGTCTTTTCTAAATATCCTGTACCCATCCACTGCCAGTTCAGAGTCACCAAAAGTAGGATCCAGATGTGTTTCTGACAGGGCTAAAATATGAATGTTATTTGAGGAGCAAATTGTGGAAATCTCATGAACCTTATTTCTGAGGCTACATATGTTCAAATGAGCTAAAATTAGACCTTTGTTAGGTAATTTTGAAGTCATGTTCATACAATAGTCTACTTTAAGAGACACATCATAAAAACGTCAATACAAAACCAAAACATGATATGAACATAGAAAATGTCGAGGCACTTAGAGAGGTTATTGTTCAGAAGTCTTCTCATCTTTAGAAGTGATGATCAACTTGTCATAT
>JAODXP020000008.1:12396570-12521570 GCA_027497455.2 Sardinella longiceps | reverse complement strand
GGCCGTCAGGCAGGAATTCTCTCCAGCTGCTCGAGTGGAATGGATGGCCGTCAGCAGGCCATGGGTTTTGGTTTTAATAGCAGTAAGCACAAACACTATAAATTTACGGCCACAAGAGGGGAGTTTTTTTTTTTTTTTGAATAGACGCTGGGGCTTGGAGCTCGGCTCAGCCAGAGCTGTAATTTCTCCCTCTCTCTCTTTCTATTGCTCCCTCTCTCTCTCTCTCTCTCTCTCTCTCCCCTCCCTCTCTCTCTTCATCTCTGTCGAGGCAGCTGGTTGTACTCTGTGCTGGGGCTTGACATGGTACTTTGAAATAGCAATCACGGCGTTTATACTGCGGGGAGGACTCGTAAATGTGTCCAGCGGAGGAATATACAATGCCATATTTCACTTTTTTTTCTCTCTCTCTCTCTCTCTCTCTCTCTCTCTCTCTCTCTCTCTCTCTCTCCCTCCCTCGCTCTTTCCTCTCCTCCTCTCCCCAATGCTATTTAAGCCCTATGAGTTATGGGCCCAGAAATGTGCACCCATTAAAGGTGATATGATGTATGCTCTGCCTTGTTCTGAGGCCCATTCATCAAGTGAGACAATAAAGAAAACTGCTCCCTACTTTTGGCCCTCTGCACTTTCCCTAGACACCCCTTACCCCCACCACCCTCAACCCCAACCCCATCATCCCCCCCCCCTCTTGGCCCAGTCCAAAAAGCTCTCCTCCAGCTTCTCGGCTGCTCTGTGGTTCTGGTCGGTGTGTCGGTTGTTATTTATGACGCCCCGGCATTTGAGCCGCTTGACAGGCCCAGCTGAACGAGGACAGGAGGACACGTTACTTCCCCGCACTAAATAACATTTGTTGCTTTTTCCCAGATGGGCTGCACGTTTCCGCGCACTTGTCACTGGTTATCAATCGCCCTGTCAATCAGTCGCCATGAACTGTAAAAACAGAGCACGGAGAAATGGAGAGAGAGAAACCGAGAGAGGGAAAAAGTGAGAGAATAGAAAGAGGAAGAGAGGGAGAAAGAGAAAGAAAGACAGAAAGAAAGAGAGGAAAGCTTGCTCTGCAAAATCCATTGAGCAATCAATAATCATGGCTTTCATTATGGGATCATGACGGGTTTGTAGCATGGCATCAAAACAGAGCAAGGGAATATTTATGATTTTTACACAACAGTTACATCACTGTGTGTGTGCGTGTGTGTGTGTGAGTGTGTGTGTGTGTTTTCCTTGAGAAGTTCCTGGCATGAGGGAAAGGATGAGGTGGGGGATTTGGTGGTGGTGGTAGTGGTAGTGGTGGTGGGGTAATTGTCCTAGTTCAGCAGAATCCGAGGTCAACAGGGGAAACATTTCTTACGTGCCAGCACAGGCCTTCAGGATTTGACTAATGCTCGACATGACACAGTAACGCTTGTTCAGGTGAAAAACGATTTCTCCCGACTTCCCGGGCCACATGTAATCATATTCCACCGAGCATCAGCAGGGTGAAGGGGGTTGCGGGTGGAGTGGAGGCCACTCTGAAATATGGTGCTGCTTTGCATTCATGGATTCAAGGAGGGAGGGAGTGAGTGAGGGGGTGGTGGGGGTGGTGGTGGAAGATAAATTAGGCGGCAGACATTTCAATCTAACTTCTTAAGTAGAGTACTATGTCACCCCAAATTAACGGGGAGTCATACGGAGCGATCATGTGAATAATTCATAATCCTCTCCCCTCCCCACGTGAAACATTTACAATGGCTTATGATACCCTGTCAACGCGAATCAGACTTAAACATTTCCATGTGAAGCTTATTGTTGCCCTCCAGGCAACCACAAAAAGCTTTCGAGCAGTGCCGTGGCCATAAAATGTCATTTCTGTCGCCAAACGTCTGGCTGGAAAAGTGTGCGTAAATCATGGTTGAGGGGAATCGCTGAACGGAATGATGTATTTTGGGTCATTGTTCTGCAGAAAAACTCCTCAGCATACGAGAAGAACTGAAGAATCCTATTTACAGTAGACCTGTAATTAAGATACGCAAAGGCTTTCGTCTCGATATACAAGAAAGCCAAACTAGTCCTAAGTTTGCTTTGCTGTGTGTACCACAGCGCTCGGCCAACAAACGTCAACAGTGAGATTGATTTTGTCGGTAACACAGAATAATTATTTGTTTCATATGACATGACTGATGGCCGTTTATGTACTTACACAAGGATAGGCTTTTAGTTGGAAGCCTCAAGCACTTGCCACATCAAAGACATGTAGATGAGCCGATGGGCTGAGCTGTCAAAGACGCCCTTTTTTGCTCCGACGCATGATGAATGACAAGAGACGAATGTGTCAAACGCACGCAATCCTCATCTCAATATCCGGCCTCATGTTAGCCGTGCCTTGGCACTGGGAAAGGAGGATTAGCCTCATTCCAGAATTTATGAGTCGTCGTACAAACTTAAGGCTCTGGCTGCTATCATGTGAGGTGAACCCAGCTGCAGCCCTTGTCATCATCACACTTGTTGACAGCAGTTGGTCCAACTAAATAAATAACATTTTTCAAATGTCAGAACTTTTCTATAATTTCTAATCCAGGTTTGTTGAATTATATTTATTTAAAGAAGAGAGGAAGCAAAGACAGTTACGATGAAGTAGACATGTGGTGTTTTTGACGTTGATTTGTTTTTTTATATTTTATTTTATTTTATTTTATTTTATTTTTGGGAAATGTGCGTAAAATGTGCTCCCTGTCAACGTCATAATGTTTAAGGCTCTACAAAAGAGTTGCCAGAGCTGTGGGGGGAAAACGCGAGTTGTTTACCTGCCTTCATCATGACCAGCTCAGGCCAACCCACGATGGCGGTGAGCAAGCCAAGCTTGGAAGCCAGTGGCGAGCCCTGCAGTGGATACAGCCGTGCTGTGGGTGTTGCGTGATGACAGATGCATGACAGGAGCAACACTGGCATAAGTCCCAGCGACAATGATGTGTGTGTATTTGTGTATGTGCGTCTGTGTGTGTGTGTGTGTGTCTATGTGTGTGTTTGAATGTGAAAGTGTGTGTGTGGAATTAAAAGAATCCATGCCAGCCATTATGAGCGAGTGCACCCACACGCTGGAACCACATCAAGCCTTGAAACGTGAACTCCTATATGTGGCGCTCCCGAGATGCCGCGCTCGCATAATTCATCCCTGACAAGTACGAATTATGTCTGGACAGGGGCTGTTAAAAACAAAAGCCTGGGCGGCATCCTGCATGCGAGAGGGAGACACACACACACACACACACTCACACACACACACATTCACTCCGCCGCACACACACAGTCCATACACAGCCCATTCCAGGAGGAGCCCCATAGATTTCTCTATTAAAATCGTGCATTGAATGGGATAAAATCGATGGCATAGATTCGGGTCACCCGTGTAGTCACGGTCAACTGTGTTTATTTGATTTTATGGACAGTCTCAGGATTAATGGGGATTCCAAACAAGGACAATTGGTCTTTGTTTCATCAAGTGTTTCATTCTGTTGCTGGGGATCGGGCCTGGCATAAACTCAATGCCTGTGAGAGTGCAATGTCTGGTGAGAGAGTGGAGGAGAGGAGAGGAGAGGAGGGGAAAAACAGATCACCTCCTTGGTGAATAGGCTTTCCAGGGTGCTGTCACATGAGGCATGCTGTCATATGAAATATAGTGATCTTGAATTTAAGCAAATTAACTTGCTCTTCCTTTCGAACTCTTGAACCTTCCATTTAACCCTCCATTCAAAATAATTTTGCTCAACTTTGTTATTTTCCCTTCTTATACAAAATCTGACAGGCATTGTTCACTCGAGGTATGGCTTTCTTGAAGTCCTGCTAACATCATGAGGATCAATGGCAGCAGATTGATCTTGAGTTGTCAGGAAAGTGGGGATCACAGAGAGAGAGAGAGAGAGAGAGAGAGAGAGAGAGAGAGAGAGAGAGAGTAAGGGAGGGAGAGAGAGAAAGAGAGAGAGAGATTTGTCAATGTCTCCCGAGGCCTATGGTCACCATCAATTTCCCCACACCTTAACCGCTCGGAAGAGAAAAAAAAGAGATGGACCACTATAGATCTCTCTGTCTCCATGATGAGAGAGGTAATTCTACACCAGAAGGGGAACGAGGGTGTGTGTGTCAATCTGCCGACACGTGATGGATGATCTTGTGGTTTACCGAGGAGGAGGAGGAGGAGGAGGTGGAGGAGGTGGAAGACCGGTCCGTTCTGGAAAGAACAAGGTGCGCTATAAAAACTCACCACCAGCCAAACCAGAGCTGGGCCACGGGCCGTCGTGTCACAAAGAACAGCACTCAGCCTAACAGCTAAAGTGAAATGAATACAGCCCCCTGAAAAAGAAGACTTTCTTTTGAAGAGTATGTAGTCCATGTAGTGTAAGCAGAAGTACAGCTGTCCTAATATTGGGCCTCCTCCATTTCAGTAGTTTTTAGTATATTATTTATTTTTACTTTACTTTATTTTATTTATTATTTTATTTTATTTTATTTTATTTTATTTTATACAGTTTCTAACAAAGCAGTTGAAAGCCTAAAGGGGGTCATATGCCTTAACATTAATCTTAATATTACGATTCCCATAAAAAACGCAATATTGAGATTCGCATAAAAATCGTCTCATAAAATAGATGGACATCTTAAGCATAACCCTTTTCCTTTATTAATGCCCATGTAACCACTGTTTTGGTCACAAATCATAACTAATAAATACTGGAACTCACAATTCTTTGTTACTGACCAAATCTAATAAACTGACAAAATCTAATTGTATAAGTAATCTACAAATAACATCGTCTTTAGAATGGCTGTCTTGGGTGTTCCTCAGGGAGGAGTTCACTCCCTCAGAAGAATAATGTCTCTGAGGTGTCTGAGAAAACACCTTTGATGTCAGATGATATTTCACACAACATGAAGCATGACAATCAGATCTCCAGTGGACGCCACACTGGCAGCCTGTTCCACACTCCCCACCCACCTACCCACCCATCCACCCAGTCGCCCACCGGCTGGCCTTGATAACTTCTCCATACTCAGTACAATAGTTGCTTTTGTTGCCTGTACCAACATGTGGACATGTGCTGAGGGATGTATATGTGTTTGTGTGTGTGTGTGTGTGTGTGTGTGTGTGTGTGTGTGTGTGTGTATGAATGATGTGTGAGATATCTTTTCAGTCCTTTGATTTGTTGTTGTGTATTCAAGTGTGTGTGTGTGTGTGTGTGTGTGTGTGTGTGTGTGTGTGTGTGCGCACGCGTGTGTGTGTATGTGTAATATTTCACTCCCTATCTCTGTGAGTGTGTGTGGGACACATCACTCATTATTGTGTGTGTGTGTGTGTGTGTGTGTGTGTGTGTGTGTGTGTGTGTGTGTGAGTGCTGTCTGTGTCACCGCCATGTGTGCTGATGGCTGGTGGAGTGTGTGAGGCAGTCAAGACAGTAAGCTCTTGTGATTTAAATAGTTGAGTGCTGATGCGATTGCAGCGATGAACAGATGACAGTACAATGAGAGAATAGAGGATGGCGCCACACACACACACACACACACACACACACACACACACACACACACACACACACACACACACACACACACACACACACACAAGCACGTACTGCAGTGAAGAGGACCAGATAAGTCTGCTGTGCACGTAGGCTGACTGACAGTCAGACCTGATAAAGATTAGGTGTGATTTTTAAGTATGTAAACAACCATGCCAAAAAATGTGTATGGGTGTATGTGTTCATCATAGTGTATGGGTGTGATATGTTCATCATAATTATGTTCATGGGATATGCTCATCAGTTTGGTTTTTGGAAAATATATGTGTTTATGTGAGTGTGTGTGTGTGTGTGTGTGTGTGTGCGCGTGTATTAGTCAGCATGTGCATTTTTTGTCTCGTGTGTATGAAGAGGTGACATGATAGAGCTTAGAAAAGAGCCAAAATCCCTCTTCAATTTTTTTTTTTTTTTTTTTTAACCAAGCTGTTCTCTGGCTCGGCACTTGCAAGAAGACAAATGACTTACGGCCGTTCCCAAATGTACCACTACAGCCCAGCTGCCTCCTGGCTGTATAGCTCACAGACACATCATCTACCATCAACAGATCCTCAGATAATCATTTCGCCTTCTCCCCAGTGGTGACAGCCCACCTACACAAACCACATTCTGCAGGCCTTGAGAGACTGCGGCTCATCTGGTGGTCGTAAATGCTTCTCAAGGCACACGGACCACAGAACATAAAATTTTAAAGTCTTTCATGAGGCAGTTATTAAACAATTATGTGTCGCTGTTGTTGAGGCAGACATTTTGTTTTTTTGACAAATATACTAAGCATGTGTCTTTCTTCCACTTCTGGGAGAGCCAGGCAGGCAGTTTGACTAGCTTCATAGAGACATGCTCAAATTGGCCATCAAGTAGTATATCAAAACTGCCTTCCTGGCAGCCTGTTTTGATGAACCAAAACCTTTAAATAAACGCAATTGCGAGAGTAAACAGAATTTTGGGTTACTCTGGAATTACCCACGCAGGCCAACATGGACAGTTTCTTTTGACATGCCTCACGCATTTGGCCTCCATGTTATTGTTTAAAAAAAAAACCAACCACATAAAAGACTCTGAGAGTCTTTCAGCCGCGGGGGGGAAAACTCTTAGTGAACTTGTGCACTTTAATAATAAGCAACTCCATTATTCCCGAGGCAAAGTTTAGGGGATCCGTCTTTCAAAACAAACTCCATTGTTTACGCGAGGGCCAACGCTTGGATAAAGTTATGTAATTGGAAACTGTTCTGCACCACCTCAGGGGTGGGGGTGGGCGGAGGGTGTTGGTGGTGCTGCGGCGGTGGGTACAAGGGGGCTTGAAGCTACCACAGCTACCAGCCTCCCGACAGGAAAGCCACCCGGCCAGCCCTCAACAACAGGATATGGCAATCAGTCACTGACAAGCCGGCACATCTGTTAACGACCAACTTCAAGGTGACCCATGAAAAGTTTAGGAGCCGTCCCCCATTGTTTGGGGCCGTCCCCTCCCAGGGGGTGGGTGTGATGCGTGAGAGGGAAGGGGGGAGCGTGTGGTGGGGTCCCCTCTCCTTTTCTCCTTTAGCCCCCCCCCCTGCTGTCTTTTTATTCCCCAGACCCTGTAGGCCTCACGCCTTTAAGTTTTGATGCACCATGCTGACCTATCCACTGCCATAGCCTCTCCTCTGCCTAATGTTTCAAACAGGAGTTCTGCTTGCGTAACACCTCCTCAGCTTCACATCAAACCCCTGCCTCTACTGCCACACAGGAAGACATGAAACCCTGTTCTTGACAGATGGACACTGACAGTTGGCCTGAACAGGAGATTTAATGTTTTCCTACTTTCTGTAAACAACAACAAAGACCCAGAAATGTGAGAGAATAATAGGCACTCTGTGTGGTTCCATGTAAATCATCTAAACAGAGTTATTGGTACCAGTATTGGTACTGGTCAGTGAGCTTTTGAAATTGATGTTTACAGCACGTTAATGTTGTTTAGATTGAACCATCATGGTGAACTAAGAGAGAGGAACCAAGAGCGATACAGTTTCAACATCATTGATTGCTGCAGCTCTTTAGAGGTATTAGGATGTCACAAGTCCTTAGCTGTAAGTCTGCGCAGAGAGAGAGCACAGTGGGAGAGAGAGAGGGGACTTTTGTTGGCCATGTGGAAGAAAACAAGGAAGGAAAAAACTGCACATGTGGTTGTTGGCTTTCCCGCTTAAGATGCGTTTAGCCATCATGGTGGCGTGTCTGACTTGTCACATTCTTGCAATTTTCAAGTTCATCATGACTGATAACATAAGTGTGGGTGGCGCTGCCTGGCGCAAATGGCTAGGTTTTTATCTCAGAAGATCTGACATGCCTGACGTCTGACACATAATAACGGCTGCCATGATGAAACCTCAAAGAAAAACAAGATCATTTTGGGTTATTTGACAGACTAGTTGGAGCAAGCTTTGTGAGTATTGCTGGAACCGTGGATTTAAACAAACTGCCACACTTCATTAAAATGCTTAATTGTATTAGGGCTTTACAATTTATGACTTCAAAGAGCATTCAGATTATTGTGGTTATATATTAACCTACAGAAATAATTGTGTGGTGGTATGGTACTACTAGTATCTCATTTTTCAATGCATCTGTTGTCCAGGGTTTTACATTCTTGGTGTGTAAGAGGATAGAACCCTCCCTCTCTAATTTACAAAATTTGTACCCATCTATGAAGGATAAAGAAAAATTTCGCACTTGGTTGAGATTTCTGTAGGATTCCCGGCATCAAAGCCCCTCAGACTGAGTCTATTTCGGGCTGGCTCTAATAGCTCTTGTCAGGCGTAATTTTAAGTACTTTAACCAATTCATTGTGTAATTAGGTTAGCAAAATTAGCCCATTGCCGAGCCAGTCCATGGCTTTAATGCAATAAAGTTATTAACATTCCAGATTTATAGACATGAATATAGAGTCACTCTTGTTTTATTACACCCCCCCTCCCTCTTCCTCTTCTACATGGCATATGAAAGAAGCCCTGCAAAGAAATGGACTCCTGTGATGCCGAGCAGATTTTTTATTTGATTTATCCTCCTCTCTGTGTTCAAAACAAGACTGAATGGAGAGATTTGGTATCCCCAATTATGGGAAATGAAACTGGCTAAATTAGACAAACCATAAAAACGTAGGATGGGAGTATCAGGCATGTTAATGACGCACAAGATGATGAGGGTGCAGGTTCAACTCAGGATATGGACCCTATTAAATATGTATTTAATTAGCCTTGTACAACACTGATGGTGATACACAAATTAGACACAGCTTTGGGTTGAAAATATTAGGTTTCTTGTTTCCTGTTAAATGATGCTTTGAATTAATGATCACTTCTCAGTGGTCAAGCGGGGGCATAAGGTTCATGTAAAATTAAAAGCTGTTCTTCAGTACCATAAAGGCTAGTTGAAATTTGCAGCAATGAGCACTGAGAAGATATTTGAGTCAGGCGCCCTCTGTCTGTCAAGAGGCTTGACTACATCGCACGGTCACAAGACAATGTAAAGGTAAGAAGGTAGGGGTCTCTGGGGCTATAGGTTATAAGGCTTCTTACACCAAGGACAAACTGATTTAAATTGTTACATGTGAGTATTTTGAGGAATGGTGTTGTCACTCGCTTGCCATAATGAATAGCGTGGTGACAATGGATATATGAGGGGGAATAAGACAGGGCGGCCCCGCCTTCGGGAGAGCGGCACCTACCCTCTCATTACGGATGCGGGAAGCGGCCATTGGACGGCGGGTCGTTTACTTTGAAGGTCCTCTTCTGATTTTGTTCACTTGAAGTGTACATTGTAGAGAGTGGAACGCGTGCCGAGTGTGTCTGTGAAGCGGGTGCTCTGCGCTCTTTCGCTCGCCTATCGTATTGGGATTTTCTTAATATTCGAATAGAGCAGTCAAAGTATTTTAACTACAAATTATTTTCAGATCAGGTATACTTGATTTACCAACTTAAAATCAATATTTTGTGTTTGGTGAGTTCGCTGGAGATATTCTCTGGGATTCAAAGCGGAGAGCGGAGCGGAACTATGAGCGTTACTGGAATAATTCCTTTTTGTCATTTCCTCTAGCGGAGACGATATTTTGGGGAATCAACTGAAGGACATTCGACTTGGATTATAAACAAAAAAGTAGGCTAAAGCGCAGAAGACAACGACATATAGTGTTGGGACAAAATGAAACCGATTTGAATCTCGTCCAACAAAATGAGAGAATTGTGAGTCATCAACTACTGTCCCTGTCTAAACCTCAGTTGCGTTGCGCTCCAAATGAAAGATTCTTTTAGTGGATCTAAGACGCACTGTATACGCCAACTGACACCCGAACCAACAATCTGCGACAGTGACGATAGCTGTAATTCTCCCCAAAGTGTTGGAATACAAAGCTCTCCTGTTTCTGCACTGACACCTCTGGATCCTATCCGTCAGGCAAAGCGATTACCCATCAGGATTCTCAAGATGTTGACCGCACATAGCCACTTGCTTCACCCGGAATACCTTCAACCCTTGACTTCTGCATCCGTAAGCATAGAGGTATGATTTCTAATAGCTGATTCAGAGGCTTGGCTGCGCGCTGGTGGGCAGTTGTTGCCTGCGCCGCTCTCATGTAAAAGCACTTATGGTTTGTGACAACACCGCAACTAGCAGTTAGAGTGAGAATGAGCAGTTAAGAGATTAGTGTTATTCCCATTTAAATTGTTCGTTTAAATATTAGTTAATGTGGTTAGCAAAAAATGAGGGATTGAAAAAAAACAGCGTAAAATTGTTACTGCCAGTTTGTGTTCACTTCAGTCTCTACTAATTTATAATATTCATATTACGAACAAGAAAAAGCGGTCTCTTTTTATAATTTGAAAATCTGTTTTCGAATGAGAAATAGAATCAAGCGCTTTATTTGATGGATGGAAGCGAGTAGAATATGTGAAGCTATTAAGTTACTCTCTGCGCTCAGATGTATCGCCATTATTATCCGACTAGAAAACTGTGTCACCGAATACGTTATATTCCCAAAGGTCTATTCGAAATACCCTACCTAAATAGCACAGCGAGTGTTAAATAATAAATTGTTACCACTATTTTATTATATGAATAATATAATTAAACTATACAGAACTACCATTAAGCCATGTTGGACCGAGCGTCGAGACCAAGTGATGTGGCACATAAACAAGTGATTGTTTTGACCCAAAGAGTTTGACCAAAAAGCTCGCACGTCTTTCTTTAATAAACGACATTTGTTTTTCAAATCAGAAGTTTGAACTAGGAGACTCTTTAAAATTTTAATATTAACAGTTTTACTTCATGTTCACCCCAGTTTGTAAAAGCAGACAAACCATACACAGATTCCACTGATTATTATTACATAACAAAAATGTTCTCATACTTCAGATTCCTCCTCCTCTCCTCCTCCATCATTTAATTTTGCGCTATGGGGAATTTACTAATTTTCCCTTAAGTGTTGTCCACCATTACTTGGCTATTTCTACTTCTACTTAGACTTAAACACAATTAAAAACATGTTATTCTGAGAATTTGTAGAGACATCACATTTATATGTGCATTTTTGCCCTTATCTTATTTACAGTTGGATGCCAAGAAGAGTCCCTTGGCCCTGTTGGCTCAGACCTGCTCACAGATTGGGAAGCCAGACCCTCCACCATCCTCCAAGCTGAGCTCCATCTCCTCAGGGGGACTCACCGACAAAGAGCCCAGCTCTCGCTCTCACTCTTCCTCCAGCCTAAAGCTAGGCGAACACCGGCCTGCCATGGAAGACAAGTCCAGCTTCAAGCCTTACTCCAAGGTGGGCTCGGATTGCAGGAGGGATGGAGTGAGCTCTACTAGCAATAGCAGTGGTGGCAGCGGCGGCAGCAGCAGTAGTGGTGGCGGCAGCAACAACAGCAATGTCAGTGACAAAGCAGGCTTTCGAGTCCCCCACAATAGCACCGGTTGCTCGTCTTTCCCCCCGCACGCCATCTCCCCAAACGCCAGGGTCACCTCTGGCTCTCCCCTGCCATCGCACATGCAGACGCACAGGCAGACGCAGTCGCCCTCCGCCCAGTCGACCCCACATTCGCAGATGGTGAACGGGGACCACAAATCAGCAGACTCCACGAACTCTGACTCTGGCGGGAGCAGCGGTAACAGCAAGAAGGACTCGGAGCTGAGTGGCAAAGGGAGCCAAGATGGCGCAGCTCAACTGGCTAACTCCAGCCATGCCAGAGCGAGTGTCAATTCCAGCAACGGCAGCTCTGACAGCAGTCCTCACCGCGAGAGCAAGGCGGACTCGCAGTCCTCACAGCCCAGCCTGGGGCCTGGACACATCGCTCCCATTTCCCCCTTCAAATCTGGCCACTCAGTGTTTCCCCTGCCTTCCTCTGGCCTAGGCTATCACGGCTCATTGGTGGGCGCCTATGCTGGCTACCCGTCCCAGTATGTCCCCGGTTTGGACCCAACCAAGTCAGGCCTCGGGGGCGGGAGCGTGGGAGTTCCAGGCAAACACCCCAGCTCCAGTCCGCTCACGGGTGCTTCTCCCCCCTCTTTCATGCAGGGCCTGTGCAGGGACCCGTACTGCCTGAGCTACCCCAACGCCCCTCACCTGGGCGGTAGCAGCTGCACGTCCTGCATCCACGACCCCTCTTCATCCTCGGCCTCAGCCGCGCTTAAGTCGGGTTTCCCAGGCTTGGTTTACCCAGGCCACCCACTGCACTCTCTTCACCACAGCGCCGCGCTCTCCTCTGCCGTGACGCCCTCACTGTCGCACCCGCTTTACACGTACGGCTTTGTGCTGCCCAACGAGCCGCTCCCGCACGCGTGCAACTGGGTGTCGGCCGGCGTGGGGCCTTGCGACAAGCGTTTCGGCACCTCCGAGGAGCTCCTGGCGCACCTGCGCACGCACACGGCCTCCTCGCTCGACAGCGCCAAGCTACTGTCGGCGGCGTATCCCTCTGCCGCCTCGTCGTCCGCTGCCGCCGCAGCTGCTGCGGCCGCTGCCGCATGCCACCTGCACCTCCCCCAGAGCAGCGCCTCCATGCCCAGCTCCTTCTCCCTCCGGGCACCTCCTAGCCTGGGCCTGGCGCGCTACCACCCTTACGGAAAGGTTCCCCTTCCTGCTGCTGCCCCTACCCTGCCTATGCACTCCCTGCCGGCCGGTGCTCCGTACTACTCCCACTACGCCCTCTACGGGCAGAGACTGGGATCTGCATCCGCGCTGGGCTACCAGTGAGTCCCAAGTCACGCAGTGCAGTGTGGCCAGCTGGGAGCTAGCTTGTGCCTGCGTACGCCCCTGCAGCTGATCAGGGGGATGAAAAATGGGGCATGACTGCATGCCAACAGACTGCTTGGGCTCACCAAGAAGAGCTACTGGAAGAGAGACCATGGTCTATCCATGTGCTGCCAGACATTGGCTCTGGCCCTGGTCAGGGTTTTTCTGTCTATGAGTGCTTCCAGACTCAAAGGGGGTGACTGCTGATCGTGAACATGCTTGAAGATGTCTTCTGTTATAGCCGTGGCAGCCAAAGAGACGCTGGATGCATGCAAGCTTTGACCCCTGACTGTGCAATGGGATATGGTTTTCAGAGTTACACAAACTCACCAGCCCACTGGACTGACCAACTGTATTTATTTTCTACAGAGCGCTTTGCTTTTTTTTTCATTTACATTAAAAAAAACTAAGTTTGTTCTTAATTATTATTCTTATTGCTATGATTGTAATTATAATAACAGATACCAACTTTAAAAACAAGGTTTATGGTCTATGACCACTGAAAGACCTTAAATAAAACAGCTGCAAGCTACAAACATACCATTTTCTTTTTTGACCTGTGTTATGTAAACTTTCTTTTCATGTTTTTTTTTCTTTTCACTTTTCTTTTTGTCGGTCTTTGCAGTATGAATGTGCATGTCAAACCCTCACCTCCTGGGCTTTGATGACGCTTGATATTTTTTATTTGTACAGCTGATAAATAAACTGTAAAGGAGATGTAATATTTTTTGTAATGTGTTGGATTGAAAAGACCGGGTAGCAAGAAGCTTTAAGAAAAAAATACAAACAAACAAAAAACAAATGGTGGCAGTGCTATCCATTTTAACCTGGGAGGTCTTATTTTGTTAAATAAATGACATGGTTATATTTAAACATTGCCTTTTTGTGTGTTTGTTCCCAAATATTGAGTCTTATTTTCTATATAGTTTGGCTACTGAATGAGATTTCTTTAGGATTTCTAAAACTACTTAAATGCGGAATAAACTTGCATTGATTAGCAATTGGTCACACTACTGGGGGAAAAAATAGAATGCATTGATATTATAGCTCTTCTAGCACAGGGTTATTGAGGTGCCTGACCTTCTGCTTTGCAATGAATTTCGATGCAAATTTAGCACAACGCCGTGCATCTTTGTCACTGCAGTGGCCCCAAGAGAACCTATGCCAGGAAGTGTGGTATTGATCCACTTGACTGTATAGAGTCCTCCACTTTTTCTTCTGAAAGCTCAACTGTCACTCCAGGCCTACTGTTGTCACTCTCCTGACAAGGCCTGTTACTTAAAACCTTGTCTCCGGCGCCTAAAGTGCTTCTGTCCTGAGTATGGGAAGAAAAGGTGTAACGAGTCTGTAATAAACCTGTCAGACTTTCCTACCTGACATGGGTGGGGAAAGTCAAACGGCAGATTGCATGGAAATAGCGATATGCAAGTGTAAGGCATGGCATGGCAGCTATTGTCTGCATGCATATCAGGCCTTTGATGTGGAGAGGCAACGTTGGCCTGGCCCATTGTTCCCCAGGCTGACACAGGTGATTGATGTTTGTTGTTGGGCTCCACCCACAGTATAGCTGGCTGTGTGTTCCCGTCGCCAAACGAAGAGAAAGAACAGACGCCGCTGAGTAGCCCCCAGGGCTCTGTGTGTGTGTGTGTGTGTGTGTGTGTGTGTGTGTGTGTTTGAGTGTGTGTGTGTGCCACAGTTCTCATTAAAGGAGTGTTCTCACTTCTCACCCGGAAAAGTGCTGGAAGAAGTTGAAACTGTCTCTTCTTCCCCTGCTACTTTCCGTGTGAGCGTCAAAAGGAGGGGGAGGAGGTTTGTCTGCCATGACTCTCTCTTAGCTTTTTAGGCAGGAGTGCAAATGTTAGGTCTGCTGAGTCCCACTTCTGCCATTAATCTTGTTTGACTGCACGGGGACGGTGAGAGCCTTTGAAGTCGGGCGCCGCTGCCACGGTCAGGGTAATTAATCCTTTAGGAGTGCCACGGTGGACGGTTCAATTAAATTTAATTAACGTTGAGTCATATTGCTCTCATGAATCATGCTTCTATAATTATCAGATTAATGCCATGGTGCCAGACACGCACCTTCCCAGGGGAGAGTTTCGCTCGCCGTGGCCTCTGAAGGACCTCGGCGGGGCAACTGTTGCTAAAATCGGTGGAGCTGACGCCTGGGCATGCTCCGCTGTCATGGTGACAGGTCTTACCCGCCAGCATTTTTTTATGTGTGTGTGTGTGTGTGTTTGTTTCCGTGTCGTTTGCCGAGAGCCTTTTAGCTCATACCTGGACAAGGAGGTGATTGGCAGGGGTAATACAGCCTTGGCTTCCTGGTAGCGAGACATGCCGGGCTGTTAGCGGCATATCCGTGACCCGTGCCGGGGCTCTAGTCACCAGACCCGACAGCAACAGGCCTCTGAGAGGTTACAGCCGTCTGGCCTGGCAGCTCAGAGCAGGGGAAGGATGTGTGTGTGTGTGTGTCTGTGTGTGTGTGTGTGTGTGTGTGTGTGTGTGTGTGTGCGCAGGGGGGGGTAACCTGAGAGTGAGTGCCCTAGTTCACTTTTCTGAGACATTGTGCAAATCAGCCCCCACCAACCCCCCTCCCTTACCCCAGTCCCCTCCGTCACGGTTGGAGCAGCAAGGGATCCACTTGGCTGGGCTTGAGGAAGACGGGTCAAGTTGCTGGAGTGGCTCTGATAGCCTGGAGTGAGTGAAGGTTACTGAACACACACACACACACACACACACACACACACACACACACACACACGTACAGACACACTGCCTATCTCTGCTTCACCCTTTTATCTGATCAAGCTGTCAAGGGTGTGCACTACACCTTGACAGTGACTGATTGACCTGTTGATCAAAGGATGTCAGTCTAAGCACAATGTGCTTAAGTGCATGTTTGGCCACCTGGGCTGTAAATGTTTCAGCTACCTCTTTGGCTCTTTTCACCCAGTCTCGTGTGCTACATTTCTGCTTGACTTGGCCCGTTCAACAGAGATTTTTTTAGTTGTTGTTGTTGTATTATTCTTTATTCTTTCAACAGACTGTACTCTTCGATCGCTTCCTAACCGGTTGCTTCACACTCCCCCAAACAAACGTCACACTTGTGCCGTTCAAATCGTGTGGCTTGCTGCACCACCTACAGGACTATCGGGTAAAATAAAACTGGTCCGAGCACACCAGACACCAAACGACCACAAAAGAGAGTAGAAAATGAATACCAATGCTCGCACGCTGAATACCAGCGAGAGCAGATGAAATGTAATTCATTAAAGTCAGTCCTCTCTTTCTCCGCCCGCCTCTCACACACTATCTGTCTCTCCAGGGAAGAGACACGAAGGGAATGAATGGCTGTGCCATTTTCAATTTTCCTTTAACTTGTCCGCTGCTCTGTTATCCCATCCATCATGCCTGCCTTCTCTTCTCTTCCGTCATCAATCACTGTGTCCTTCCATCTCTCTGGTCGCTCATCACACCCCTGTCAGGAATCAACAGCCATGTTCTATTTCTGTATATATATCTCTCTCTCTCTCTCTCTCTCTCTCTCTCTCTCTCTCTCTCTCTCTCTCTAACACTGACTCTCTGTCTGCTGTCTCGCTTTTTCTGGCAACTGTGTGATGCACACATTCATGCTTCACAAAGAATTAAGTGCAGAGGAGCAGGAATTAAGATTGTTAGCAGCAGCACAGTGTCCAGTCCACTGTTTCCATCCGCATGCAAAAGCACATGTATCTAAAATAGGCCTCGCTAAGAAGCTGGATGCCGAAGAACATGGATTAAAGCTATTAAATGAACTGTCTGCACACATCACCACTCACAAAAGCGCGCGCATACACACACACACACACACACACACACACACACACACACACACAGAGAGAGAGACATACATCTAAAATGGGCCTCCCACCCACACTGGCTCCAGAGGTTTCTGGGTCCGGCTGTGAAATGGCAGCCTGATGTCTCTGGCTAAAGTCCTGGGTGGACAGCTGACAGCGGCCCATGATTAATGATGACAGAGTGTGTTAGCTGCTCCTTGACTCTGCGGCCAGCCTGAAACCACTCCTCGGTGAAGAGCACAGACACAAACCTAGCGTCAACCATAGAGAGAGGCCGAGTGTGTTATGCATGCCTGCATGTGTGTGTGTGTGTGTGTGTGTGTGTGTGTGTGTGTGGTGTGTGTGTGTGTGTGACAAAAAAAATCACCAAAGTGGAGCTGAGACAAGAAAAAGAGAAAAGTGTTTTCACAAGGGCTGCCGAGTTACCCCTGTATGCAAAACGTGAGCCCCCTACTGAGCACCCAAAATCCTCAGATCGTGTGTTCGGTCTTCAGTTCTTGGGCTCAAGGTTTAACCACAGAACACGATTCCGACACGTTCTCCCTCTTTCAATCCTTCCCGCTTCACCCCAGATCCCTCTGATGCTCACGGCTTTGGGCCTGTAAGGTTAGAGGAGAGGAATACTTACGGCTGTCAGACAGATTTTTTATTGATGTTTTGAAACCGTCAAACAGCACATTACATTCCCACACACACAGGATGGGCGGTGTGGGGGAGGCGGGGGAGACGGAGGGGGGGGGGATAACACCCTTCTCTCAGAAGCTGCACGCCGCAAACCTTTTTCGCATGCCGACACTCATGGGAGGCACCAATCTATTACCGAGTTCTGTGGTGATGGCTCCAATCCCACAGTAAATTAACCTGTCCAGCACCACTTTTTTTCTTCTTTCTTTCGTCCGTAACGTAACGCTCACTTCTCTCTCACAGTTCGGTTAGGTTTAGATCCCTCAGGCAGTGCTCTGACATGCAAAGCAGTGCAGGCAGAGTAAGTTTGGTGTGTATAGAGACGAGGGGAGGTAGTAGGGGATGATGGGTATGAGGGGGGGGGATAGGTTGAGGGGGGGCGGGGGGACGGGAGGGGTGGGGTGGTACTGGCAATTATGGCGCGCCGCTAATGCTCAGGCCTTCAGCCCCCAGCTGGTTCTGATCTCCAAGGCCTACGAGGGAGAGCCGCTGACTTGTCAGTTCTCATGCATCACACTACGCGGCGGTGCACGGAAAAACGTGCCTTGGCAACAGGAAAACACACAGAGAGAGTGTGGAGGCTTCATGTGGGCGTTCGTACGTGTGTGTATGTGTGTGTGTGTGTGTGTATGTGTATGTGTGTGTGAGAGAGAAAGAGAGAGAGAGAGTGTATTTGAGAGAGAGTGACTGACTGTGTGTGTATATGTGTGTGCATGTGCTGCACGCGTGGGTGACCGGCTTGGCCTCGGTTGGTCACATTCTCGCATTCCTCACGGTTTGCTTCCCGTTTTTTCATGGTTGAAACTTAAGATACTTCTAGACCCACTATTCCTGATCTTGGGCACATGGAACTGTGAACATGAACGTGGAGCAACACTGGGAACTGACGGCCATTCCAGTACATAGTGATTCAATAAAAAGTTCATCTTTTGGATGCTATGTGCTCAGATATTTATGGCACAGTCGAATCAAAAGAGTTATCTGGAGTGAATCAACCCATACCCGTGTTGTTTCACATTGCTAAGTGCTGTGAGTGCAAAGAATGAGAGAAATTTGTGCAACACAGACCAAATAGCAAAACGGCAGGCAACATTAACTGATAAGGATATGATAGTTTCATTTTAAATATCTGTTAGCTTACAGTAGCTGTTCGCATATTTGGGCTATGTTTTACCAAACGCCTTTACACTCATGTCTAAGGATGACATTGTCAGCAAGTATGCCTATGACTTACGCCCACAATGGTCTATATTCACTGGTGAAATGCAAGTCCATTTGTCTGTGTCAACATTCTGTCAGCAGTGCTTTACCATGCCAAACCCTGATTAAGCCTGATTATGACTTGTCCTTTCTTTGAAATAACTAATCACAACAAGAAGTAATTAGCTCACAAATAATACCTTATAACTAATGACAAAGAACTCCATTCCCTGGGAAAAAAAAAAAAATTCTGTCCGTAAGACAAGACTGAGTGTATGTGTGTTTGTGTGCGAGTATTTGTGTGTGTATATGTGTGTGTGTGTGTGTGTATGCAGTATGTCTGTGTGTATATGTGTATGTGTGCGTGCCTGTGTGTGAGTGAGTGGGAGAGAGAAGGAGGCATGCATAGAAGGAAACAGGCTTGATTATCCAAATACAGTCATTAGAGGGGAAATGTGTTTTTCAGGCTGTCAGGATGATTAATGGCCGAGAGCAAATCGGCACAAACGCTCTTGTTTAGTCTGACTGGCAGACATGATCCTGTCCATTGATTTATGGCGGGCGTTTTGTGTGAGGTAGTGCTGCGGTTGAAAAGAGAGAAAGAGTGAAAGAGAGAGAGAGAGAGAGAGAGAGAGAGAGAGAGAGAGCGAAAAGAGAGGGAGACGGAAGGTGGGGTTGGGGTGGTAAAATAACATTACAGCACACAGGGAGGGAGAGAGAGAGAGAGAGAGAGAGAGAGAGAGAGAGAGAGAGAGAGAGAGAGAGAATGTGAAAACAGTGCAATGACGCCGATATAATTCAGCACTGAGCGTAAACAGAACACATGGCGGTCCCAGAAATTGGGGGGGAATGAAGGAGGGGGGGGGCTCTTTGCTTTCTGACAGTGCAGAGCAGAGCGGTTTAATAAGATATATAAACTAATTATACAGTGTGCAAACTAGATTTTCATGCACTTACACTCGGGTGTCGCTGAAGCACGGCTTGATTAATTGACTGCATTTTGTGTTGCGTTACCACGGTAATTACCAGGGCCCAGGTTTAGGCGCCCTAATTAAAAGCTCATTTCGCTTCGTCTTCTCCTGGCTCTCAGGTTGCACCGACCTTTTGACCCTGTAGCTGGTACAAATGACTGTGTCTGAGCCAATCAGACAGAAGAAATTCTTAGCGCCCACGAGCTTGTTAAAAGAAGCTGAGAGAGCTGAGAGCACAGTAATCTCTCTCAGAGGGAAAGACAATGAGAGAGCAAGCGAGAGAGAGAGACACAGAGAGAGGTATTTAGCCTTCTGATCTGCTATCTTTTTTTCCCCTTTGTGACAGAGAAACTGATAGCTTACAGGAATGGCATTTGTCAGCAGCAACTGAACAACACAAGTGAAGAAGTGATATGAGGACAGGAAAGGAAAAAAAAATTAGATGTTGCTCCAGATACATGACAAAGAAAAAAAAAACTACTGGGAAAAAAAAAGAATCAAGAGAACATGTCCCTTGTCTTCTCTGACCTTCTTCAAGCCAAATATTAAAAGCTTCCAGATGTTTCTATTTTCCACTTGAGACAACTTGGGGAGTTTGGTCGGCATTCAACAGTCTACCCAGAGTCGCTGATAGAGGCATTGCAACATTTTGACTGTTGCTTTTGTTGACAGCGCACATGATTTGGAGTCGACTGTGAAATTGCCTCATTCCCGACAACACATTTGTATGCAGCTGCGAGAACAGAACAAAGCTGCAACCTTGAGCAAAAAATCTGTCAAACTGGCTTCGTTTGTATTTTTTTTTTTTTTTTTGGTTTCTTTTTTTTTTTATGGCGGACCTTGGCCAAGTGATAGCACGGGGAGTCAGTAATACGACCTTAATGTTCGAGTCATGAGCCCGAGACACTAGCCTCCCAAGGCCCTTGTCATGAATATATCAGAGGAGGCAAGCCGTTCCTCTGATGAGTGCCTATAAGTCATCCAGCACTCGGATGCAACACAAAGCAAAAAGAGGAACACACAAAAAAAAAGGAGTGAGTGGGGAAAGGGACAAGAAGTGCTTTAAAAAAACAGATATCTCACCACCTGTCTGCCCCAGAAAAAAAAAAAAAAAAAAAAAAATCCAAGCCAGAAAGCCATTTTTGTTGTGTCGGTAAAGAACAACTGTCACATACATTCCCGTCTTAGAGCGGTACCTTAGCAAGGGACTCTTCCCCCCAATCCCAATGAGAATGAACGGCCGTTTCTTAGCCATGAATTGTTTTAGAGCTTACCTAGTCTCTCTCGCTGCACGAAATATAACTCCGAGAGACGAGGCTCCCACCTCATAACCGCTCCCCCGCTCCCATAAATCTTCCCGATGATGAGGGAACGGGCAGATCTCATCCAGGGGAAGGTATGCGGTGGATGACAGACGGAGGGAATAAAAGGCTGAAAAATGGGCCTCAGGACGGAGGTGAGCAGAATGGGAATGGTTCCTTTGTTTACTGCAATTTTACACTCCGACACAAGATGGAGGCTGAACTGGAGTCTGTTGCACAATGGTTGAGAGAGCCTTCCTCAGCAAGACAAGAGAGGTAAAACAAAACAAAACAGCCTCCTCTCTCTCCAGAAAAAAAGACATTAGAACAACACCACAATAACAACAAATAAAACTAGTCAAACAACAATAAGCAGGGCTCACTCAAAAAGTTAAAAGTTCAACGTGCCATTATTTTGTTTTTCGAGTTGTCTTTAACACGGCTTTTGCATTCACTTATTTTGGGTGACACAGCAACCGCACAGAATGTTATCTTGCAGGTAAGCTGGCCTTATGCTGTGCTGTGTTTGCATTCTTACATGTCTAGACGACATGGAGCTTCAGAGTTTTAATCATTATTATCATTAATGCACTTGTTTCTTCACATGCTGCCGACAGTTCTTGTATGTTCAAACTGTGAAATACCACATAGCGGCTTTAAAGACTGACTCAAAACTCCAAGCATTCTAGCACTTAGCCACCCCTCCACACACACACACACACACACACACACACACACACACTTAACCACCACACCAGTGTATCCATAATGCTTGAGACTAATCATCGGGTCTGGTAGGGGTGAGAGAGCCTGTGTAGAGGCAGATGCCTGAGGTTTTGGGGGGCCCCTGATGTGACGTGAGTGACTATGGTCCCAGCTGTATGCATTTCAGGGTGGGTGGGTGTTGGTGGTTGGGGGTGTTGGTTGTGGCCCCTGCCTCCACATGTCAGAGGCCATGATTAATGACCCCCAGGCTGTGCTCTCTCCCCTCCGGCCCTCCCCCTGGACCCCCGACTACACCGCTGGCTGTCAGGCCCAATGGACACGCTCAGACTGACACAAGGGCTGACCAGCCCCCACCGACACCCACCAGTCACTCTGACACCCACCCACGCACAGACACACACACACATACAAAATCTCTCTCTATCTCTCTCTCTATATATCTCTCTCTTTCTCCATCAAACACACACACATGAACACACACACATAAACACAGAGATGGAAAGTAAATCTCATAGATGCCAAAACACCCATGTTAAGTCTGAATACCTGTATACACTTTTGCACACTCACAGGCATATAGTGGTGTACATGCAGTATACTGACACAGAAAAACTCAGAGACTTGCTAAAGCATATGGTTATATGTGTGGATACATGTGTTTTTTTTCCTGAAAAATCACATGAGCACGTCGTACACACACACACACACACACACACACACACACACACACCTTCACACGCACACACACACACACACCTTCACACACAAACTTGCTCATGCAAATGCATAAGTGGAAACAAAACAGTATTGAAACAGTGTGTGTGAGCCTCTGGGGCCATGGGGTGTGTTGCTTTTCTAAAAGTCTAAGGAGGCAAACCAAACAGCTTCAACTTAGGCAGGCTGCTGAGGCCTTTGATGGGTTGTTTTGAATATGTGTGTGTGTGTGTGTGTGTGCCTGAGTGTGTTCGTTTGGATATGTGTGTCCGTGAGAGTGTATGCAGTGGTGTTTCCAAGTGTGCAGTCGTGTTCAGGAGTATGTGTGTGTGTGTGTGTGTGTGTGTGTGTGTGTGTGTGTGTTTCTGTGTGTATGTGTGTGAGTGTGTAAGTGAGAAAGGGTACCTATTTACATGCATTTGTGTGCATATTACATCTGTGATGTGTGTGAGCGTGAGTGTGTGTGTGTGATAGAGAGAGAGAATAAGAGAGTATATATGTGTGTGTGTGTGTGTGTGTGAGTGTGTCTATATTTGTGCATATGTGTGTGTCCTACAGCTGAGAGTGTGTAGGCGCAGGCTGCATGTGCGGCAGTTCCCAGCCTGTCAGGGGAGGCTGTCAGCCTGTGATTTATGGCCACGAGACTCAGACCTGTCTTCACTGCCAGTTCAGTATTGTTACAACTGACAGCTAATGAGGCCAGACATGCTTTCAAGCAGAGCACTTAACAGCGCTTCAATCTCTCCCGCAGTCACAGGTCCCCCTTTTACCCTCCTGCTCTCTCTCTCTCTCTCTCTCTCTCTCTCTCTCTCTCTCTCTCTCTCTCTCTCTCTCTTTCTTCCCACTTCTCTTTGCTTCCACTCCTCTCACTGTCACTCCCTCTCTCCTTCTCTTTCCCTCTGTAGAGAGAAAGCACTGGGAAACTCAACAAATTTATGGCAGAGACAATACAGCTGAGACAGCAACCGCAAAAGGCGCAAAGAGACATCAATATTTCAGTGGGGCTGTGGCACAACTCGTGTGGTAGTGGTGCGAAGCAAAACAGACTCTGAACCTTGCTGACGCTACCGCAAGTCTCCCCGTAGAGCAGTACAGGGGAAACATTATCATGCTCGAAATGATCAAGTCTTTCCCATGGATTTCCTATGAGGTTTGTTTTCTCAAGGGCTTAAGTCCTCCGGGGAGCCAAGCGATCCTGTCCTAGCAATCTGTGTAACTGTGCTAAACTAGCACCGACATTATTGCTAATAACAAGGCTGGTCAACTGGTGATTTTCCTATATATACAGTTATATATACAGTGCCATTACTTACACCAACAGGTCTTGTAATTGTATGACTTCCATCACGGCTGAACTTCACATGACACAACCACTATGATTATAACAACCAGTCATCAACAGAGCCCCGAACATCTATCATTGCCCATTTTCCTGTCAACCCTGTCCTCATTTAGCTGTCCTCTCTCTCTCTCTCTCTCTCTCTCTCTCCCCCTCTCTCTCTCTCTCTCTCTCTCTCTCTCTCTCTCTCTCTCTCTCTCTCTCTCTCTCTCTCTCTTTCCCTCTGTGTGTGGAGTTTGGGTACTATAATCACTACCACCGGTGCTGGCAGCTCTCCCACCTTTAACCCTGGTTCCTTGTCAGCCATGATTAATGGCCGTCCAGCTTGGTTGGTGCAGCTTGCGTTGCCGGTTTCAGCATTGTTCCCTGGATACATAATGAACTCTGACAAGACTTTTCTTCTCCTCTCAGTCTCTCCCCCTTTCCCTTTCACACTTTTTTGTGAGTGGAGGGTTATGAGGCGCGGGGGCTAGGCGTACTCACAGCACAGACTCTGGCTCCTCAAGTGGTGGTCTTAAAAATAAAATGGTGATATGATGGTATGGTGTAACTTTTGTGTTTTCTGGAGAATGATGAACACAGAAATAAAACAATAAGGTTGGTCAGTTAATATGAAATAAATAAATACAAAATTAAATATGAAAGATTATTGGTGTAAAACAGCTAACTTTCTTATGACATGTTGGATAAAACTATATTATCATTCTAATATATTAGCCTAGAATGACTATTAGATGTACAGCATAATGATTAATGGTATAATGATTTGCATGCAATTTCACCTAAAATGTAAAGCCTTATAATTAGGTCTATCGGTACTTATAACAGTTAGGGTTAGGCTTATAACAGCTAACAGCAATGTCTGTGACTGAATAGCCCAGACTGGAAAAAAGTCACAGGTCTGTAGCTCCATCTGCTGGCCAAAAAACGTCAACACAGAGCAGGCCATCTTGCTGGAACATATGGACCTTGTTGGCTTTTTATCTTTTGGCTTAGGCTACTTTTTGATATTTTCTAGCCTATACATCACTAGCGATTGACCTTCGCTCTATGTGGAATTCAGTGAATGTGTTTTAGCTTTTAAATGATAAAATGCTTAGTTTACAGTGCTTTTGTATGCCAATTAAGTTGATTGCTGGCTGTAGCTTAATGAATGGGCCTCTCCAGACCTTAAATGCTAATAAAGCAGTTAGAGATAACTGCCAATCGACAGGGGACCATGTCCCGGCGTGTTCCATGAAATCAGTGTCAACATTTCTTATATTATTGGGCTGTAAGTTACTTCTTGAGTTAGAATTGTCTATTTCTGGTCTAGAGTCAGAACAACGGGCAACGGGGTTAGCCGAACTGTAAAATTACATTATATATTAGGCCTATGTGTTCCATTTTTCTATCTGACTGTTTTTTTCTTTTTTTTTAATGGCGATAAGCTGAAATGAAGCTAGCACGAGAATAGTTCTTTCTTTCTAGTAAATGGATGACCCTAGCTCACCTCGCTATGGCGCTGTGGCCAGATAGAACATTTAAGACGACAGCAAAAAAAAATCACCTCTCGCAAGATGACATAGCTATTATATTTCACTGCGGTAATGGCAACAGTCTGACAATTTAACATGTCTTAAGTTACAGTACACTAGACTTCGCAACTTTGTAACTCTCCGCTTGCTGCTAGACTGACAGACTTCCTTTTGTTTTCCCCTCCCCTTTTCCATGTCAATGCAGTTTCCTGCGTAAGCCAGGACCTCCTTCCCAAATTTAACCCCTTGGGCGACTGGAGTTTTCACTTTCCCAAGTTTGCTGGTTGCTTACTTTCTTCGCGGAGGAGATAGAAACAGTCGAGGGAGGCGACTTTCAGCAGTCCCTCGCGAAATGGTGTTGATGGTAGAACAACCAGACCGAGTTCTAACTCCGCTATCTACACCAGAAGTAATCAAGTCCGCGAAAAAAGATGCGAGGACATTTCAATCCAAGTAAGTTCGGAGAAAGCCTTTTTACCACAATCGGCTTCATTCAAAGGCCTGGTTAGCCAACTAGGCTAACTAGCTGCTTCTATTGTTATATTTCATGTCCTTATCTACAGACATTGGACTTTAAGGACACGACATGCCATCTTGGCATTTGATATCGCGTGCAGGTTACGAGATATTGGTTGTATGCCCGTTAATATGGAATTTTTTTAAAGGAACTAACGTTAACGTTAAAGTGTTGTCTAAACTTCTGTGCAAAGACATGCTATTTTAGGCAACATAAACTTTGCCTAGGGCAATGCACGCATGTTAGATTCATCCCTTGAATATATTAACTTAGTTGACAGTAAAAGTGCATCACAGATTTGGCAGATTTACTTTGAGCTAGTTACCTTACTCGCAACCTCGAGACGCGTGGCACTTTTTCACTTTCGTTTGTTCCAACAGTGGTTGAATGGGGTTGAAATCACATACTTCACTGTAATGGCTACTGTCTGCCAGCTATGATAACATTTCGTTCGTGAGTTTATGATTTACACCATGAAATCCTTGTAATTAACTTATTAAGGATTTCAAGAAGCAATTTTGAACCTCTGTAAACTTTTCAGGAAAATTGTTATTGAATGTTTTGAGTGTAAATAGTGGCATGCATTGCAAAAGAAGTGATATCTGAACATAACATTGATTTCCATCACCTAATGGTCATGATATGAGAGAGACATTCTGTGTACAAACATTCTTTGCTTGCTTTAGTGTTTTTTGTTGTTGTTGTTGTCGTTTTTTTTTCCTACAGTGCACTCTGAAGTTATTTAATGGTCAGACATCTTTTCCCTTCTTCCTCCAAAACCTTTAGCTCAGAAGCTGAAAATGGAGAAGACAAGCAGAGGAGAGTTGGAAAAATGGGTGGAGAAACTCTTCTGCTGATGGACACTCCAGAGTCTGACATCTCGGACAGCAAAAAGAAGCCTCCGCTCATAAGGTATGTGTCCTGACCTGAGGAAAATATGCCCTCTGTCCAACCGGAGACACATCCCAGGCGAGCAGCTGGCCTGTAGCCAGCAACACTGTTTACCTGTTCTAAACAGAAGCCAGTCAGCCACTCTCACACAGGGCTGGCCAAAGAGCTGTAAATGTGTTCATTAAAGTGCTGCTCGACAGACAATATTTCAACACCTACTAATTGCACCACTGTATGTGGCAGACCAGTTATCATCTTAAACTATGTATTAGTATTGACAGTTAGATCGCCTTATTTACTTTTAAAAAAAATATCTGGAAGAGCATGGCAGCCATTTGTGTACACCACCATAAAACGGCTCAGAGCATGTTTGTTTATAAACCCCTATGTCACTGTCCAAACACTTTGTATTATTTACCCTTGCTTTGTTGGGTAAGGTTGGGGAGGAGAGGTGGAACATGCGCAAATAAACACACAGAGAGAGGCCATTTCTAGGGCCCATTGTGTAACACTGACACTAATATTGGAAACAAAACAAGCATTCTAGGTCAGGTAAAAAAAAAAAAAAGAAATGTCATATGTAAAATAAATGTACTCAGAAGAGGCAGATGAGGTAATATCTTTTGATGTTTTCAAACCATATTTAGTGTGTTTGTCATATACTGCCCCTACTTGCGCTAGTTATTTGCATGCATTCAAATCTAGCAATTTGAGTAATTCACAAAAAGCCCCTCTTGAGTAGGCAGTGTGCTCCTTTGTGAGAGCCCACTGTTTAGAGCTTCACATTCCACGCTGGAAATTTGGATGTCTCTCTTTGATCCTCTCTTAAAGTCCACAAACAAACAAAATAAAGGCTTTGCTTCATGCAGGTTTCCTCTGTTTGTTTTTGCAGGGTGAAGCCCGTGGACCAGGTCTCTCCACTGCAAAGTCCAAGCGACTTCGAAACAAAGTTGGAGAGGAAAAAGTCCCAGTCCTCACAGGTTTGTTTGTGTCTGTCCACGTTGCTTAAAGGTTGCTTATTTTAGACCGGAGGCCAGATTCTTCCTCAGACCTTTCAACCATGTACACAAAAGACTATGGCAAATATGTGTGCCATAGGCTGCCTGGTTGTCAACAGTGACGGTGGTGTTGTGTGAAGTTCTACAGGAAGGAATAGACAAGAACGATGTTAAAAGAATAACCATTAGTTGACTATATTTATGAAGTCATTTCTATCTATCTATCTATCTATCTACTGTATCTATCTATCTATCTATCTACGGTATCTATCTATCTATCTATCTATCTATCTATCTGCCTCTGTTTGTAAGTGGGGTTGAGTTTGTTTGTTTTGTTTTTGTGTATACATTGTGTAAGGCTTCTGTCAACCATTAGTTGACTATATTTATGAAGTCATTTCTATCTATCTATCTATCTGTCTATCTATCTATCTATCTATCTATCTATCTATCTATCTATCTGCCTCTGTTTGTAAGTGGGGTTGAGTTTGTTTGTTTTGTTTTGTGTATACATTGTGTAGCTTCTGTCAACCATTAGTTGACTATTTATGAAGTCTGTCTATCTGTCTATCTGTCTATCTATCTATCTATCTATCTATCTATCTATCTATCTATCTATCTATCTGTCTGCCTCTGTTTGTAAGTGGGGTTGAGTTTGTTTGTTTTGTTTTTGTGTATACATTGTGTAAGGCTTCTGTTTTTGGCAGTTGCTTGTGATGAGCGTGCATGGCAAACCATTTGTTTAATTATAGCTCATGTGCTGACTCTGGATAGGAAAGTCACATGCTAGGGGCAGCACAGAAGTGATGATATTTTTCCACCTGTAGTCTCTTCCTGTTAGTGTGTGTGTGTGTGTGTGTGTGTGTGTGTGTGTGTGTGTGTGTGTGTGTGTGTGTCTGTGGTCAAGTCAGCGACTCTTTGATGGGAGGGTCAAGTTATTTGCCTACAACAAGGTTCTTGCACCTGTTGTAAACAGTCAGTTGTAACCACCCACCCTACAGGCTTTGGTAATCCTTCTGACCACAACAAGGCCATTTGATTATGGCTTTATGAGGATGTTGTAAAAAAAAAACGAACTGAGACTAGGTCATTAATTGGTTTTAGAAGTCATGATTAGACTAATGTTTCTTTCTGTGTCTTTGTAGTTTTCCAAAGCAAATGCGCAGTATCACAAAATCTTCAAAGAAATCAGCAAAGATGAAATACTCAAACAAAGTAAGTGACCTATAACCGTATTTAGTGCTTAGTGTAGCTGTTTTTGTATTGATTAGATTATTGATAGATTTTGGAGTATGGGTACTCAAAAAATAGTTCACTTGTGTTTTTCCTTGTGAAGTCTCTAAGATGCATGTAACATAATTCAATTGGATGGAATTGAGTATAGTTTGTATTAATGGATAAAGGAATTGCATGTCTTACCAGTAATGCAGTTGCTTCTTGAGATGGATAATATTTTGATGTGTGTTAAGATAACAATGCTGTTCTGCACAACATCATTATGTCTGGTGTTTGTCCTCAGGTTATACCTGTGCCTTGCAGAAAGACATCCTTTATCAGGGCCGACTGTTTGTGTCTGATAACTGGATCTGTTTTCATTCCAAAGTCTTCGGCAGAGACACCAAGGTAGAAAAGCATTTTCCTTGCAGTGATTAAAGCCTTAGTTTACAACATCTTTTCTCATTTTTTTAACTATCCCTTACCTAGATTTTTACCTGAAGCATGTTACTGCATTTCCACCCGATCTCTTTGTAATAGTATTATGTCATGGAGAATAAAATCTAACTGGAGTGTTGATGTGATTGATTGGTCCTCAGATAAGCATTCCTGTACTCTCAGTAACTCACATCAAGAAGTCAAAAACCGCCATATTGGTGCCAAATGCCATTGTGATTTCCACAACCATTAAAATGGTGAGTGAATGTTGGCCATAATAGGAGGCCACTGTTTTATTCTTTAAAGTCCCTTAAAGGTATAGTTCACCTCTTTATGAAAATTGGTTATTTACCCACTTACCTGGAGTTACATAGATTATGTGGGTAAGAGCATTTTGGTTGCAGTGCATGCATTGTCCTAGTCTGGCAACCCCAATGCTAAGCTAAAGCTAACAAATGAGGAAAATTGGGGATGCCATACTAGGAAAACGCAAGCACTGAGACCAAATACAGTGTGTAACTCCAGGTAAGGGGGTGAATAACCAATTTTCATACAAGAGGTGGACTATTCCTTTAAAATGAATAATATGATATGGGTATTTGTGAGGTTGTGTGTGTACGATTTCTATCTTCATGGAGTCTTCATATTTTAGTGTTATTAATGTGATTGTTGCTCTTTCAGCATGTGTTTGTATCCTTTCTGTCACGTGATGCCACCTACAAGGTCCTTAAATCTATCTGCATACACCTAGAAGTGAGTACTGCTACTGTGCTTTCAAATTCATAATGCTACATTGACATTTGAGTCTGGTGTAATACTGTTACTTCTGTCTCTCTTGCTTTTTATATCACGCAAACAACTTAAACAAGGGGTTTGAAATTTAATGGGTTTTTATAAATTGTTTTCATAGGGAGAGAATGTAGGCTGCAGTCCCGTAACATCATCAGCAGAGAACAGCTTCAGAGCTGAATGCCCTTCATCACTTCCTCTGGTAAGTATCGGTAGCCTATTGCTACTTCTTCACAGGTC
Source organism: Sardinella longiceps (assembly GCA_027497455.2). Lineage (NCBI taxonomy): Eukaryota > Metazoa > Chordata > Actinopteri > Clupeiformes > Clupeidae > Sardinella > Sardinella longiceps. Next base: position 12,491,396 of record JAODXP020000008.1, on the reverse strand, counting down.
AAACAGATACTTCAACGGAACATCTGTGTTCAGTATAGAAGTTTACTATTCTTACTTGACAGTCATTTCCTTGCAAACAATTACCCTTGCAAATAAGATTTCAAAGAACCTCACATTTTTTGCTTGTTTGTTGTGGTCATCACACAAGTTGATTTAGCTTTCCTGTTTTGTGTGTGTCTTTGGTTTGTGTGTCTGTCTCTCTATGTGTGTGTCTGTGTGTGTGTGTGTGTGCGCGCGTGTGTGTGTGTTTGTGTTTGTGCGATGGTTCAGGATTTCTCGGCTGAGTTCTCAGATTTAGATGGAGTGGTGCGCCAAAGGAGACATGAGATGCTTGAAAGCAGCAGCTCAGGCTCACAGACTCCTGACTATGACAAAATGGCAGGTGAGTGAATGGGATTGAACACCGTCTGCTCAGTGGCAATACAGGATGCCTTGTTTGTGTTGCACTCAACATTTCAACATGAGCCTATGAGATATGAGCCTTTTTCAAGTCTTAGTCTTGTGTCTTCAAGTCATAAGTCATGGTTAGGACTTACAGGATTTCAGCTCAGTTTTCAATGGAATTTGTTTTTCTGTTTGTCCATTTTTTTTTTTTTTTTTTTTTTTAGCAATAGCTACTTTAGGGCAAAAAATTGCATTTTGCCCTAAAGTTGCAAATTTTTTTATTTTTTACCTGAGGTATGTCTTTTCCCAAGTAAGAACCCATTACATTTTGGTGGTGATCCGGATAATTTTTTTTAAAAGATACCTCACTACTGACAGTTTATCACTTTCATCTATAAATATCGGAATTCTAGTGGACGTCAGTGACTATATTGCCTTGGCAGAGGTCTGTACTCTGAGTGATTTGTAATATTTACTTTGAAATTGTTTTGTCTGGTCTTGACAATTGGAGATAATTACAATACAGTCCGATACAAAACTGTCGACTATTCAATGTTAATGATGTGGTTAATCTTAATCCTATGACTGAAACAGTCAAGCATGTGGGATGTGGGCATGTGGTTTGACAATTTATCAATATCATTTTATTAAAAAAAACATGCCAATGCCAAATGCTTTCATGGTTGAAAGGAACTAGGTCTTTTATGTTTGTGTTTATTCATCCATTTCTGTGTGCATGTGACCATAGTTGATTTGAACAACACCCTCTTTATGTACAGTTGGTTGGTTGATTCATCCATCCTTGCCAGACTGGTTTTGGAAAATTGACAGTCAGAGGTATCAATTTGATTTTTTTTATATATATATATATAAACGGAAGTCTTTTGTGTGTGCACAGAATTCCCAAGCCTCTCTGACAATTTCCTGAATGTGGTGAAGAACGGCGAGGTATCTGTGCATGCCGACATTCACCTCCAAACCCCCAGCACGCGTCATGGTGGGACCCAGCCCAATGGTGAGTAATGGCCTCCCAGTGACAGTTGCTCTTGACTCTTGTCCCACCACTGCCGGAAATTTCCACTGTTTGTATGGGCTCATTTACATGGGATCAATCTTTGTCTTTGCCATAGGCACCAGCAAGCCTGTCCTGGGAGACGCTCACCAAGACAAACCATCGCAACCATTGTCCCTCAACACTCTTCTTCTCATATACATGTTTCTGTGAGTAACTGGTGTAACAATTTCTTTTAGTCACCCCTGTCAAAATAACATCAGCTTTAATCTGACATGCCCAGACGTGTAAAGAGGTGTTGCCCTAAATCTTGTGTCAATATGTTTTGTGAATAGAGCATATGTGTGTGTTTTTTTTTTTTTTTTTTTTTAAATCTTTATTAATACAACGGCTTTTACTGTTGTTTTCCCAGAGTGTGTGTCCTTGTCCTGTCTTCATGTTACATGGCCTTCAAGATTGTCGTTCTGGAACAGAGGCTCAATTCCCTGGGCTCCGCCGGCGAATATCAACACAATGAGTAAGTTCTTCTCCCTCCTTTCCCCAAGGGGGCCGTTGGAGATGGTGAGCCACAAAAAAATTATACACAAGGTCGGCCAGGGCACCGGATTTGGAATCCATTCCCAGATGGTCTTTTTGCTGACAGTAATACTTCATTGAAACTGCACCCAACCCCCTCCGGTCCCCAGTCGTTCAGATAGAATGGATCAAGAATTCATATCCTGTTGGTACAGTGTACCTTTTGTTGCGGATTATGTACTGTAGGTTAAGAAACAACTCTGAGGAGATCAGGAGACTATCCTTGCAAAGTCACAAGGACTGCCTCTCTCTGAGAACTCACACAAAGCACAGAAAGAAAGAAAGAAAGAATGTGAAATGGTCAACTAGTTGCAGATTCTTAGTATCTTTCTTTTTGGGTTTTGAGGAGGAGGTGGGTGGTGTTTTTCTGTGCTGGTCACAATAAATCTTTGCTTTTGAGTGACTGTTCTTGTTTTTATGCTCACTGTTTTGGACAAAGCACAGAAAGTAACAAAGATTGTGAAATGGTCAACTAGTTGCAGATTCTAAGTATCTTTCTTTTTGGGTTTTAGGGAGGAGGTGGGTGGTGTTTTTTTTTGTGCTGGTCACAATTAATCAGTATGCTTTTGAGTGACTTCTTGTTTTTATGCACAAGAACATTTGGACAAAAAGTTCACTTGTTTGACTTTGTGTCACAATGGTCCTATCATGGAGTGCCTCAAGCACAAAATGTGCAAAATTATGCTGACACATTCATGTCGTTTCAGTTGACACACTCTTCTCACATCAGTACACCAGAAGAACTTTTTTCCTCCCCATACATCTTGTACTAAATTTGTTACTTTGTGTTTCTAGGAATGCTGTGCACCACCGCACACACTCTGATGTCAATGCAGAGATGTATGGAGAGTTGTCCACTAATCTGTTCAAACTTGAAAAGGTAAGCAGCAGTGTAACAGCTCAAGTTCAAAGTCAGATTCTATACTCTTCTACAGATCCAGCTATGGTGACTGATCAACAGCACAAAGAAATTTGCTTCTTCCTCGTGTGCCACAAGGAAAATGACTCATTTGACTTGCTGAATGCGGGGTAGCTTTGCGTAAGAGAGTGAGTGTGTGTGTGTGTGTGTGTGTGTGTGCTTCACGAACACTTTCACTTTTGCTTTTTACTGTATGACCTTACTAATAGAAAAGCTGTTTAAGAAAAGCCTTTAAGAAAGAGAACTTTTTAACCTTTTAAAGAACTTTAATGTAGATCCTTTGTATATACTCGCATTGGTCATTAGTTCTGTAGTAGACACACTTTCCATGAAGCATTAAAGCAGACTCCTCCTCTGTAATGGCACATGAGGTCATCTGTAATGGAAACTGCTGTAATTGCTTTTGCCACATTCAGGTAGGGAGTGGAGAGGTATTAGACATGCGTAAGAGTAACTGGCAGACGTGCAGGGGAGATAACCATAGACTGTGGGAACAGGATAAGCCTCCCTGCTTAAACATTTATGGAGGCCATGCTCGCTACTGAATAATGACTGGAAGGTTACCTTGTTGCAGACTGTCTGTCTGTCAGTAAGTCTCATTGTTCTCTTTTGAGGGATGTGCTTTTTAGTATTTGTGTCGTGGGTGAAGTGTGTCAAGTTCTCTGCCCGGTTTTTCCAATCACCACTTCCTTGTATGTGTGTCCCCAGATTCAGAGGAACTTACGAAAGCTCCTAGAAGAAACCTGAAATACTTGATCTTGCCTATGAACATGATGCCTTCTTTGCAAAAGTTTGGGGAGAACCGTGCAAATGCCATAATTTCTTTGTTTTGTTTTTGTTTTGAGTGGAGAGGGTCCTCTGTTGTGCAATATGCCATATATTCTATTTTTCTACTCAGGATCACGAAACATTTTTGAAAAAAAAAAAAAAAAAAATTATGGCTTGTAGAAGAACAGAAGATGTAAGCTTTACTCACAGTTCAATAATTGAATTGTGCTGGGTATATCAATTGGTCCCAAGGACCTACGATTTTGACATTTCATCAGATACGGTCAAATCACAAAACTGCTGTTCATATTTAACTTTGTTACATATTCCAGATGTCAATAAAATATTTATAGTTTGCTTAACTTCCTCCAACAATGCTTTAAGCAGCCTACATGTAGTTATCAGGTGCCTCACTTTTGGTTGAAGACAGCATTCAATTATGTGGTACTTTGTAGCATAGCTTTGAAGTGACTGTTTTTAATTGTCATTTTATTTCAGTTGAATTCATTCTTTAATCTAACATTTAAATAGTAATTGAATGTTAGTCTCATCAGGTTATCACTAATTTGGTATTATGTAGAGTTTTTGGAATATTTGCCTATACTAATTCTCACTTGAGTCTGAAGTTTCAAACGGGGGAAAAATCCTTGGTTCAGCTTGAACAAACTACAGATCTTTTATTCCCCCTAGTGGTAGACATTTCAATAGAGAAAAGTGTTTTGAAAAAAAGGACTTGAAATTATGGAATTAATTGTTAGAATATACAGAATTGTTAGAATTTACTAAATTATTTGTTTCTTGGCTGCACTAGATTTCTAAAACATAAATTGAATTTGTAATCTTGACTAAAACTGAAAAAAAGAGCCAGATATTACAAATGCCAATAAAGCACTATTGTACTTCAGCATTTTTACCTGGAGATAAATGTGTCAAATTTGCACCTCAAGTGAATTTTATGTATATAAAAGTGTAAGTAATTGTCTGATAAGGGATAGAGTGTAATTTAAGTATGTCTAAATAAAAGCGTGTTGTAAGACCTCTGAACTGAATTCTGATCTTCCATTTGAATTCCACTTGCATCACACAAGACACTCGTTTCAAGAATCAAGACACATGTTTCCAAAATAAAGGCATGATTTATTGTACAAAGTACTATGAGAGTAGAAGGCAACATTGTCAGGGAAGTGCTTCAAGAAAGTTCACAAATAGTTAATGCAAGTTGTTATTGACCTTTTCTTTGACAACATTTCTATATAAAAAAGAGGAAAGATCTATTCCCTCCCAGCTAACATGAAAATCAGTATAACAATAAAGTACTTTAACCGCATCTCTTTTTACGAGGGGGGCACAAAGTTAGTAGTGGATTGAAGATACAGTATCTACTCTGACTATAAATGACCAAAGGGGGAAAAAAAACCCATCTGATTCTGAAGGCAAGTGAAATATCAAGGCAAGTCTATGTGTTAGATTTGCTATTGCATCAGGTTTTTGTTATGTTGAATTCCAAATAACTAAGATTGTTTGAAGCAACACTTTACTCAAATTTGATTCCCTGTGCCAGAGGAAGGTCCTTACTGTAGTTGATTGTGCTGAAAGAAAACAAAAATCAAAGTGAGAAAAAGAGGCAACTCCTAAAATGAAGACAATGTCGTCCTGTGCATTTCTCTGAGTTTTATAATCACGGTGTAATTTGTAAGTTCTACTTTGATTTCTGATCAATTTTCATCACCAGGATTTCTATGCAAGATTGAAAGACATTTAATAATAAAAAAAGAAAACCCTCCCCCTTCTGGACTGGTAGGCAAACTGTGAAATATTTTAAGACTGTGCAAGTTCACACTATGTCCAGGCATGCGTTCACACATGCACACACACACAGACAGACACTCACCACGTGGATCTCCTCATGTACTGCTTCCAGGAGTCACTTCCCGACTCTCTGCCTCCTCCTGTGTGTTTCTCACCCCCTAAAGACAGACACAGACACACACAAACGTTAAAGTCTTTCCAGTTAAACTAAAGGCACATTTATGGCTATGTGTAGTTGTACAAGGGATGGGAGTGTGCATTAACCTACACAGGCAATGTATATTCACATATTAATTTTGACGTTTTGAAATCTCTTCTTGAAGCCACCAGCACAATACAGTAATTGTACACTCACATGGTTGCCACATGAATAAGAATGTAGAAATAGTACGGATTTACACACATTTAGTTTTTCATTTTCCATTTTCTTTTGGCTATTTTAAGCAACTGAACCTAACTTTCTTTAAGCCTTAAAGTATAATTGCTACTGAACACAGAACAGGACAAAAATGCTCACCAAAAGCTCCGCCAATCTCAGCCCCACTGGTTGGAATGTTGACGTTTACAATGCCACAGTCAGATCCCTTGGGCCTGCAGACAATTATGGCATAAAGGATGACACATCACAATAGCCTTTAACTCAAGGTACGTGCGCGTTATATACTTATCATTCACTTAAAATTTAACAGTAAAAATTCAGGGGAGCTGTAGCTTCAAGACGAGATGGGGGGAAGCAGCTGGAACTGTCTTTTGTTAAAGTACACCGTATGTAAAATATGCGTGATGAACTCACCCTAGCCAGCGGAAGACTCTGCCCATGTCCTTGGTGAAGATACTACTAGAGAGACCCTGCTTGACCTCGTTGTTCCAGGCAAAGGCCTCCTCCTCAGTCTAGAGAGAGAGTGAGAGAAAAAGATATGAAAAAAAGAGAGTGCGAAAAGAGGTGACTATCAGCCCCCACAACCTCATGCAAGCTCCAGCTCCATGCTTATGTAATTCTGCCAGCAGCGACCATGTGTTAGAAGCAACTGACGCTGCCAAGTTTATTCTCACCAATTACCCACTATTTAAGCATTCATCACAACCACTACAGAATATTTATTTATTTAATTTTCTTTTATAGATACATGGAAGATCTGTGACATCCATCTGCAGCACTGCTACACCAACCTTAAACTTGAGGACGTAGAGGATGGGGACAAAGGTTTCTGTGTGGACAATGGGAGCGTCATGGGCCAGGCCTGTGATAATAGTAGGCTCAACGTAGTTTCCGGGGCGATCCATTACCTGTTCAAAGGATTCAATTACACATTATTATCTAAATGAAGCCATAATAAGCATCACTGCCATGGCCTATTATACATTACATAATAGTAAATGACTATTGAAATTACTCATTTTTTATTGTACGGCATCCTCAGAAAGAGAGAGATGGACAACAAAAGGTAACTGCGCTATAGACAAATGCAAAACCAGGATTCTGTCAGCAGATGCAACTCAATGTGCCTGATCAGACATTATAGTGATTGTAACTGCAATTAGCCATTCATTTATTACTATATAGATGCCGAAAGGAGGGCTGATAGTGAAAAAAAATCCTAAGCCTGAACTTTTTTCCATGCCGGGGAGGCGGGCAGGGTGACAGGGTGTTATGTTTGAAACGTGCTTTAAAAGCACTACTTGGTCATGGGCAAACTCCATATTTTCGACTATGAGGCAGCAATGAGTGTGCAAGGATGTATTTTTAACTTGGAACATGTCATTTATCAATCCCCATAAGTTCCACATCATTTATATAAGGCTAAACATATAGGAAACATTGAAATGTTAGTTGAATCCCTTTTTCATATCCGGAAACTTTACTTCCCTAGTCATGCTGGTAGGCTATGCCTGAAATCAGACATGGCGCCTGAACACTATCAGCCCTGTGAAAGTAATACGGATCTGACGTCCAACTCTTACCTTTCCTCCACACACCACGGTCCCACCCTGCTGCTTGGCCTGCTCAATAGCGGCCAGGTACTGGTCCACAGCTTGCTTGGTGTGCAGAGGTCCATACAGAGTGCTGGCTGTGGAAAGACCACAATCAGAATTTCGTCAATTGTCAAACTTCAGATGCATTTCCCTGAATGCACTTTCACAGACAGTTTCAGTTGCCATTGTGATTTTAATTGAATAATCCTTTTTAGGAAGAGTATTATTACAGTCTAATCCCATTCTTCTCTACAGGCTGGTAGATAGCACTTACGGTCCCAGGGGTCTCCGATGCGGACTTGCTTATAGGCTTTGGCTATCCTTGGCACCACTTCATCGTGAACACTTTCGTGCAGCATCTAGGGAACACACACACAACGTTGAGCAAAATCATGCAACTCAAGGCACCATCTGTGGAAAACAAAGCTGACTCTTTTCTAATGATATAATGCTAACTTCGTTCCAAAGCCTCACGAGCAAGTAGGAACTACCATTTCCCCATGACCGTGTATAAGGCCGATTAATGTTATGGGTCATTTTTCTGATAGAACCTAAGTTGCAATGCAATTCAAAATGGGCAACTGAACAAGCTGGCTCTCTTGCAAAATCCATCAAGCTTTCCAATGGGTGGTTGCTGTACTAGATACAATGCAAGTGAATGCAACTCAAAAACAAAGGTATTTCATGGAAATATTGCATAACAGTTAATCTGTATGGCGAGCAGTGAGTGGTTGTGATGGTATACACAATACAGTTCATCAACAGTCTCTGGTGTAATCTATCCTGGTATAATCTAAATGAGACTATACTGTAAACCAGGGGGTCAGGATTTGGCTGATTAGCTTCGCCAATTAGCATTGCACTTCCTTGTCGCCATTTTCCAGAAATTACATCATATCCGACTCCATTTGACATATGCTGATTGGTTAATGCTACACTTTCAGCTCATGCTAACGAGCTCCCTGTGCACATCAGGTGTGTGCCGCCCTGATCTCCATTAGTAACATGGGCCCTCATTGGCCTAATGAAATGGAGTCGGAAGTGAGCTCCATGAAACGCCATCTTGACAACTGAAAATTTTGTTCAATTTTGGATGAAGTCACTAGCCTAGCATTCCACATTGGAATGAATGGGAGGCGGGACTTGGTATGTTTCTCCAGGTTTATTAATACCTCCATGCTGTAAACTCACCAGTCTACGGGTGGTGGTGCAGCGTTGACCAGCCGTGCCCACTGAAGCAAAGACCGCAGACGGCACCACAAGATTCAGGTCGGCGTCCTCAAAGACTACAAAGAGACACCATAGTTACACAGTAAGCTGTAAGAATGGTCAACCGTGTTTGGACAGAGGATTAAACCATGGTGTACTGTTGTTGCACTAAAACTGTATCTCAGACTTACCTATGATGGCGTTGTTCCCACCAAGCTCCAGCAACTGACGACCTGCAGGAAAGGAAATCCAATTCACTTTAATTATAGTTTATCTCAAACAAGAATGTGATTTATTTAATCCCCTTACACATAAAATAACAGAGAAATGAGATGATAAAGAGGGGGGGGTGTAGGCCACCAGTGTAACAGGCTTTCCGTAAAGCCGCAGCACAGTAAAACAGCATGAAGCAACTTAAAAGACAGTAGGACACAAACTCCCCAGCAACTCACCGAACCTCTCCTGCACCATCAGAGACACCATCTTGCCCACGTGGGTGCTGCCAGTGAAGGACACCAGATCCACGCGCTCATCCTTGGCCATCGCCGAGCTGTTCAAGAGGAGAATAAAAGTCTTGGAGGATGAGGCACGAAGACACTTCAAACTACACATTTAACATGACCGGTTTTTGTTGTCTCCAAGGACACAAGGGTGTTATTCTTAGCTTTTGCAGCTCTACACGATGAGATGCGTGATGAAAAACAAATTGGGTAGTGTTGTAACACCGTCACGATCAGACATACCCGATATCTGCACCGCCACAGGTCATGGAGCAAATAGCACCAGGAAGGTTGTTCTGCTCTAGCACATCAGCTACAATTCTGCAGGGAACACAAATATCACACAAGACAGAAAAAAAATACTGGTGAATAACTGGACTAGTGCATGACTGTATCGGTACTCTTTACATATCTGGTAAATTATTAAGAGCTAAGGTTGTGCACAATGTCCTCACATCAGAGTGTATGATCTTTAAATTCACTTACTTTGTTACAGCTACACTTGTAAGAGGGGTTGTAGGGGCTCCTTTCCTGTTGAGAAGAAGTACAAGTTTTTGTGCTTGTATACACTCAAAGTATGTGAATAAAAATCAGTTTACCTTAGCAAAACAATACACATTATTACACTTAATACCTACTAAGCAAAAAGCTTACACATAAGATACTAGCAGCTAATGAAACACTGCAAACTGACAAGGCTAGAGCTGAACAGTCTCACCAGAGACAGACGTTGCCACAGATGAGGGCGATGGCATTATTCCAGCCGTAGACGGCCACGGGGAAGTTGAAAGCCGTGATAATGCCCACCAGGCCCACGGGGTTCCATTGTTCAATCAGTGCATGGCCAGGTCCTAAAAGGACAGAACGCCCACAATCACTGCAAGAACCACTCTCAACGCCCCCCATAGAGTAAAAAGGAACATGAATGTACTCGGTATTAGGAATGAAAAACACTATTCACACATACGCACTGTGGGGGTGATTATATTGAAAAAATGGAACCCCCTCAGGATCCAATTATCCATATTTAATATTTCTAAACTCTGAAAAGGCCATTTCAAAGGAGTGTGTGCTCAATCGCAAACAAAGTCTCAAATGGTTTGTGACTCATGAAAGAAGAACTAGCAATGCGACAAGCTACTGTCCACACATGCCCTTGGAGCTCATGCCAAGCATACCACCACACTAAAAATATTCCTAGCTAGAGTGGTAAACTGCGTTCAAAACTCATTCCATTACAATTAATAATGAGCACACTGGGATATGCACAACTTTTCAGAATGTGGCTGTTCCGTACAATTTCGCAAGCTAGTAGTTCTATAACTAGTTACTGTCAAACACTGTCGACCCTTTATACTCACTCTCTGAGGGAAGGATTGGCCCACCAATCATGCGCGACAAGCCGACAGCGTAGTCGCACACGTCAACGTACTCCTGCACCTCGCCGACTCCCTCTACATAGATCTTCCCCATCTCCAGTGCTACCTGTGCAAGGAAGAGACCATCAGTTTTACACTATAGGAGTTGAAATAGTCTTACAAATTGCAATGTAGATTTTTTCCCCCTTACATTTATTGCATAAACTACAAACTCTGCAGGAATGACTGTTGCCTTTACACTGATGTTAGATATAAGAACTGGTGTCTCTTTCGCAAAAGCATAGTTGCTAACCGGTTAAAAACTTAAGTTTATTGTCAATGAGAAAATGCATAGCAACCAACAAAGGACTTAACTTTGTTAGCAACTAAGATTTAAAAAAAAAATAAAATATATATATGTTATGGCCGACATATTTTCTTTAGGAAACGAACCCCAGTTCTAATATGTACCAAAACAAACACAGACAGCATACAGTAGTTATAGCTACTCTAGAGATTCAAGTCCTCACCAGGCTGCCGAGGACTTTGATCTTCTGCCTCAACGCATCACCAATTTGCCTCACGATTTCGCCTCGCTTGGGAGCAGGAATCTTGGTGAGAGGGAAAGGAATTAGACAATGACAGAGAGAGGGTTTAGCTGGGGAATGTTTAGCACTGGAGCAGTCAGTGATCGGTCTTATATTTCCATGTCCCTCAGCACAATTCAAATCTGCCTTCATCTCCTTGCTTCATACAGAGTTTTGAGTGTAAAAAGAGGACATGATTTTTGTGTATATACAGGGAACCTTCACAGGAAATTGAAAGCCTGGAGGTCATGAAAGCAGAGCCACACATTCGTGGGCAGTAAATCAACGCAGATGAGAGAGCAGAAATACCATCTGGTTAACAAAGTAAAATCTGTGCAACTGTAGCATGACAAAAGCTAATTCTGGGAAAATGTTTAATAGAGTACTGTTTAACCTTGCACTATGCAAAAATATAACACTACTTTGCATTAACACTACACCAGAAAACAACCCTTTCAGAGCTAGTTGTATAACCAGAAAAAAATAAACTAAATGTCCACTATGTTAAATGATACTTTAAAAAAAAAAAAACTTCTGTGTAGGCTACTTACATCAGCCCAGACTTTCCAGGCTTCTCTGGCCTTCTTCACAGTCTCTTCGTATTCTTCCAAGGTTGCCTTGAAAGGAGGACAGACATAACACCAAGATCAACAGCCAAAAATGTCAATTCAAAACACATATCAATAACTTCACTGATGACTAAGAATTTAGGATATTGTTTGTGTCATCACAAAATAAACAGCAAAAACAAAGCATTATGGGTACCTGGCGAACTCTGGCAATTGGTTCATTGTTAGCTGGGCAATGTGAAGTGACAACCTTGGAGAGAACAACAATTAAATCACATACCAAAGAGGCATAACATTTAGAAAACAGAAACATAACATTAATGTAGTCCAAAAATATTTGTCTATCAGATGCTATGTCATAAGGCAAGAAACGTTATTACTCAAAATAAAACATAGCCTAATTTGGATAAAAACAACCCAATAACTTTAGTTGACCTATATAACCTACTAAACTTATCTATAGAACAGTTTACGACTGAGGACAACTGGTAGTGTGGAAAAAGAAAATAAGCATAATTGAGTGTTTGGCTACTCAGCCACTAGGGGGATCCTCCTACTGAATGAGTTCAAGTTCACGTTTGCAACATAATTTCCCTGATTTCCTGAAGTTAACATTGAATAACAATTGCATTTTCTTTGCAACATGTCGCGAATTATCGCAATCATAAAGTCCTGAATGCAAACGTTCAGGACACAAACTTCAATTCACTGAACAACGACTCTTGATACCCTCCTAACTTAGCACCCTAACTTCAGTGAAAAGCCCATTGTTGCCAGCTAACTTAGTTTGCTTAGGTTTCAATTCACAGATGATATCATTGCATGCCATCTGCAAAAGGAAACATCTCAATTCAAATCGTAAGTAACAAGACAATCGATTCAATCCTATTTTCAAGCGAGCTTTGCCCACTGTATAGGTCAAATAACTTAGCCTAGCCTTTTCCAGCTAAAGCTAGCAACGTGGCTTGCTAGTCAACTATCCTGCCAGTAACAAATGTCACAGCGTTCTGGAATGTGGAATGTGAAGCAGTGCAACAGGTGAAGTTTAGCAAAGTCTGAGTTTGTACCGGCCTACACGGTGCTAATGTTAATGTCGATTGTTAATTGAAGTAATTGTGCTAGTTGTATATTCCAGGCCTTCGCCACTAGGGTCCTGCAACCATCATTTTGCAACGTTACTTATATTTAGAAAGCGAGCATGTGGTTAATCTTCTTGTCTTACCTCACCCTTGCCCCCCCAGGTCCCGTTGTAAACACCGTCATTGTCCTCTTTGAGACCTAGTTCTTTCAACCATGCGTATTTCGGTTGGTTTATGAGGAGTGTAGACATTGCTGCAGCAGGTCGAAAACTAAGCGAATAGACCTTTTTCCTGAGGGCAATGTGCCTTGCGACGGTCAGAGCGAGCGTGCGCTGCATGGTTGCGGAGGGGTGTAATAAACCGTACGTCGTTACATAGGTGCCACGCCGGTATGAGCCTCATTCGCTACCACCGGTTGACAGTCATGATTGGTCGAAAGAGACTCTCCCCTCTTGCTGCACGACAGCGTGGTAGTAGAATAAACTTTTATTTGAAATGTCTAATGGCAGTTCTTCTTTTAATATATCATGGTTATTCAGTGGCTTTGTTGAGACTGAATAGCATAACATGGCATTGTTGATATTACTGAAAACGAATAGAATAGGCCTACTGAATTAATGCAATAATATAGTATTACATGCTTTCATATTCCACCATACAGTCTTATTCATCTGTATGTTGCCATGTTGTTGTCACTGTCATGTTGCAAGTCATTGATTTCTTTACTTTATGGGTTTATGACTGCATTGGTAGAGTTAATGAAGTTCATGATCATTATTACATAGACCTAGGTTAAATATGAAGAATTTTCACGGTATCGAACATGAGCAGAGTGGCGCAGCGGAAGCGTGCTGGGCCCATAACCCAGAGGTCGATGGATCGAAACCATCCTCTGCTAAGTATTTTTAAGTTTGTTGTTAAACAAACGGAATTTAATTATGAACATATTATTATGTTCACCAATGAGAACAGTGTTGTAAAGGATTATGAAATTGTATGTAATTTGTTGCACACAAGAAACAGAATGATTGTTGGATTTCGACGTATCAACGTCATCACGTTTCATTATTTCCGGCTGAGGAGAAATGGCGGGTGAGAACAGAGATACAATGGAGGAGCTTGAAGATGGAGAGTTGTCTGGATCTAATTCCGACTCAGAAATGGGAACAAAAGCGGTTGGTCGTGGACAGGTAACTACACTACAAATTCAGTGTTTGATTAACCGTTTAGCCTAATGAACAGTGCTGAAAAGCCGGTTGTTTGGCTAGCATGTCAAGCCCTATGCTCGTGTTACGTTAGCTAACGTAACTTGCCTGATAAGTTAGTGATTCATACATACAAAGATCTTCTGGCTAGACAAATAAACAGGTTAACTACAGATTCCTTCTGTGGGTTCAAATAATACGATTTGACTTGTAACTACGGTTAACGTTAGCCTCAGCATGCACAGTGTCAAGCTGAAGTGACGTTGGTCCAACGTTAACTTACCAGTAGTTAGATAGCTGCTTAAACGTTAACCAAGACATGTGCCATCAAATCGAAAAATCTCAATGTAACGTTAGCCCAACCTTTCCTGGGTCACTTTGCAATTCAACTCATTATGTATTCTTGATTAAGTAACAGAACATTATTCTGCCAGGTTGCAATTCAGCTAACGTAACGTTACATTACTTTGAAAGGGTCGTGGCCCTCTGCCTTTCAATCTGTGGTGCAGTGACTGCAGGATGACCCATGATGTTGCACTGATATGGAAGAGGGCATTTGTAACCTTTTTTTGTTCATTAAATCTGTTCGATGCTTCATCCAATCTGAAAATGTCCTTTTACATTTGAAAGGGCAACTTTAATTTGACAGTGTACAGGCAAATTTTTAAAATCTTGCTCACTTGTTTCTCCCCCTCTTTCAGATGCCTACTGCCACAGCATTCACTGGCACGTCCTTTCAGAGCCGTGCTCCTGCCCAACCAGCCCCGTCTGCTACAAGCTACCGCAACATGCCTGCCGCTGACTCTGCCAGTGATTCTGACTCCGATGAAGATGCTACGCTGTGGCGACGGAAACGGCAAAAGTGTGTGCATCCTCCCCCGGCCTCCTCGAGGCCTGTGATGACCCCAGCGCAGGCTTTTGGGGCGTCCGCTGCCGCCGCTGCTGGTCGCAAGGTGAATAACATCTGGGGCTCTATAGTGCAGGAGCAGAACCAGGATGTGATGGCAGCTGAGCTAGGCATCATGGGAATGGAAGGCGACTTGAACGTGCAAAGCAGGCAGAGCGAGGCCTACAACTACGTATTCGCCCGCAAGATGATGGAGCGTGAGCGAGAGCTGGAGAGGGAGCAGCAGGAGCAGGATGAGACGGCCATGTTGGATGATGAGCTAGAGGACTACATGAAAAAGGGGACCAGTAATGATAGTGATGGCCATCTGAAGAGGAAGAGGTCTGCCAAGGAGAGACTAGGGCCCCGGGCTGAGATGGACTTCAAGGGCCGCTATGAGCTCTCAGCAGACGACCCAGAGGAGAAAGTAATAGACGAGATCGCTCACAGGTGAGCTGGTAGGAAAGTGGAATGGAGTGTGGAATGAAAGAATTTGGAGCGACATAGACTGAACACGAAAACAAAAAGATTAGAGTTGACTCAATGTAATCTACTCGTTTGTCTTCAGTCTATGTTATTCCATCCAAATACTTTCTTTCCACTTGTGATTGGCCTATACAGCAGTACAACTGGCAGGCTCATCATGTAACCGGGCTATGCTTGAATGAGGCCAAATAATCACTTTAAGATAAATGGGAGTTCTTGATTACGTTGCTACTGAAACTGAGGGTGTCTGTCCGAGTTGCACACAATGTCCCTCACCCCAGTTTACTTCCTTCTATTTTCCGTTGCTCCTATATGTTGCGCTTTTCAGAAACTGGCAGCAGTAATTGTATGGAAATGTAATGACCCTGACCTAGTGATTGTGTAAGGATATTAGAATTTAGAACAAGCAGTATAAAACATTTTTCACCAGACGTTTCATCTCTTTCCTTTCATTGACAGGCTAATGGAACCAAAGAAGGACCTTATTGAGCGTGTTGTGAAAGTCATTGGCAATAAGAAGGCTATTGAGCTCCTGTCAGAGACTGCAACCATAGAACAAAATGGTGGTCTGTACACTGTGGTGAGTGTTATTTTCCTGTAGGGGCACATTTGTTATTAGTATTCAGGATGAGCAGCTCTCACAGCCTTTATTTCAATTTATTTGTCCTACAGGACGGAAGCAGAAGGCGAACGCCTGGGGGAGTGTATCTGAATCTTCTGAAAAACACGCCAAGCATCACACATGAACAAGTCAAGGTATCTGAGTGTTCTCTTTTATTCATTTTCAGGTCATGTTACCAACTGTCGCTGTATTAACAGATAAGTTATGGGGATACACTGTTGGATTTTGCCTATTTAAACAATTATAATCTTTTTATCCACCTGAGGTTTGTGCTATTTGGGCTTAACAAGACCAGGCCCTATCAAAATGAATGGGGAGATATCCAAAAGTCCAGATTGGCTGGTCGTATGGACTAAAAAAGTATATTGTGCGAATGCTTGTTTAAAGGAGAAATTCGGTGTAAACGTCTAGCTAACACAGGTGCGGGAATATGAAAATTAAAAAAAAAAAAAAAACATTTCATGCAGTCATCATGTAATATTGTCTGACTTTTCGCTATTTGGTCTACGTTACACTAAATGATCTAGTTCTGTTTCCAACCGACAACACTTGCATTGGCAAAGTGAAAGAATAGGGCTATATTTTCAGATAATTCTTTTAAAATCATTGTGCTGAATTGATTGTGTGCTGTGTCTCCAGAAGCTCAAACGCTAGTGCAGTATGATGGACTTAAGAGGGTTAGTGTGTATTGTTGAGTGGTGCAGGCACATTGTACATCTGCTTATTGTATTGTGTAAAGGACATACTAGATTAGAAACCTAAACTCAAGTATACTTTAATCCAACAGGAGATATTCCAAGATGAGAACCAGAGAGAATGTCAGAGCAAGAAGGCTGCCAAGAAGCGGCGACGACACATTGTGGCCAAGAAGATGAAGCAGGCTCTCAACACCCTTGACCTGCAGGAACATGACGACGTCTCCAGGGAGACATTTGCCAGCGACACCAATGAGGCTTTGGAATCTTTGGAGGACGTTCCGGAAGACACTGTAGAACCTCCGGTGGGCACCGAGGAGTCGCCAGTGGTCTACAACTCCAACGACTTGGAGGTCTTTTGATGTGACTGGAGTACATGATGGCATCTCCTGGGCTAAACCTAAACTGTGGCGTTACAGTTTGCTAGATGAACAAAAACAAACAGAATGGCCGTTATCAGGCCAAAGAGATGTCCTACCCCGCATAACTCTATAGAGCCACTGTCTCTAACAAATGAGTATAACACTTCATGAAAGCACTGAATTGCTTCTTAATTTGTTTTTAAGAAGCAACTTGCGTCCATGGGTTTCCGCTGGAAGAAGAGCAAGTCTGTAGGATGCAGAAGGGAGGAATTGGTGTTGCAGGCTGTCTGGTGACCCTGATGGACACATCTTCCAAGAGGTTTAAGCAATGAGAAAATCAGCTTTCCCTCTTTTGCGTACACTACTTGTGGTAGACTTGCGTAGAGAGGACGATGCAATGATGTTCTGCTATGTTCAGTTACAGTGTGTGTGTGAGAAAGTGTCTGAAAGCTTTATCCATCAACTTCCATCCATCCATCCAACAATTGGCCGCACTTTTATTTGTTTGTATGGAAATCGTTTCTCTTTCTGGTCAGAAAAAAAAAAAACTTTATCAATTTAAAGTGTTTGTCTACCTGAAAAAGTTAAATAGCTAAATGTTGATTAACTGCTGATATGACCTGAATCTGTTATAAGATGTCAAACACTGCACGTGTATGGATGTGCATTCTTTTTGTTATTTGCTTGTTTTTGTTTTGTTTTTCCCCTCAATTTTACAAGAATATTAAAAAAAAATCTTGAAGGAGCACAGCCGTCTCCATGCAGAGTGAGCCCAAACTCTTGATTTGGTACAATCAGTTTTGCATTTGAAAAGCGATATTTTGTACGTCATGCCTTTCAAAAGTCTTTGACAGCTGTGGTTTACTTTGATGAACATTGTGGAAGGTCATAAAAGACTCTTTGTCAGTGTTTTGCACTGCGTGACACTGCAGCTGATGACACATTAAAGCCTGTCTTTTTTTGCTGACATAAATGAAAAAATGTTCTTATGTGACAATTATTAACAAAGGTTTTTAATTCTATTGGTTCTGTACTGAGAAGTCTTGATCGTTTTAATTTGTTTTGCCCGAACAGCTGTGGATAGTTTTATGTAACTGTACAGTTTAATCAGCTTAAGCAAATTCATCTCCTAACTCATGTTTTCTTCATTTATCATTGGAAAAGGTAATGCATATCAGAAATTAATTTCAGCCATCCAAACAAATCTGAGTTAATCAAGACAGAAATGAATGAAAACAAGCTTGATAATGAACATTACATAAATACAGTAGCTTGTTCAATTAAGTAATTTTCTATCTATTAAGTGTAATTATTTGTGCACTGAATGGAATGATTCACATTACTGTCTTTGAACATGGTCTTTGAGGCTGTGCACCTGTTGGCTTGTCTTCCCACATGGCCTGTAACGCCAACACATTTTCAAGTGTCTTCCATTGCCTTGTGTAGAGTGGGCTGAATCACACAGACGGGAGCTTGTCATTTTACACTTCAAACTGTCTGCACAATGGATCAAATTGTAACAAATTAGTTGAGGCCCTGAGATGCTCCAAACAACTTGTATGTAGAGCATCATCATCTCTGACTTTTTTTTATATCGCTCTGAGAAAGAGAGAGAGGTGGCAGCCTCTGAGCACTGCCGCTCTCATCAATGAATAAGTGCAACGGTTGTCATGGCAACTTGACGCATAAACACTTGCAATAACTCATCCAATTCAGGACATGGCTTTGCTTCCCTCTCTCTCTCTTTTTTTGTATTCTATAAATAAGTTGGCCGATCAGACAGGCAGCACCAACATTTCTTTCATTTTTTTTTTTTTTTTTTCTCAGTGATAGAGACCTTTCAGGAGGAGGCAGTCGTGATGATGTATAAAAAAGCCTCTGTGTGAAGGGGAGCCAGGTGTGGGAGGAGACATTGTCAGTCCAAATAAGTGATAATTGTGGAGGGAAGTTCAAGGTCTGACTGACATTTAATACAGGATATGATGTCTCAGCCACTATGAATTATTTTACATGGATGGTTTCTATTAATAATATATATAGAGAGAGAAAGCATAGACACCCACAAAATACCCAAATGTGATTTTATTGCGTATCAGATATTGGGACACAGTACACAGTCACATGTACATACATTCTAAGTGCAATTTGTTGTATTAGCAATGGTGTTTCGTACAGACAGTATGAAATGATGTAGCAGCCTACATATCATAAATAGAATAAATTAGATGCTTTCACTGAACCATTTGAATAATACATAGAATGACAGCATGTTAACACATCACACTTAACATTCATAAAGTCAGTTCATATTTTAAGAGGATGGTGAAACCTTCGTCTTGCCACAGTGAGGTGGAACCCACGAGTACCATCTGGACCGTGGGGGAACCGCAGAACCCCATGGGGAACATTGGAGTCCCCATTTAAAGCCCTTTTAGCTGTTGCGATGCTCCGGATCTGCCTGGCACCGTCCTCAGCTGTGGAGGAGTTTGGAGTCTGTATGACTGCCAGCTTGCGTCGCTGCACCCACGGACTGCCTGTGGGGGTGGAAGCTGGGTTGTCAGTGGACTGATCTGGGCACCTCCGTCTGCTTAGCTCTGGGCTGGTGTCTGGGCTGCCCCACATTTCTGAGAAGAGGAGCGGGGAGACCCTGGGGCCTGGCAGGGGCGCATGGAGGACCCTGGGGCTGGAGCGAGGACTGCCCCACGGACTGCTGCCAAATCCCCCCACCACCTGACCATTGAAGAAGCGGGACACATGGAGGGGTGATGAGGAGGCAAACTCTGACTCGGAGGAGCTATAGGCTGAGGAGTCCTCAGCACGCGACTGGAGCTGCTCCATGCGCCGGTTAAGGATGGCCATGCCCTTACTTGATGTCCTCTCCTCCAAGGACCCCACAGAGGAAGCATCCTGATTCATCATCTTCTTCTTCTTGGAGCTCCTGCCCACCAGGACCACCTTCACAGAGCTGTCAGACTGAGTCAGCTCATGGTAAGCTTTACCTGCCCCCTCCAGCTCCTCATACTCGACCAGAACACTCTCCTCTGTGGACAGCTCCGGGTACCTGTAGCTGTATCTCTGGACCTCAGCTGGTAGCTCCCTCCCTGGTCTGTTTACGCGCACAGTGCTGATGGCTCCAAAGGGCTCTAAGAGACTGATGGCTATTTCTATGGTGCTACGAGAAGGGCGGGGGTCCGAACCGTTGGTTTGGTCAGCAGCATTTATCACTGTCGTTACGCACAGATCAGAGACGTTCCAGACCAGCAGGACTTTACTGGGAACTTGGGAAAGGACGGAGTCTGGTACCGGCTCTAGTCGCCGGACTTTGTTTCCTTCTTCATTGACTTCAAGTTTGGTAGAATGGCGCAGGGCAAACGCAGTGGAACGCCAATCTTTGGTCAGTTGTTTCATCTGGGGGAAAAAAATATATGATTTCTTTATTAGAAAAATACTAAACGCGCGCGCGCACACACACACTATATGAAAGCAAATGGACCCGATGCGCGCAACAGCGCACGAAATCTGTCTACAAAAACTTAATTATAAAATACAAACCTTTTTGAAGGATGTCAGTAACTTTATGTTCACATAGCCCATTTTGTTCCTCCTGACGTGTTTCAAGAGGAAGGCATCTTTGGCAAGATTCTCATCGGACAGATAGTACTCTATCTGCTTCACCATCTTCTGAATGAGATCTTCGTCAGGAATTGTCCAGTCATCAATGTCGATATCTTCATCATTCTCATTGAAAAACGGTCTGCAGGGGAATCTGTGTAAAATATTGGTCATTAGTCTTCGTACACATGCAATCACAAACAATAAATGCTATGACAAATAGTTCGTTATTAGTTTGTAGTTATCAATTAAACTGGTTAAGTTAGGTAGTAGCCTATTGCTAAAGTTTCAACTCACTTGTCATCAGCATCATGACAATCCATTATGTTTTATCACCCCCAGTAACCGATCCCACTTCTTCTACTAGTAAGTACCAGAGTGCCCAGAGTCGATGCTGGCTCGGTTATAAATTCTCTGCCTACTTCACCGTGGAGGCTGGCATTCAAGCCTGCCCAATCAACGCTGAGGGGGTGACAGTGATGGGAAAAAAACTAAGGTATCACCATAAAAGGCTATATCTGATTCTGCACACCGACTACTATTTTTATTTACTCTGAATGAAAACTCCCACGCATACATTTATTCCAAATCGGTTTGCGCCTACGCAGGTAAAGTGTTCACCCTTTGACATTGTATGGATTTTTAGCCCACACAAATCCGAAATAAATGCTATGGTCATAATTTTTGTGAAAAAGTTATTGTTGACGTAGACTACACTCTGTAATATCAGGAGATTGGGGATGGGATTCCAGGTACATGTTCATGAAGCGCTTTTTCAGAGAGACTAATTCAAGCCCCACACCAGCAGAGGGAGCTTAGTGACCCGTTTAACCTGCTTCGTGCGAGGGCAAAATGTGTGTGTGTGTGTGTGTGTGTGTGTGTGTGTGTGTGTGTGTGTGTGTGTGTCTGTCTTTTTGTCTGCCTCCCTATCTGTCTCCCTGTCTGTCCGTCTGTCTGTGCAAACGTGGGCGCTTGGGAACTTGCACCTGAAATGATCCAGATGAATCATACACTTAATATTTGTATGCACATAATAATGTGGCAAAACAAAAGTCTAAAAAAATATGCAAATTGTACATAGACGCAGGAAAGGCTATGACCAGGATTAATCATAGCTATGAAAATGATAATAGCCTAAATTTGGTAAGCCTATAAAAACTACTTTGTAGTTTTTCAGTGTGTTATGTTTTTGAATAATAATAATTTGCATGATATTGAGGCCTAGATACTGGAAATTATTACAGAACATACAATATATTCATCATTCATACAGATTTGAATATTTCAGATGTATAGTTGTGCTTGAGCAACAACTTCCTCCGAGGGTAGGCTACACATTAATAACCAAGTAATTTTTTTTATTTTTTTTTTTTTTAATGCAAACCTGTTAAGTTGCATATTTATCCTGACATGGAAACATCTGAAGAAGAAAACCGGCAATTTTCATCTTTTTTTCTGCAGTCTCAGGAAGAGAATGTACGGTATGTAGTGTCCTCCTAGCTGCACAAAGGATGCTCTGTAATCATACAGATGGAGGGAAAACACCAACAACATGGCCGCTGAAGCCTCTGCTCCTCTATAGGAAGCCTCTGCTCCGCTATAGGAATGAAATGTGTCAAAGGTGCATTATCATTGTCAATCACAAGACTCGTAATGATTTTTTGAGAATTGTTGTTAGAATACCTTGTTTTCAAATGTTCACAGCTGGATACTTGTGGTTTAGAACTACACAGGAGTGAGATAAAAGTAGAAAGCTTCACTTACCTACAATTAAATACCTCCTTATCAGAACAGAAAAAGTGTCAAATTTGTTCAATTGGTCAAGTAAGCACAGTTGTCCTTATGGACACACTCAGCAGCAGTCCATGCATTGCCGCTGCTCTCTGAGGTCATACATGAAACCCATTGACACTTCAGAGGTCAAGTGAGCTGCCTGAAGCCATAGTAGAACGCTCTCTGAGATGCTGTCTTCACACGTTTGGAACAAGTCAATGATCCTCGAGAGACAGGTTTTAAAACAATATCTCTGACATGAACAAACTTGCCATCCAAACATCAGTGAAAAGATGTACATTTGTCAGAAGACAAATCTGAGAAATAGACTGACACAATTCGGCAAATATACAGCTTGACATTTTACTACTGTTCCACTTCTACTGTAGGCACTGTATTAAACTCATTATTTCCTCAATATCCAAAACTCCAAAGCATGTCTAGCTTGTTTATGTTCATGGAGCTGTTGGAAGTTGAGAAAACAGTAAATTATAGGCCATGAAGAGGGCAGACCTCTACGGTAATTATAGCACAAGTCGGTGGCTTTGGTTGGAGGGAGTAGGGGGGTGTTTGTACAGCTAAGAGGCACATCTGCAAAACACAACCTTCAACCTCAAAAATGCCATTACACTGCACCAAACACGAAATATGCTTACAAAAACGGTACTCTATATTCTATACATTACATATCTGTACAATCTGATCTATAGATAATTTATTGGTGCCTTAAATATTAATTTATCTTAATCTCATAAGCATGCTTTTAATACTTTACCCATATGATTTTGGCCTATGGCAAATATAAATCATATTCTTATGCATGCATTACACACATTCCCAACACATTACATATCAATTCGATGGAACAATGGCTCAGATATGCCTGGAGGTTGCTTTGACATTGGATACGTGCCAGTCAACACAGACTGGTTTACGGTGGAGCTGGCTCCATGAACTGTAGTTTCCAAAAGGGAGTGGTGAAACTGCTTGGCTATAGGCTTGCTGAGCCTGCCCCAGGCCAGCACAAAGCTTTGGCAAACAGACATTTGTTTACATCATACTCCCGCCTTTACCTCTCTGGTTCAGAGGCAACCACAGCGTCTTGATTTATTTTCTCCTGAGAAAGAGTGGTTTGACTAGTTGACAGCAGTTTTGGCGCGAATGGAGGCCTTTGGCGCGAATGGAGGCCTACAAGTGCAAGCACAGTCTCAGTGCAACTAGTGATTAGTGCAGAGGTTGGTATGTTGCCTGGAGAAGTGGAAGGGCTGCACTTGGCCACAACTATTTTACTACAAAATGTAAACGTCACATTGTAATCTCCTCACAGCAGAGATAATGGCCTCTTAAGATGGGGTTAGGCAGCACTTTGCATTGTTTGCATTACATAACTGACATGTGAGAATGAAGCACTGAAATATTAACCATCTGAAAGCATTTATATTATACAATTTATGAAAAGGTTGACTGTCTAAGGGTTATATATGCCTTGCAATGAGGGAAAAATAAATAAAACTTTGCTGTAAACATTCTTGCCATAAACATTCCTGAACATCACATCTCGTGAGGTTGTTAAACAGCCAAGATGTAACTGGTACTGTAGGTGACTCAACAATAACAACAACAAACTCAGTGTTACATTTGATTCTTAGCAAATACAGTTTTAGGCACCTCATATAGGCATATTTCATTACACATTGTCAATACTACCTGCTAAATACCAAAACCTAATAGCCTAGTAATTTTTGGAGTTGTTCAGAATAACAACTTTCTCTAAATAATGACACTAAACACAGTGGCCCAAGGAGGTCTGTGTGGGTTTGATGTTTGTCTGACTATCCCTCAGTCCACGTCATTTCTCTTCTTGACATTTCCTTCATTCCTCAGCATTTTGCAATAATGTATGGCCATGGACATTAAGTTACACAAGCGTTCACTGGTAGTGGCTAGTGTAAGCATAAATACATGTTGGAATGTGGATGTGAGGCTTTTTCAAATATCTTGTACTAGGCTAGTTATATGAAGACCCATTCCTGAAAATTGAGTTTGGGGAGCTGCCGGGGAATGTTGAAGTTGGCAAATTTCCCTCAAGTGGACCACCAAAAAAAGAAACATTGACATTGTTTAAAAGTTGGATGCAGGATTTTATTTAAATGGTTAGAAAAGTAGAGAAATACCTGTTTCAGTTGTTTAATAAAAATGTACCAAAGTAGCCTGCAACTTCTGCAACGTCAAAAGAAAATCAAAAAAGGCATATAAAAAGATGCTTAACTCAAATGGTATTACTGGAACATCACACTTCTGGGTTAAGTGTCAACACCAACAACGCCAGCTTTCGCCATCTGGCACAATGCCCTCGTACGTTACCAGTGGAGACTTGCGCGCGATGCGTGCACAAAGTCAGGTCTCCACACCACATCCTCCTACAACCAAAACACCACATCCTCATGCAATCTCAAAAACGCAACTTTGATTAGTCATTTTATTAGTCCAGAATTTACAGTACACAGCATAAACATGATTTAACACTTCGTTAATGTAGCCTATGATAGTAAAAAGTACATTGGGTAGCAATGTGCTGATCAGACCATGCCATGAGGACTATAGAGGTTAGGCTACTACTTTCCCACATTTGTACACAATCCAAAAAGCTATTTAGCTTTTTTTTCTCGTGGATTATACCACGTGCTGTTATTTTGGCGCAACGTTGGATACATTCCTTGTATTTTGAATTTTGTCTCGAACGCTCAAGATGAAACGAGCCATTGCGTCCTGCCTTACCATTGGTGTACTGTGGTCACGTTGCGATTGCATAGTCATGAGCGGCCATATTAGTCAAACCCATTCTTTCATTCGGTTGGGAGACAAAGTGCGGCGTTTTCATGCGCTTTGTGGATAGCTTGCCTTTTCGTAGCTTTTATTATAGGCAGTTTACAGATGGTTGTTTTATTGTAAGCTAGTATAGTTTGGTTGCGCTATTCCAAAAGTGCAGTAGGTGAACCAACTGCTCGCCATACCAGGCCAATCTATATCTGGATTGCCGTATTTAACACGTTTCTTTCAACCAGTCATTTAGCTCTGGTCGTCTGAGTCAATTGTTCGCGACGCGACATCTGTTTTTACATCAGTTTTACGAGGGTGTATTTGGTGGGTCGTTAAAGATTTTGCAATATTAGGCCTACTTTTAAATTTCGAATCAGCATTTTTGTTTTACAATGGCGACCGCAACTTCGACTCCGGCCGGGCAAAGAATAAGCTCCCGCACTGCCGGCAGCACTCCACTGAGCCCCACGAGGATATCCCGGCTGCAAGAAAAGGAAGAGCTCTGCAACCTGAACGACCGACTGGCCACTTACATCGACAAAGTCCGAAGTCTTGAATCTGAGAATAGTGTTTTGCATCTGCAAATCACCGAAAAGGAAGAAGTCAGAGACCGGGAGCTTACAGGTTTGAAATCACTGTATGAAACCGAGCTCGCGGACGCTAGGAGATCCCTCGATGACACTGCTAGAGACCGCGCGAGGCTGCAGATCGAATTGGGAAAGATCAAATCCGAGCATGAGCAGTTACTTCAAACGTGAGTGGTTTATATGTGCCATGTGACTGTTATTTTGTGCATACTGGTTTGAAAACTAGGCAATTTCTCGTGATAATTTTAGAGCCGTCTATTTCTTCGCTCCAGCTCAAGATGATATTTTGTATCCAGTCCAGCAGGTGTTGTGGTCGTAATCTGATACATGTATCAAGCTGACGCTAATATTTGTTGCCAATTTTTCTACATGCCATCTATGGCGCCTCTGCACTGGTATCAACCAGAATCCCGCGTCTGTGATGTTTTCATTTGAGTCAGAACCCCCTCCCCTTGGGTAAAAAAGTTTAACCGCTTAGTGGCTACAATGGTTAAGACTTTTCCTTGTTATAGTTAAATGCTTCTCCATTCAACTACAAAAAAACTTTAAACATCTTATTTTATTCAGTGTTGTAGGCTTGTTGTACGAAAAAATACTATAGGCCTATAGTATAGGCCAGACGTAGTTTTGACTTTTCCAAGAGCCACACCTATTGATAGTAGGGTATGGGGGAGGGGCGAGACTACCTAAGTCCATTCCAGGCAATTTCAGTGGAATTCATACCGTCATCGTTCAACTAAACCTTTACATTGCATGTATTTTATTGTATTTCTAAACTGCGAACATTTGTAACCATATTTCCCTATTAGCTCTAATTAAGGCCATTTAACCATGCCATTAGGACGTTCCATTGTAGAGTTTTTTTTCCTTCTCTTTTTTGCCTTTCCTTCAGCCTAGTTTCGCAATTAGGCATAGACCTACTGTATGTTTTGAGGCTAGTATTTTTCACGTTGCCATGGATGCTAGAGGAAATGAGTAGTATTGCGTAAGGGGTAGGTGAGACATACAGACCTGCCATAGAGCAGAGTAGGCTTTACAGAATGCACCATACACTACACCTGAAATGAATCAGAAGGTAATTTAGGTTCCCCTATTTCCTGTTGAGAATTTGCAGTGACGGTTGCGTGGTTATTTTGCCCAATGTAAGCTATTGCCTTGGTCACTCCCCCTTCCCTTTTTGCTTTCACAGTTTCTTTTTCTTAATATTGACAAGGCAAGCTTAATTGGCCACTGAACTTGGGAGAAGTGCTTACTAGTTCCACATCTCATTAATTTCAGATTGTGTACATAGAGTGTTTCTATATGACTGTCCTCTGAAATTCTGATGGGCTTTCAGATTGTAAGACTTTCAGATTGTCTTCCTACACACCCCTTGTGCTCACGTGAAAAAAACAGTCCACCCCAGGATAATTCCTTTCACAGGTCACATGAGCTAATGGAGAAGGACTCCCCTCTCAATTAGACAAACACGTGTCGGTCTGTAAGACCCCTCCTATGCGTCCCTATTGCCCTGATACCCTGTGTATGACAGGAGTATGATTCTACAGAGTGAATTAAACCAAGGCTGTAAACTGCGCCCAAGTCCCCTGCTAAGCCGCACTAACTCCTCCACCATCTTAAATGATTAGTGAGCGCTTATAGCCCAATTTGGTGATTGTAAGGCTTTAACTTCATGAGCATTTACTAAGTCAGAATAAACCTACGAAATGAGCCACAGATTCAAAGTAAAACATGTAGGTTTCCCCATTGCGTTTTATGTTGATGGAATATTTGGTTGCATTTTAAGTGCCATCTCAGGCACTGTAGTACAGGTGGTGTTGGGCGGAAACTGTAAAGCACAACATGGTCTGAATGATGGGCTGTAGATACCATCATAGCCTATTTGAATGTTCCTATTGTACGAATGAAGTTCACAACTTCCTCTCTTTTTCAAGCTTTCTAAAGTTATGTAGTTCTCTGAGATACATTTTGTTTTCATCTTTTATAGTTTCACTTATGCGTTCTTTGCTTTGGCAGAGTTTTTTTTTGTTGTTGTTGTTGTTGTTGTTGTTGTTTAAAGCAGCTTAGTAATGAGGAATTCTTCTAAAACTTTTATGTAATCTCTTCAGTGTTTATAAATTCCTTCAAATTACTGTTGCTTTGTAAGTAATGCGTTTTTAAGTTGAAACCTAATTTTCTACATGCGCAGACACGGATTATGAAAGTCTGTCGCTTTTTTCATTTGATTAGTTTTCTGTCACTCAAGTCCCCTCCGTGCAGTTTGAATTTTAAATGATTATTACTTGACATTCTTTAAATACCATGTCGCCCTCAGTGACATGGAATGTGACGTCTCACAGAATCACCTCGGGGGCTTAGCGCCGTCGACCTCTAGCAACCCGAGTTTGGTGATGGCCACCACTCATGTAGACCACACCCTTAGGATGACCATAGTGACTTGCAGTAGGTGTACATGTCAAATGGTGGCATGGTTGAGCCTACTGTAGCTGCATGGCTGAGTGAGGTGTGTCCTTGTAAGCCTCCTGTTTTGTCCTCTCCTTTTTCCGCTGGTTTATGGGAGTCTCATGTCTCCTAATAAGAGTGTGGGCTTTCAGTATCATAGTAATTGGCTTGGTTATACCCTGTGAGTAAGTGGAGCCCGCTCTTTCTGACGGCTTGCCTGCCACTAATTGGATGCCTGGTTACTGCCGGTCACATGATTCCAGCGTTGTAGAATGCATGTTTGCAAACTTTGACTGCTCCAGTACACCACTGTGTCTTTGCACAGCTATGCATACCATTCAGTTTTGCTCTTGCTGACTGACTTCAAAAAGCGGAAATTCCTCCGCAACTTGCCCTGAAGTTGTGGACATAGCACTGATCGTCAACAGATGAAGCTTTCTTTTTTTCAAGTTTTAGAACTTAAGCCAAAGTCTCCTCAAAGTCTTTTCCACGTTCCTCCTCCTGGCATTGCAGGCCTGTGCCATCCCTCAGCACCACCAGTGCTGTTGGTGAACTCCCAGAGAGAGACGGAGGAGGGAGGCAGATGTGTGTGTGTGTGTGTGTGTGTGTGTGTGTGTGTGTGTGTGTGTGTGTGTGTGTGGGGCGGGGAGGGGGGGGGTAACCGTAGCCCTTGATTGACTGAAGCAGCCACCTTGGGGCCTTTGCCCCCACCTGTTTTTGGAGAGCGGGCCACAAACAGATGGGCTTTATTAGAGAACAGTGCTCACCGGCCCCACCATGGCCACACTGTCAAACTCGGAAGCTATCTCGCGTGCCCTCCCACTCTTGGTAGAGGATGAGGGTCGGGTGGGGCCTCTCCCAGCTTACTCCTAAAAGGGAAAAAAAGAAGCTAATATCCTGTTGTACTAGGCAGTCTGGCTATTCAGCTGGAGTTCCTCCAGCACGTGTCTTTTGACTATAGGGTCATAAACGCAGCCGGACTTGCTTAGATAAACAACTCTTCTAAAACAAGTGGCCAGAGCTTAAGTTGATGTCATTTGTTTCAATCTAAACAAAAAAAAGTATATATTTTTTCACAACAGATGGACTGTTTCAAGTCTTTTAAACTGTGTTGCCATTTTAATGGAGGAATGTTTATTTTATCCAGCCAAAAAAAAAAAAAAAAAGCCTGAGAATGAGCTCATTGCTTGCTGAGCCTCTGGGTAGGAGTTTGTGTCCACATTGAGCACCAAAATGGAGGGAAATGGGCTTCTTTTTCCCTTTTTCCCCCTTTGGATCAAACCTAAACCATAAATCCAAAGTGTGTGTCAGAATGACCTAGTTGAGCTCCTTTAGTGGCAGGCTGAATGCGTGGCCCTACTGTTTGTCGCGTGGGGTGACAGTTGTTTTGAGTGTTGGAGGTAGAGTAGACCAGCGTCAGCAAGGAGGTGAAACAGACTCGGCATTGAGTGAAGGAGCAGCTGGGAGGTGCTGGGGATGTATAGTGAGACTCTTGGTGGCCCAGCTGTTCACACACACTTTCTCATTGAGGAGTCTGTGTAGTGTGTAGTAGGGGGTGGGGTGTCTTTTTGTTTTGCATGATGCATGTGTCAATCAGCCTGACACTGGTTCTTAGTAAGTCTGCATATCATTTCTGCTGAAAATTAATGAGTGACAGTGTCTTTGATAGATAGATACACAGTAGATAGATAGATACTTTGTGTTGTACTTGTGTGTGTTTTTTTATTTATTTATTTTTTAATTAAGCTATTTAATCTAGCTGTTGTGATCTAAACCGGAAAGAGAGGTTGACGATATGCATACACCCGGAAGGTTATTTAATTAAACTTTGCACCTGTGAAATTCATGATTACTCTGGAATGAGAGTGTGTCTGGCTTTGCAGTCATACACATCCAAAGAATGTACTTTTTGGTGCTTTTCCAAGAATCCCTCGCCTCTGGCCATCACGTGCCACAGCCTTGAGCTTTTTGCACCACTGTTGTCGGACCTCAGGAGGACGGCTTGTGAGCACATGAAACAAGGAGGAGGAGGAGGAGCACAAGCAAGAGGAGGAAGAAGGGGGAGGGGAGGATCAATATCTCCACTCTCTTTCTCTTTCACTCACCTCCCTTTGGCAGTCTTGTCTCCTGGCAGCTGTGTGTGAAATGCCACTCATACCACGGGCATTCCTTACATTCCGTGCTCTACCTATACACTGCCGAGACCCGCCCTCACCTTAGTCCCCTCCAGCAAGAAAACAGAGACGGCTAGTAGAGAGGGGAGCTAGAGAGCGATTCGTTCCTCCCCTCTCCCTTTTCAACGTCCAAGCTTGTTTCAAAAAATGCGAGGCCCCCTTCTGCAGTCAATTTCATGTTTTCTTTCCCTGTGGAAGTCACTAAGTCAACACAGCTAATCCCACAAAGGCATGGAATGACTTAACATATTTGTTTATTAATTTAAGCCCGCAGATCATCTTGGTATTTAGTTTTTTTCCAGTTAAGTGCACAATACCTTTGAAATGTGTAGAATGCTAATTGGCCCTTAAATACTCTTATGCAACACACATGGTGCGGCTAGCTAACCTGAGAAATCGCTGGGGCGCCAGTAGGAATCCCATGTGATGGGAACCCCTGGCTGGCTGGCTGGAGTCAGTCACGCGTTCACGCATTTCTGCGCCATTCTCACCACGACACGCACAGGCATATCTGCACTTGAACAAATGGGACGTGGGGGCCCTCACGCATACTTTTTTTTTTTTTGGGAAGCGCTTTGCCATGTGAAAGCTCAATCGTGAGTCACATGAAGGCTGCGGCAATGTTTTTGTGAAACTGTACTCCAATGAGATGTGAGTTCATGACCTAAAAAAAAAATGAATGTCTAGACTGCAGCTACACACTCAGTGTCAGGAGCTGTGCTTAAAAAGCTCAGGCATGATGAGGTAAACCTAAAAATGGTGTGTATGTGAAGAGAGAGAGGCGGGGGTGGGATGGGGTGGATAGGGTGAATAGCCATGTTGCCTCTGCCGCATTAGTGGATGAGTAGAGCGTTCTGTCAATATAACTCCCTTATCCCCAGCAGGGGGTCTTAGAGGGGTTAGTTAGGCCCCCCAGGGTTCTCTTCACACATGTTTGGTGCATACTTTAGCCATCCCGTGCCAAGCCCTTGCTTTTGAACATAGGAACACAACACAGTAAAGCTCAGTTCCCTGGAGAAAAACAGCCCAGTGTATGTTTAACACCCCCCCCCCCCACACACTCTCCCCTGGAAAGCCCTCACATGAGTGAGCTTCAGTTGACCGCTGCACAGAAGTACATCACATCCTGTGCGGCAGTTTTTCTTTCCCGCCCAGAAAGTAGCCATTGTGTGCCGACAGGAAGCACTTCCCTGACCTCTTCCACGGGCTTCTGAGCCCCAGCTGAGACCTTATCAGCAGACACTTGGTTATGATTATTGGGCGGGCTTCCTCAAGGAGTGCTTCCAGTCTGCAACTTTTCCACAACTGCCCATAGTCTCCAGATGAGGGCAACCTACAGCTGCCCTTTTGGATGTTTTTATAGATGAATGTAGTTGTTCTTGGTGTGGCTCTCTGAAGACAAAGTTTCAGGCTTTCTGTTGGAGGAAAAAAAACAACAACTATCCAATCCATCCCTGACCTGTTTTTGAGTTGTTTTTTAATCGATGTGTGTTCTGCAAAGACCTTGTTTTTGCAAAAAAAAAAGTTTTAAATGATTTAAAGAGTCGATAAAACTAGCCTCCTTGTTGCTCTTGGACAAGTGCTGACAACTGGTTTACTCTAGTTCTTATCTCTCCCATTACAACTAACCTCACCCATCAAGTTGTAGTGAAGCCACTGGATAGATCTAATCATTTGCCTCCCTTGTCGTGACTACAAATCCTGCCCCTCAATGGCCTGCATTGTTCTGTGTGGGTCACACCTTCAGCTGAAGTCTGTCTGATAAGACAGTAGATGCCTTGACACTGTATTTAACTATTTGTGTGACAACATTCAGTGCTATTGATAAAATAAACCCACTTTGGAGTCTGGCTATTGATTTCAGTGTTTTGCTTAGTTTGTTTTTATGGTGCCTGATGGTTGATTGGATTGTTGAGTTTGTGGGTGGAGTGTTGACATTTCAGCCTATCATGCAGGCTAGTTTATCTTGGTGCCCCCCCCCAACACCCCCACACCTAAACCCCAGTTGCACACTTAATACTTCTGATGTGGATACAGAGGGTAGCCCCTCAGTGAAAGCCGGCTTTTGGTTTTTAGTTAGCTTGCCTTAAGCCTACTGTTCAGCCTCTCCCGTGTCTGCTGAGCCCTTTGTTGACCCATTTGTGGCCCGATGGACGGTTCTAACGGCCCCTGTTCTCGTCCACACAGCTATGCCAAGAAGGACGCGGACCTGTCTGGCACCCAAGCCCGGCTGAAGGACCTGGAAGCGCTGCTCAACTCCAAGGATGCGGCACTGGCCACCGCACTGTCTGAGAAGAAGGCCCTGGAGGCAGCCATGGCTGACCTACAGGCCCAGGTTCACGAGGTATGACACACACACACACACACACACACACACACACACGTATGCACACACACGTTAACATGCATACACATACACACACATGCAATTGAACTGTGCATTAATAATGCATTCATATAGTTGTATTTAGTGTATTTAGTTATATGTGCGTGAGACATTCAATTTTTTTAATTTGTTTTAGTAGCGACTGAGTAAACAAAATCAAAGTTAGCCAAAAATGAAGGATTACTGGCGATATCTCTAGTTTTTAAATCTCTTGGTGAGATCCCTCTGTCTTAGTGTTGTGCTCATAATGTCAATAGAGAGAGATGAACTTTGGATCATGTCATTGAATTGCCAATAGGGGGCAATGACTTACAGATTCTACAGTCGTCTCTACCCAGAGGACCAGTCATAAAACAATACACATTGCAGAATGTCCCATCTGTAAACATTTAACAAGGTTGAATTGTTCCCTGGAGATCTCACACACGTCAAAGCTGCAGTCATTTGAAAGTGTAAATGTAATCTAAAGCCCTTGCCTCCCCTCCTCATTCTCCTCCTCCTTTTCCTTTCCCTTCCTCTCTCGCTCTTACCCACCTTTTCTCTTCTCCCTTTCTCTTTCCCCTTTTCCGTCCTTTCTCTTCCCCTTCACTCTTTTCCTCTGCCTTGTCGTCCTTCCTCCCTCTCAGCTGGATGCTGGCCTGATCGCAGCCAAGAAGCAGGTGGGTGACGAGACCCTCCTCCGTGTGGACCTGGAGAACCGCTGCCAGAGCCTGATGGAGGAACTCGAGTTCCGCAAGAACATGTTTGAGGAGGTGAGCCTATCTGCCCTTGTACCATCCCAAACCCTTCCCCCGGCCTTTTATTTCCCTCCGCAGCTGTAAGCCTCGCCATAAGCCATCTACTTGCACAACTGCCCCTGGGTTTTAGCTGCATGAAACTCTCTGACATTTACCAGCTCCTGCAAACAGTCCTGGTGTAGTAGCAGACCTGTTCTTCCAGCCACGCCAGACAACCTGTTTTTTCCTCTCCTCATCAGAAGTGTTTACTTAAGCTTTCCACAAGGCAGCCCACACCTGTTTAGACGACTGTGCAGCATTCACAAGCACCTTGTAGTCCAACCCTTTTTTTTCTTGGTTTGTTTTGTTCCTTGTTTTTTTTTTAATAATAAGCTAATTACTTTATTGTAGAAATTTTCAAACTATTGTGTTGCCGGAAGTTCATAGGAAGTTCATAACTTGCCTTTTGGTTATCAGTTAAGCTGTTTCTGATTGCACAGTGGAGGAATTGATTAGTTCTCATAGGCCTGATAGTGTTCAGGCACTATGCCTGATTTCAGGCCGCCATGGAAGAAAAGTTGAGGCTTATTTTTTTTTTTCACTATCAGCCCTGTACTCATGCCTTGTATAAGACATTCAATTATTTGAAACATGCCCATAAGCAACACATCAGAGCAAATGTAGACATTATCCTGTAAGCTATTTATTGCGTTGGCTCAGTCAGTTAGATCATGGCCGTGAATGGATTACAGACAGGCTTCGGTTTAGCTTACAGGCAGAAAAAAAGTTGCCCATTTCATTGAGCCCCGTTTCATTCACAGCTCTATCTGGGACACGTCCGCCTGTAAAGTTGACTTAACAGACTGATCGCATCAATGAAACGCTATGTGTATGATGACCACCCCCCTGTCTCTTTGTTCTCCCTGCAGGCGCAGACCTGTGTGTGTGTGTGTGTGTGTGTGTGTGTGTATGAGCGTGTGCCAGCTTGTGTGTGTGTGTGTGTGTGTGTGTGCGTGCGCGGCACTCTGTTGGGGGCTAGCCCATCTGATTAGTACTCAGTGAGTGACTGCTGTCCTTGCTGACCTGAATGGCCGCTGCTGATAAAGCTCTAGAGCCGCAGTCCTTTTGTTGTCCCTCTACTATGAGCATGCCGCTGAATGAGGCATATTGTGCACTGTGTTGACACAAGTTTCTCTCTCTCTCTTGCCCTCCTCTGTCTCTCTCTGTCCCCCTCTCTCTCTTGCTCTCGTTCTCTCACTGTGTCTCTGTTCTATTTCTCCTTCCCTCTCTGGTCCTCTCCCAACCAACCCTCTTAACTTTATCTCTTCTCCTTTCACTCTTATCTCTCTCTTTATGCACTTTGACCTTTACTTCTCTTTCTCCTTTCTCACTTATTTCTTTCCGGCTTCTCTTTCCCTTCTCTCTTTCTCTACATTTCTGTCTTCTGCTCAATCCCACTCCCACCCCCACCCCATCCCCACGCTGTAGGAGGTAAAGGACACTCGGCGCAGACACGAGACGCGTCTGGTGGAGGTGGACTCTGGCCGGCAGGTAGAGTACGAATTCAAACTGCAGCAGGCTCTGGCCGACATGCGCCAGCAACAGGAGGAGCAGCTCAAACTCTACAAGGACGAGATGGAGATGACCTACGCAGCCAAGGTCAGCCACTGCCCACACTCAGACACACTCCCACACACTCCCACACAGGGACATACAGGCACACACATACAGACGCTGAATAGACAGGAACAGTCGGCTTGAGAAATGAACTAGTTTCCACTAGTGATCCTTAGTGCATAAAAAAAAAACAACTTCCATGTGAATTCACAAACAATGCATGATTTGTGAAATGACAAGGTATCTATTTAAGGTCACAGGAACTGAAAGTTGACAAATTGTTCAGCTTGCAGGGTGAAAGTACTGATAGAAGTCTTCATGCCATGTGGACAAACAGATGTCCATCAAGTATATCGTGAATATACTTTGATGCACAATGAAAAAAAGAAAAAAGACCTCATAATGTAGGCAACCACAAAGGAAGGAAGAGACATAATCAATTTGAGCTGAATGTCATGTGAGAAGCTTTTCAGGGTGTGTATTGTATAGGAGAACACACTGGCCTGTGTCTGACCTGCTTCCTAAGGATCCTAAGGATGTCCCTCAATTTTTGGTGATGGATCACACTGCCATCAACAGTCCTTCATTCTCAATGAGGCTCTCATTCAGCTAATGAATTTGCACCTACAGATCCATGCTGTTTACAACACATAGAGCAATGCAATCTGCCCTCTTGTGGAAACCACAAGAAAAGCTGTGCATTTTCTGCACAGTATTTTTTATTTTTTTTTTTCTCGTTATGTAGCAAGGTTTTCATAGGAACCTTAGTGAAGTCATCACAGCATCGCCAGATTCAAGCTTTTAAATGTCTTCACACCTCAGCTGAGATGCCCATGTGTCAAACTATTACACTTCCTTTGCGCTCTCTCTCTCTCTCTCTCTCTCTCTCTCTCTCTCTCTCTCTCTCTCTCTCTCTCTCTCTCTCTCTCTCTCTCTCTCTCTCTCTCTCTCTCTCGGGTGCTCTGCAACAACGCAACAGTTCCTCTTTGCAACCTTTTCATAGTGCAGTGCAGTTTCTGTTCTCAGTGCGGGGACTTTAAACCCACGCGCTGGTGTGTTTGTGTGCCACTGCAGCTGGAGAACGTGCGTCTGTCGTCGGAGATGAACAGCAGCGCCGCCAGCATGGCCCGCGAGGAGCTCAAGGAGTCCGCCCTCCGCGTGGAGAGCCTGGCCGCCCAGCTGTCCAGCATGCAGAAGGAGGTGAGCTCTCGGACATCATATTCTCCTCTCCTCTCCTCCTCCTCGTCATCCTTTCTCCTCTTCACTCCTCCTCCTGCCCTCTCTATCCCCCCTTTCTCTTCTGACTGGCTTGCCTGTCATATCTCCTTCTGTTTTGATTAAACCGATCCCTTTTCAGGTCGTTCTCAACTCTCTCTGTGACTCCGTCTTCATCTTCCTTCTCTAACCCTCCTCACCAGTGCTTCCTCTTCACCTCCTCTCTTCCGCCTGCACGTTTTAATCTGCCACATCAGTCAGCTGTGGTGGTTTGTGGTGAATAGCTGAAGGTTTTTAGCAGTACCTCTGCTCTCTGTTTCTGCCTCAGTGCTTTTAAATGGCGAGCGATTTTGGGTTTGTCACTGTCGTCATACAGTATCAAAACTGACCACATAAGGGTGACGAGGGCAATTTAATTTCTGATCAGGCTGCAGAAACTGATAAGGGACTAATGACTGTGGTAAAGGGCAACCTTGGGTTATGCAGGTGAAATAGTTGCTGGGAATGCAAGTCTTGCACAACAGTTATCTCCTTCCTCAAAGTTACTGGTAGTGCCTCTTTCACTTTTCAAGCACCGATTCCACTCTCGTTAAGATATGCTGGAAGAACCGGTGCCAGGTTTCAGTGAATATTAATGTAGAAATGCTTATCTCAGGTTCAAATTCTTTAGAAGCAAAAGTGGAAGCATTAGAAATACCGTGAACCGTATTCATTGCAATTTTGTAGCATCATCAGTGTGTATTTTGAGAACTAGTGTGCTTTGTCATGATCTGGGACACCTGTTGTGGTGTTGCTGTTGTGTACTAGTTAGCTGATTGCAGTCCATCTGTTAAGTGTGTGTGTGTGTGTGTGTGTGTGTGTGTGGTATTTGCAATGTCTGAGTCAGTGATAGTCAGCGCTGGTGATGGTCACAGTTGCAGGATGTGACCCTTCTTGCTGTGCAGAGGAGGTGTTATGTCTAGCTCAATATAGAATCACATGCATACCTCTCGTGAGCTTGAGCTTTTTTATTATTCTATAGAAATGACACACATTCAGACGTGTGTGTGTGTGTGTGTGTGTTTATATGAGCGTTTTCCTTTGAGCTCTATATATCTACTGCTGATAAGATCTGTGCCTTTTTGCAGCCTTGTAGAGAGGTCTTAAAAATGTGGTTTAAAATGCATAAGCAAGCCATTCTCTGTCTGATAGAGCAGATACAGTTCTATTCTGTCAGTTTGCCTCAGAATGATGGTATAGTTCTTCTTGGACTGTCAGTGTTGTATTTATCTGCAAGTAAAGAAATGGCTTAAACCCACTTATGGGTGCATCCCTAGACTCTTGCAGTTGGCTGCTGACAGTTGTTCAAAAACAAACAAAGCTCAGAACACATTTTTGGTGTCTTTGTCTTACTAGTGAAAAAGCAGGCGAATGACTAACTTTTAGATGGGTCATATACAATTGTTGTACAGTTGTAACCTCCAATATTGACAAAATCCTAGCTAATGTGTGATTGTGTTTCAGGCTCGTGGTTGGCAGGAGCGCATCAGCGAGCTGGAATCCGCTCTGGCCAACGAACGCGACACCAGCCGGCGACTGCTCGCCGAGAAGGAGCGCGAGATCGCCGACATCCGCGCCAAGATGCAGCTGCAGCTGGACGAGTACGAGCAGCTCCTGGACGTGAAGCTGGCCCTGGACATGGAGATCAACGCCTACCGCAAACTCCTGGAGGGAGAGGAGGAAAGGTGAGGAAGAACACTTAAAGACCACCACATGCATCAAGATATACAAATAGGATTGATTGATTGACTGATTGCTTGATTCAGACTTTGATCTGGGGCGAAGCAATCAGTTTCAAGGCAGTGTGCATCAGAAAACGGGTGTTTTGCATTTCCTTGTCCAAACTAGTTTGAAGGAGATTTATTACTTTACAAAATGCATGTGTACAACCATCAAATGATAGACAAAACAGAAAGGTATAACTGAATGCATTTCCATGGTTTTGTGTTGTGATTGAAGGGGCATTTGTACATATAGGGTCTGAAGTCACATGTATGGCACACAAAACATGCCGAATTCTGCTGAAACGGCACGAAAGTGAGAAAGAGAAGTTGGTCTCCCCCTTTCCACACACACACACACACACACACACACACACACACACACACACACACACACACACATAAACAAACAATGTCATTGAGATCTCTTGATTTCTTCCAATGATTTCTTTGTGTCTCATGTTATTTCTTTCTTTCTCTCCCTCCCCTTTTCTTCCCTCACTTTCTCCCTCTCCCTTCGTCCCTCTCCAGGCTGAAGCTGTCCCCCAGTCCCTCGTCCCGTGTGACCGTGTCTCGGGCGTCCTCCTCTCGCAGTGTGCGCACCACACGGGGCAAGAGGAAGCGCGTGGACGTGGAGGAGTCGGAGGCCAGCAGCTCAGTCAGCATCGCCCACTCAGCCTCCGCCACCGGCAACGTCTGCTTCGACGAGCTGGACGTGGACGGCAAGTTCGTCCGTCTGCAAAATACCTCCGAAGAGGTAAACAAGCGCAACAACGCTTGCACACTACACACACTCACTTGCACAAAAACACAGGCTCATACACACTCATGAATATGCACAATCGCACACTAATGAATATGCAATATTACACAAACACAGGCTTGTACAGACAAGTCATACAGACATGTATCACTTTCCTTTTGAAAGGATGTAAGGGATCACACAGACTTAGTCATGCACACGCCCACACATTCTCAAACTTTTCGCTTCGCAACAGAGCCATGGGGAAAGGCGTGCGTGTACACACACACACACACACACACACACACACACACACACACACACACACACACAAGAGAGAGACAGAGACATACACACACACCTCTTTTTTTTATTTTTTTATTTTTGATTGGAGGTGGCGGAGGTGAAGGGAAGTCACAAGCACTTGCAGGACATGAGCGAAGTGAGAGCCTGTAGAGTCAGTGCAAGTGTTGTGCCGCAATGTGATGTGTCTATGACGCATGCAGGACCAGATTGAGCGAAGCAAAGTCAAATCCATTCGTAGCGAGCATCCACATAAATCGGCGTACAGAACTGCGCTGAGGGTCTGCATTGTTTTAAAAGAAACACTCCCCCGTTCCAATCTTTATCCGCCCCATTTATTCCCCTTTTTCTCTCTCATCCTCTCAAAGGCCTACTTTAACCAACTCCCTCAGAACTTAAGCTCTACATAGTACTGTGCATAGTCTACAAAAAATGCAATAAACAAGTACATGCTGTCTCTTGAAAGCAAGCCTGTGTGTAATGATGAGATGTTTGACTTGGGAGCGCTGCGCCTCCAAAGCGTACTCTAGTGTATGGCTGCGTCGCGGCTCCAGGCTCATTCCTCTCTGTGAATCTAACGGCTTACTGGGAGCGGCGGCTGTTCCCCAGGGGTGCCCACATAACTTTGACATTTGGTTCCCATTAGCACTGGCAGGTCCCCACATGCTGTTTGGGTCCCCTCAAGCTGTTTTGTACCCTATGTGTTTCATACCGTTAAGTGTGTGTGTGTGTGTGTGTGTGTGTGTGTGTCTGTGTGTGTGTACGCATGTGTGTGTTTATGTTTGCTTGTGTGTTTGTTTATGATTGTTTTTGTGTCTCTTTGTTTACCAGGACCAGGCCATGGTGGGGTTTGAAATGACCAGAGTGATCGGCGACACCTCGGCCACTTACAAATTCACCCCCAAATTCGTCCTCAAGGCTGGGCAGAAAGTCACCGTAAGTAACCGTTTCTTTTCCACCTCCCAGCAAGATGTTGCCACCTTTTCCCTTTCAATGCTGACCTTGTGAAGGACTGGCCAATAAAATGGGGCACACCAGCTTATGGAAAAGAGCATGCAGTCTGTTATGTAGCAGGAAATGCAGGAAACATCTTGTAGCTTTTATAGTATTGTTAACTCGGTACCAAACACTAGTGTAGGTTTTCATATACCACGTCTTAAAGGAATAGTTCACCTCTTTATGAGTCCAAAATGCTCTTACCCACATATGTAACTCCTGTTAAGGGGGTGAATAACCAACTTTCATGAAGAGGGCAACTATTCCTTTAAAACGAGGCTTTTAACAGACTTTTTACGAAGACTTAAGAGATGGCTAATTTTCTTGCTGTTTTCCCATTTCTGAATGCCATGCTTTTAGACTTGTAATCATTATAAGGCAACACAGTTGGTTGTACCATTATACCTCACATACAATCATTTTTGTTATTGTTGGTGAAATAGAGTATCCTTTGGGTGAGAGCAAGATTAGTAACTCTTGTCTGTGATCAGTAAATAGTGCGTTATTTATTTCTGTATTGTGGCTTGTTCCCTCAGGTCTGGGCCTCCAATGCTGGCGTGAGCTCCAACCCCCCCACCGACCTCGTGTGGAAGGGCCAGAGCTCCTGGGGCACTGGGGAGGACGTGAAGGTTGTGCTGACTGATCCTCAGGGAGAGGTCTGTATTGGCAATTCTTTGGTCATGATTCTCTCTCTCTCTCTCGCCTTTTCTTGTGGTCTTTCATTTTTCATTTTTCAGTCTTTCTTTCTCTTTCTTTTTCACACATTCGCTTTCAGTTACAGTAATTTCCCGCATATAAGCCGCATTGTGTATAAGCCGCAGCAGCACAGTGTTTTATGCAAGTTAAACAAAACAAAACCATATTAACACCATATTAACTGCCCCCCTGTTTAAACCTCATAGCGGAAGAAATTTAGCAAAATCAATGTATAAGCCGTGGCTAATAGTAAGGGAAATTAGGGTAAATCACCAATTCTCCTGGGTGTTCAGAAAAAGCTCTCAGTGCAGGCTGAGAAGTATTCTCCAGGGAGACCTCCCTAAGTGTGTTAAATGTGTGTACAAACAATAGATTAGTTAAAACAATAGTTTTTCCCCCTCTCTTTCATATTCGTTTTCACTCACTGTCATAGTTTCAGTCTTAGTCTCTTTTTTACACTTCTTCAGTGTCCTTCAGTACTCAAGTGTTTCTTCCCTGGTTGTAATGACTTGAGTGAGAATCAAAACACTTTTTTTTCTACAGAGCAGGCAGTTTGAGCCTGACTTGGCTGTTTGTATTTCCTGCTCATGACTAGAGACAGGAAGCCGTGCTGTCGTTAGCACTGACGTCACCAGAGGTGTACTGGTCAGTTGTGCCTTCTGGTAGCATAGAAATTGGCTCCATAAAGTAGGTTGATGTCTCAGATTGACACACTTGCCGTGTTGTCAGATTGACACACTCTCCGATTTGTCAGATTGACACACTTGCCGTGTCGTGCAATTTTTATTCTGTCGCAATGTCACTTGCCGTGTCGTGCAATATTTATTCTTTCACAAGGTCTCTAACTTCCCCCTTTTTAGAGTGTTGAAAGAAAGGAAACACACCTCGCCCACTCAAAGGGAGGCTGCTAACAAAAACATTTGGGTACTTTGGGCATGTTTGTGAACCATCTACTGTATACCAATTGCCCCTTATATAGAGCGGCTGCAGTTCC
Organism: Sardinella longiceps; assembly: GCA_027497455.2. NCBI lineage: Eukaryota > Metazoa > Chordata > Actinopteri > Clupeiformes > Clupeidae > Sardinella > Sardinella longiceps. Next base: position 12,449,563 of record JAODXP020000008.1, on the reverse strand, counting down.
CTTGCTGGCCAGCAGAGGTCAATGTTTACTCACCCAGTCGACTGATGTGATTGTGACTCTCATCCCAACAGGAGGTGGCTGTGAGGAGTACAGTGTTTAAGACGGCCAGCGCTGAAGACGAGGAGGGCGAGGAAGATGAAGACGAGGAGGAGGAGGAGATCATGGAGGTAATGGAGGAAGATCTCTTCCACCAGCAGGTACACCTCCAAAGGATTTCTTGCTGCTGCTGCCGCCTTTTTTTCCTGAACTAATCCCAGCAACCCACCTCAGAGATCAGATGACTCAGACCCAGATCTGAGCCAGAAGCTAGCCAGAGTCTCCTGATCTCTGAAGTCAATTGCTCACGGCATTCATTTACTAACACAAAGTCCAGAGGCTCTGCACAGGAAATCCAATTGGAGGGTGCTTTTGCTGCGTGTTCTCATCATCAATCGTTCGTCATCACACAATACTGATGATGATGATGATGATGCCCCTAGTGGTGGTGGTTATATTGCAAATAAAAAATTCTTCTGTGGTCAGCACTGTTATGATTTTCATAATGTGTTGTTTTTTTTTTTTTTTTCCAGGGTGATCCCCATCCTGCCAAGAGAGGGTGCTCTATCATGTAATCTCACCCAGCCACCTCCAGACCGTTCACCTCATCCAATGACAACTTGTTACTGCCAGCTGCCAACCCCTACCATCACAGAACTATTTTTATACCTTTTTAGTGATTGTAAAAACAAACAAAACTTTTTTTTTCTCTTTTTAGGTTTATTTTTCTGGTGACAGTACAATTTTTATTTTTTATGTGATTATTTCACAGTACTTGGCTTTGTATGAACCAAATTATAATTTCTATAATTATTATTAATTATATGTTTGTTTTATCAGAGGGGGAGGAATTTTTTTGTAGCACAAAAAAATTGGAACATCTGTGACCAGAGGCAGCTTTGTGAAATTGTCAGTTCCTCCCGGTGCTGTGACTAAAATACTTCTCAGTATCTTTGTTTCTACTCTTGTGAAGAAAAACTTAGGATTTTAAAGCCTATTTCTAGAAAGTATCATTTTTATAGGAGTTTCTCTTCTCTCCAATAGTCTTAGAAGGTTAAGATGGAATATAGGCTGTGTTTTACATGCATGTGAGTGAAAAGGAAAATACAGATCAAAATGTTTTTTTTTTTTTTAATTTCATTATTGTACTTAATCGAGACTCCATCTTAACAAAAAAAGACAAATTTACAGCTTTGAGCAGTTTTTTTGTTTCGTTTTGTTTTTGAGGACAGCGAAATTGATTGTCTTTAAAACAAACCACTAGTTACAAATATGACATCACTGTTAGGACCTCACGTGCAGATGAACTTGAATCTTCATCTCCTTCCACAAACTGTACACTCTAACTACAGGGAACGTCAATGGAATATGCCTGAATTGGTCAAGTTGTGTGCACCACAGACCTACACAGACAGTACTGTATATCTCTATATTGGTAAATGAGAAAAGCATGTATTTCTTTCTTTTTTTTATTTTGATAATCATTGTCATACTCCACTGTACTGGGCCGAAAGGACCCTCCAATGTGATGACGAGGCCCCCTAGCAGACCTGAAGTTTGTAGCTCCCGTTAAATATGATTTGCGAAGGTAAACGCATGGAGTTCCAAGCTTGTGCCTTTGCTTACGACTCCAAAATTCTCTGAATTCACACTGTCTGCAACTGGCGAAACACTACAAGATATAATCAGTCTATTTGCGCAGTCAAGAACAGTGGGATGGACTGTATGCAATAAGCTAAGGAAGCTGATCTAAATGTATTCATAATGCCAGCGTCTCCGCGGCTGGAGTTTTCTGAAATTGTGATTGTATGCCATTTGTCTTCTTGTATACACCGCCGTGTTACTCCCTATGCCTATTTGATTGAAAGGTAACCATTTTTATTAGGTCTGTGGGTTCTTGTCAGGGTGTCACTTAACTTGCATGCATTTTATTTTATTTTTATTTTTGCGTTGCTGTAACCTTAACATTTAAAATTTTAAATAAACTATTGATTTGTTGTATTTTCCATTTGCTGTGCTGTTCATTGAAAGAAGCGTGTTTAAAAAAAGTAGCGGTTAAAATGAAGGGGAAAGAAATGGTAGTATGGAGTAACAATCAGTTTGGCAGAGGTTGGGCTTTTATGTTTTTTTTTTTTTTTTTTTTTTTAATTGGGCTGCAAGATTTTAAAGATTGTTGAATCCCTTCTAGCTCTTCCTTTGCTACATGGGTGCACAATAATTTTTTTTAGTATTTCTTCTGGTTATCAACATACAAGTCGTAACTAGGGTTAGGGAGTAACTAAAGTTCTCCTAGTCTCACGTGGACTTGTATGGTCTTCAGTATCTCACAGGCTACTAGGTGATCAGTCACTCTCCATATATGGAGACCAAGCACATTGTGTGATGAGTCAAGGTATATATCCCATAGGGTACAAAGTAGAAAGCTCAACCTGATGGGCGTCAAAACAGCATGCCATACTCTAGCCGCGTTGTCACAAAGGCACATTGAGACAGTCTGACAGTCACACAACACCTTATTTAAATATTTACCTGACCATTCTCAGAAGCTGAGCTGTGAAGAGACCTGCCTACGCAACTGTCCGACTATGAGGGCTATGCGGAATATCCCACGTGTGTGTGATGCATCAAACGCACTCCGACGACCTCTACACTTGGTCAAAAACTCTCCCGTGAACATGAGAGTTCTCCCTGGTGGAAAAGGTTATGTCTGGCATGCTGCACCGTCCTTCACTCTGGCTTAGTTAATCATTCAAACTCCCAGCAGGTTTCGCTTAATGATTTAGGAGAACCGTCTGGGTCTGTCTAATGTTACGCTGACTTTAGTCCTACAAAGCTGTTCATTACCAAATGACAGCATGTTCTCTCTCATTCTGTGGTCTAACAGGCTTTGTGTTTGACTACGTTTGCCCTCTGACGCTAAATCACATCAAGAGGGTAGAAGCTTTTAGAAAATGTGTAGTGTCTGCTGTTTCCCCTTAAGGTTTTATGGCCAAAGCAAATCACCTATCCACATATACAGTAGGCCTGTATTGAAGATTTTGTGAATCAAGAATAAAGCAAAGTATATCCACTTACGTAAACTCCATAAACTACACATTGTCTGAAAACATATTTTGTAATTTTGCATGCATTCAAGACATGTCCCCGCTTCCTCCATTCCATACATATACTATAGTTTTGCATCTCAATTTGAATTGAGTGGCTCTGAATTATATTAATTTTCAATAACAGCCATTCATAGGGATGAGTAGTGCATCCTAAAATTCAGTAGTGCACTTCATAATTCAGTTTCAGTACCCTATCTGACCCGTGGTGGCTTACATCAAACTACTCATTACTATTGTTACTACTAGTCATGTACTCATTCCAATACTCATCGGTCTCATTTTCACAAATGAACTGACACATTATATTAATTTAACATTTGGACAAACCAAATGAAAAGAATACGAAGTATTATTTAACAAACTGTAGACATGACACTTCCAACAAATACTGCTGTTTGACCAACAGTTATTTCAAGTATTAATATCCATGATTAAGTTATTGGGACTATTTTGACATTTTTTAAATTTTATGGAGTCTGAATATGTACAATTAAGTTGGTGTCATCAGACTTGGCTTTGTTTATCTCTAAAAAACTGATTTGCAACCCAACATCTTGAGTGCATACATGGTAAAGAAGATGACATGTTAAACAAGAGGATTCCTGTCTCAGTTGAAGGCATGGGCAATCACTACAAGTAAGACGCCACCAAATGAAAGCAACACGTACACACGGAAACAAAACAAAAAAACACCAGGACACTGTAGTTGGCAGTGGTGACATTATACAAAAAGTATATTACACAAACTGTAAGCAAAACAAACACAAAAACTCAATCTACAAAAAAAGGCCCTTAAAGAAAACATATCTACATCCAATATTAGAATTGTGTCAATCATGGTCCACAGAAATCCCACAGTGTGTGAGTATTAAAAAAAAAATCTACAAAAATGTAAACAAAATGAAATAATAAAACAAAAACTCCATGACTCACAGCTCAAAACAGATGCTTCGTATATTGGAAAACAGTGGGCCAATTCCAGTGCATTAAGCCGCCTCTTGTTGAAAGGGCTTTTTATTCTCTAAAGGACCAGTGCTTCAAAGACACCCCATAATATAAGGGTCATTTTTGGTGGTGTTTTGCATTCCCTTAACAATAAAATTCTATTCTTTCCCACTGCTTTTGCATTTACTTGTAGGTTTAGAGCCCCCTCCCCAATACTTTTGTATTCAAAGGACAAAGAAAAAAAAAAGTTAATCACCACAACGACCCTTTGGGGACTCTAAAACAAACCTAACACAAACACCCTTTTTTTTACACCACATCTTTGACGGACTGGAGGTGAATATAATAATAATTATGTGCAATGCTAAATACATCAGTGTTGTTTTCACTCAAACAAAACAAAAAAGCCATTTGGTTCTCTCCCCTGAGGTTCTGGACCCTACTACAGCCATGGTGTAGTATTTGCCCTTTCAGCCTTGCAGAGAGAGCTTATAAATGCAACAGTGTCTGTGACAGAGCATAAATATCAGTTCTGTGGCTATGTAGCATAGGGGTTATACAAGAGGCCTAAAAGCCTGAGTAGAGATCCCTCAGTAACCACCAATGCTTAGCATTTCTACCCTCACACGTGAAGCACCCATGCCCTAGTGGCTATGTCAATACTGGGAACCAGGGTGCTATGCTATGCACTCCTGCCCCTTAGCCCTAGTGGAGCTATGTGGTTGTAAATAGGAGCTCTGGGATGTAGATGTAACACTGTAAAACAGGGTGTTAGGCAAAGGAGCAATTATCCTTACTTAGCCTTCCCCAGAACAAGGTATTCAAAGTGTGTGTGTGTGTGTGTGTGTGTGTGTGTGTGTGTGTGTGTGTGTGTGTGTGTTTATGTGACGTGGCCAGTGGCCATGCATAAGCAACCTAAATATGATTCTTTCTTTACATAATCATCTTAACGTCAAAACAATCAAATGATTTCTGACCATCAGCAAAAGGTTTCTGACCATATGAATATTTGTCATCTTCATTTCTTCTTCTTCTTCTTCTTCTTCTGAAATTCCAGCATGTCATGTCTAATGTCCATAAAGTCCTACAAGCCATGCTGTAGCTCCATTAGAGAAGGCCATCTTTACACAGATGGTGCATGTGTGTGTGTGTGTGAGGGGGGAATCAGTCAGGACCCTTTCAGAAAGGGAGAGTACATAAACAAACCCCGTCCCCATGGCAACAAGAGCGTTGCATACTGGGATGCTTCCCAGCTTTTTCCAGTGCCATCCTTATGGCTCCATATTTGTTTTCGTTTTGTTCGCTTGGCTTCGAAGTGACTGCAGCTCGGCAGCTAATAAGCCACTGTCAGACTATCGTCTCTTTCGAGGGCCGCTTGACTCTGGGCGGGCCTGGCATCGAGGTGTTGGCCGACGATTCGCCGTGAGACTTAGGCAGCAGGAGAACCACTCTCTGATTGGTCTGTCGCCACTCGTTGTACAGCCGACAGTGATACCTGAGAGACACCTGAGGGATGAGAGGAGAGAGGACGGGTCAGGGCCAAAGATGGTCAATCAGGTGTGCTAAATGACTAATTGACTGGATGAATGAATGCAATTGAATTAATTAATCAATAACATTAATTAAAGAATGAACGAAAACATGGACTGCATAGTGTAATGCACTTGTGTTGCCAAGAGATGAGGGCATGCTTGGCTTGCCAATATAAACAAATACAGTACAGTAATTGTGTGTGTTTTGTGGATTTTTGGAGACAAACCATGCATGGAAAAACAGAGACTTGGCCTTCCTACAGTTTACCCTATTCGGCAGCACCTCTATCACAGTGGAGTTCAGAGGCTTTACCTTTGACTGAGGATATGTTGAGTGTCATTTCATCTACATTTATGCATTTAGCAGACGCTTTTATCCAAAGCGACTTACATTTGTCAAGTGTCAATTACTTCAGGGCCCGTAACAGCAAATTTGTGTTAAATAGCTTGCTCAAGGGTACAACAGTGGCAGCCATGATTCACACCTAGTCTTTCCTGGTTACTAGTCCAGCAAGGCAGGTTGCTTGACCACTACGCTACCATGACCCATTTCACCGCTGATTTCAGTGATTAATTACTGAAAGATAAGCTGACTGACCAACCAAGACAAATACTGACACTAAATCACTCTAAGAAAGTCTATTATACAGGGAAGTTCTACTTGGAAGCAGATTGTGTTCTTTGTTTGTCTAATGCATGTGTCAACTCAAAAAGATATTAACCAATGGCTTATAATAACATTTGTATTTTATTTTAATGGTTTTCATACAAGGCATTATGTTAATATCTTCTAAGAAAGTTCTTAGAGCTCTTAAAGCCAATAACCTGGGTTTTTAATGTATTCACCTTCTAAAAAATTCACTTGCAATAAATAATGCATTAAGGAACAGTTTAAAACAAATATTGAAATTTTGCCTACATAATGAATTCAGTTATTAGAAAAAGACACACTATCTGTTTAATGTTTCACCCAAGAGACAAGCCCACAGGCACTGAGTACAAGCCAGCAACTGGAGATGTGTGTTTGCATGACTCTCTGTGGTTACCTTCGGGAGGATACTGAGAACAGTGTGGTTCATGCCAGGGCCAGTGTTATTGTTTTGCATTTGCAGATTGCAGATGTCGAGGCTAAAAATATGCTAACGAGGATGTTGATGACTACAGCGCTGTGGTATCCATTACGATCCACGGTCCAGCAGCGAGAGCAAGAGCGAGACTCCTGCAGCTCGCTCTAGAGTCTAGACTGACTGACTGCGCACCATCATATTCCAAGATTCTTTCAGACAGCTTATTCTCATCTCCCCCCACCACTTCACAGCTGCATGAGCTAAGTGTGTGTGTGTGTGTGTGTGTGTGTGTGTGTGTGTGTGTGTGTGTGTGTGTGTGTGTGTGTGTGTGTGTGTGTGTGTGTGTGTGTATGCATGGGTCTTGTAAGTGTGCAAGACCGCAAACACATATCACTGGGATGAGGACACACTTTGCTTAATGCTAGATACTGAAAGCCCTACATGGTAGGTGCTAAAGGAAGTTTGGGAAGTGCCGTTTCCATGATAGTCATGGATGATGGGATTATGGGTGTTTCTGGACATGAAGCCTGAGGTGCCCTTTGCTTTTGTGCTGCTAGTTTTCTGAGTTCCTTTCATCTTTAGTTGTTCATTGTGATGATTCACCACCTGTCTGTCAACATCCTCTTATGTTCAGATTGTGTAAGACAGTTGCTGTGTTAATTGAGGCTAAGTAAGGGCTTTGTGACTCGTACAACAACAAACAATGAAGACATTCTTTTTGTTTTGATTGCTTGTTTGTTTGTTGTTTTGGCTTGCAGCAATTAACGTTTGATGATTTTACCTGGTTCAACCTGTTATCTCATGAGCAACATTACATGTATTGGTATTACAAAGCCAAGTTCTGCTTGAAGTATGAAGCTAGCAGCTAGAGGATAGGAGAGTGCAGATGGGGAGGTGGTGGTGGAACCTAGCTAGCATGGTAGCAGCCTGAAAAATAATGGATTTGAATCTCGGCTACCCAAAGCAAGGCACTTAACCTTAAGTTGCTCTAGGGGAGACTAGCCCTAAGGTAATTGACAGTTGACAAATGATGAGTCGCTTTTGACAAAATGCATTCAATCTATGGCAACAACCAGAAGAGGCATATTGTGGAAAAAGCGCTATTACACAAATGCACAGACGAGAACACAGGAGAGCACTGACCAGGGTCCAGAAGAGGTAAATGGTGAAGAGGGCGACGGTGAGAGCGATGAGACCCACGGCCTCCAGACGGCTGGAGAAGTGCAGGTGGTCGACGGCGCCACGGAGGCACAGCCAGCCCGAGATGGTGGCCAGAGGCGTGATGAGCAGGAAGCACACCATGTCCCCGAAGAGCGTCCGCTTCTCCTGCCGCAGGCCTGGGTTACGCACCCACTGAGTGGAGGAGAGAGAGAGAGAGAGAGAGAGAGAGAGAGAGAGAGAGAGAGAGAGAGAGAGAGAGAGATTCAGAGCATGTACGACACTACATTGTTTACCTTTAAACTTCTCAATAAGCATACTGAATTCGATTTAAATTGAATTGAGATAGAGGGAGAAGACAATGGGGAAGACAGACAAGGGATGAGAGGAGGGAAGAATGAGAAAGAGAGTGAGGGAGAAGAGCAAAAGCAGGAGAGAAAGAGAAGGATGGAGGGGGAAGAGGGAGAGAGAGACTAAGGAAAGCAGAGGCACAGACAGAGTAAGAGAGATGGAAAGAGAGAAGGAGGAGAAAGTCGGTGAGGCAGACTTAAACCATCAGAAGGATAAATTGAAAGAAAGACTGCATTAAAAAAAGATAGAAAAGAGAACGAAAGAGCAATATGGGCGGAAAGAAGTTAATGGGTGGTAAAACACATAAATATGCAAAGTGCTGGTACAACAGACTGTCACAGATACTGTTGTATAATTGAAACATGTATTAAAAGACGAGCGACAGAGCTATTCTTTCCACTGAATCTAAAAGAAGGAGATGGAGATATGCTTCCCACTGAATCTTAGTTTAAGACTAAGCAGCCACAAGGAAGGACAAATGGACCAATGCCAAACAATTTCCAACCACTCTGCCTTACTCTGGGGAGAGGTAAAGCATTAGATAATTCTGGAAGTAATTAGCCATTGTTCTGGAGGGAGGAAGAGAGCAAGAAAGAGAGAAGAAAAAGGAAAGGAGAAAAAGATGGTGAGAAAGGGTTTGAGAGACAGACAGAGGAGCAGAAACAAAGAGAAGTGAAAGAGGAGAGAGAAAGACAGAGTGTCTGAGGGAGAGAGAGAGAGAGAGAGAGAGAGAGAGAGAGAGAGAGAGAGAGAGAGAGAGAGAACTGAAAAATGGGCTTAAATCACCAACCATTCTTAAGAAGAAATTTGTTCTTATTTCCCACACACACAGTTTTTAAAGAGGATTTCTATCATCCAACACGGGCTTTTAATTTTAAATGGGACATTAAATCTAACAAAATGATTGTAAAAATGTTGGTGAATGAGGCTCAGTAAGGCTATATGTCTCCATGCTTGCAGTGGTCTTGGCTATTTTGCAGGCAGATGCACATCAGTGCAGTCAATCCAACAGGAGATCATCTGGTGCCATGCGGCTCTGTTAGACCTCGGGAGCGTGAGAGAGCGAGCGAGCGAACAAGCGAGCGAGTGATCGAGTGAGTGAGAGAGCGGGACGACGGATGCTGAGGGGCCGAGGGCTTCTCTAACTGCGTTTGATGTTGATGCATTGGAGAGGCGGCGTGTAAGTGGATTAGAGGGCAACAGGATGTTGGGCTTGTCGAGAAGCCGCCCGCCTCGCATTGGACCCAATTCAATTAGCATCCTGCCCATGATATTGCTGCCTCCCAGTGACATTCTCAATGACACGCAGCAAAAAGGACAACAAAACGGTGTGCTTTGGACCGAAAAAGAAACGAGCGTCTGCGCGCTCGCACACACACACACACACACACACACACACACACACAAGATGAGGGCCAACAACAGCAGAACAAAACAGACCATAATCTTGACTCCTTTGTTTTAACATAGCCAGGAAAAGAAAATAACATCATGGTTTCACTTATTGTCTAAATCATGTCTAAAACCTAAAGCTCTCCAATTCAACCCCCAGTTCATGCTATTTTTTTTTCTCTCTTCTCATTGGGGCGTAATTATGGTGCACAAAATGCACTCTGACGAGGAAATAGATGCTTCAACAAATGGGATGAGTTGTGCACTGGAGCTTGGCAATTACAGCGCCACAGGAACTAACGTGACACCGAGAAACACAGCGGGAGACATCGCCGCTAAAATCCGCTGCCAGGCCATTACTGTTGAGTTTGAAAGTGAGGACTGGTGTTACAAGACCTGCGAAATACTTCATTTCGTTTAGTGGCACAGCAGCCATCCGCAGAGGCAATAAACCAAAGATGATATTCAAATTTCACTTTGTTGTTGCCGTTGTTGGTTGTGGTGGTGGTGGGGGTGGTGGAGTGGTGTTATTGTCGTTATCTGTGGGCCATTACAGTTACACTCAGCACTGAAGTTCTGGGTGTGGATGTCTTCATGGAGGCAAACACTGACAAAAGAAAACCTAAAGGTGCAACTTGGGTTTTGTCTTTGTTGCCAAAACACAAACAAAAAGGCTCCTGGGCTCAGACTGATAATGTGATTCAGAGGAAATGATATGTTTAAAAAGGATTACTAAAAACTCCCTGGGCTCTCAAACTGGAAACAGTATGATCTCATTGTCTCGTATTGTTTTATAGCTTACGCTTTGTAAAGGTTGAAAAGAAATACAGCACAAGTTATATTTTATTTATATATATTTTCACTTAGTATATTCTGCTCTCTCAAGTAGTCATGATTAAAAAAAACTATTTTTTTATCTTTTAATTACTATTTGAAATGTCCAAATGGACCAAGTTGCCAGAAACAAGTGAGTCCCTCACCTCTGTGGCCTCTATAAGCGGATCGCTTGGGCCATATCGGACTAACAGAGGAACGCTGCAAGTGTTACGATATTGTGGCCTTCAGTGTAACAAGTTGCAGAGTTCATGTTCTTGGAAATTGACAGCGGGACTTCGAAGGAACTGACACTCATGTCATTGTCTGTCGACCCAGATACGTGTTACATAAAGCATGTTGCAAAAATGACCCAGACTCGTTGAAAGAAAAGTGTGTACAAGACAGTAGTATTCAAGGCCTCCCGTGGTGCTGGTTGTGTGGTTGTGTTTTGTGCGTGTCTTAGTGACAACCTGGGAGACTACTAGAAACAGCTGATACTACACGTGACGGCACATGTGTGGGTGTCTATCAGTCTAGATATTTGTGCATGGGAGTGGGTTCTACTACTAGTGAGTGAGACACTATCTGTCAGTGAGAGATAACCACTTGTATTTAAAAGGCATTGTGTATTTTTGGTTTGTTTATGTGTGTGGGTATGCATGTGTGTTTCTGAGCTGGTGATGTGTTAAATGACTGTTCATCAAGAGAATGTGTCTGTCTGTGAAGAGAGAGAGTAAAGAGTGTAAAGACAAAAAGAAAGAAAGAAAGAAAGAAAGAAAGAAGGAAAGAGAGAAGCAAAGAGGATGAATCACACCCTGCATGTGGGTAAACCCACACACCACACACACACACACACACACACACACACACACACACACACACACACACACACACACTCATTACCCACACATACACCCATACCCACTCACACTGGCACACACACTCCTCCCACACACCACACCACAGTGGGGGTCAGGTGGCTCACCTCCAGCAGTGGCCTGGCTTTGCGCTGCACGCTGAACTGGAAGTGGCAGAGTTCACAGAAGCTGGTGCTGGAGGCCGAGAGCCAGTGCTCCAGGCAGCTGCGGTGGATGGTGGCCAGTGTGCCGGCACACTCACACGGGGACAACAGCTCCTCCTGAGCCCCACCCTCATGGCAGATACGACACATGGGCCTCTCAACCAACGCACTGAGAGAGAGAGAGAGAGAGAGAGAGAGAGAGAGAGAGAGAGAGAGAGAGAGAGAGAGAGAGAGAGAGAGGTGGAGGGGGTAGAGAGAGGGGGAGAAAAGGAGATCAAATTTTAAAACTTGTCACGAGACAAAGAGACAAAACGCCATAAACATATGAGTTATGCTATGGAGACTGTACTGTGAAGGGCAACAGGAAACCACAGACTATATCAAACTATAACAGCAGTGGGAACAGGTCTGATTAGAGTGAGGTAAAATAATTACATGAAGGAAAAGAAAAGGCTATATAAATATATATATATAATAATGTTGATATAGAGCGAAAGAAAGAGAGTGAATGAGACAGTAATAATGGAAGTAAGAGTGAGACATTATGTAAACTGCGTAGGTTTAAGTGTATATAAATATATAAAGATGGTCAGATACTATTGCAAACTATATGTGTTGCTCTCACCAGCCAACGACACAACGCAGGAATTCACACAAGAAACCATTGGCCTAAATATAGCGGCAGTGTCAGCTTAGCATATCAGTGAACAGCATTTAACATGGTCATAAAATGGAGCTCTGTTTGAATTATGATCTGATGTTTCACTAACCAGATAAAGCTCTGCAATAACTCGGTCAAACACAACAAAGACTATAAAACCTTAAGTATTTTTTTGGTCATTTTTTGTTTTGAATTATAATCAAAATCAGGATTAAGTCAGCATATGTCATTTTTTTTGCCGGCTTTCATTAACTATATGGGCAGCCATCTCATGATTTACTCATTTCCTATATGGTTTATAAGCCTCTTATGAAGATTATAATGTGCAGATGTGTTTGTGTCGTTGTCTTTGCGAGAGTGTAATCGGCCTGGTGTAAAGGCGTTTCAGGAAATCTCTTCACGTCACCAAGCCTTGATGTCATCATCGTAATGTCTGTCTCCAACAAACAACATTAGATCTGGCCATTCAAAAACAACTTCATCTAATCCCTCAGAATGATCAAATAACCAGGTTTTGTGTGTGAATAACAAGTCTCCTAATCTTACAGCAACAGTGGGCACGTTTAACATTTTCGAAGAAAGACAAAAATAGGAAAACAAACAGCAATCGTTGACCTACATTACGAAGAAGTGTTTTGAGACAAGCCAGTCTAATGTGCTTTACTTGATACATTACTATTGGAGGTCTATGAGGCTTTAGATGTTAAGATGTCTGGCTGATGTTTTGACCCTCTCTACCCAGACTCAAAGAGCCAAGACAATGTATGCAGGTTGGGAAATGGACGCCCACTAATGGGATATAAACTTCAAACTCAGCCGCAAGTGCGTCAAGCCGGACAGAAGTGATAGATCCACCCTTGACCCAGGAGGTGCTGGGAGAGTTCAGCGTCACACCTTTGAGAGTCTTAATGGTGCGGGTGTTTCCAAAGTATCAACAGTTTACTCCAAGCCTTTCATTTTTGGCCTTTCAAACAAATTGAATTTGGGCTGAGTTTGGACAGGAATAAACCTGGGAGAAAGGCGAGGCGCCAAGCATGTGTTTGTCATTTTGACACGTTTCTCTGGGTATGTGGGCTGACATGGAATGAGGAGGGTTTTTGTTGGCTGCCAACAGAACTCCGGCAGTATGTTTAAAAACCACATAACCTGATCAGACTCTTCCACAGTCACTATTTTCAGCCAAATTCACTGAAAATGAATGAAATCCTGACAGAAAAACGGTCCTAACCATTATAGTCATATAATAAATATGCTATTATTAACCAAAAATCTGTAGACCTCAATTAAATGCTTACCAGAATAACCTGCCCGCTAACCGGTTTAGCATATCTCTATGTACTATATGGACTGTCTCTGTGGTAAAGACTTTATATTTGATTGATCACCCACTCTGGTTTTTTAATAAAACATAATCTGATCTACATGTATAATAAAACTCATACAGTCTGAATTTAGTCTCTAAAGCGCTTTGGTTTGTTAATCCTAAATAAGAATGGATGGATGGATGGATGGATGGATGGATGGATGGATGAGTAGATGGTGCCTCTAAACTGTGAACTGAGGGCCCCCCACTTCCTACTGGGGCTCTACCATGGCAGCCTTACAAAGAGAGGGACCAGATCATTGGGAGTTCTTTCAGCTATTAACACTTGCACGGACATCAAAGCCTCCCCCTGCTTCACGCACCAGCGGCCCCCGAAGGGGATTTCTCCACGGTGGCGGTGCGCAGTGGCAGTGAGCAGCACGGACGCGGCGGAGAGAGAGAGAGGCGCGGGGCGTCTGCTAAGAGATCCAACGGGCCGTGGCCATGACTTTGAAGGTGGGCGCGGTGGGGCAGTCTGGCGAGCGGATCCCTCCCGCTGGCGGATTAGGTGGCGGAGAGAGTCTGTGTGTGTGTGTGTGTGTGTGTGTGTGTGTGTGTGTGTGTGTGGGTGGTGCGGGAGTGGGGGTGGGGTGTTGGAGGCCTTGTTTGGTGGCCTGGCTGGGGCTTGAGGGGAGCTCTCTGGCTGGGCAGTTGGCGGCTATGGGGTTGGGCGGCCTGATGGGTGTGGTGGAGCTGGTTGTATGTGTGTGTGTGTGTGTGTGTGGGAGCAGCTGTGGCAGCTGCGGCTGCTAGGCGCTAAAGCTTCTCTTCTTCTTTTGTGTGTGTGTGTGAGTGTGTGTGTGTGTGTGTGTGTGTGTGTGTGTGTGTGTGTGTGTGTGTGTGTGTGTGTGTGTGTGAGGTGGGCAGGGCAGCATGGTGGGGCCACAACACTGGAGGTGTGGGACCACAGAGGACTGTGACTGTGACACACACCCATGAACATAAGCCTAAGCGCGCGCACACACACACACACACACACACACACACACACACACACACACATATAGAATCCTGAGCAAACAAATATACACAAATACCGGTACTCATACCTGTCAACCACATTACACTCACATACAAACAAAAAAACAAAAAAAAACACACTCAGACATGCAACTATGTATATATACATGACACACACATCTTCATGAACACACACACACACACACACACACACACACATTCATTCACACACGTGGGCTGTGTGCATCACAAAGCATGCCGTCACGCATGCTAATCAAAGTGCTAAATTTAGACTTTGCTCTCACCGCCTTCTCGGGCGCAGACAAGCCCGCCGTTTGTTGTGCCTCCGCAGCTATTCGCCCCCACGGGGCCTGTCTGCTTGTCGAGTGTGTGTGTGTATGTGTGTGTGTGTGTGTGTGTGAGTGGGTTTGTGTGTGTGACTGTAGCTGTCTGGCACCATGAAAAGTTACTCATCTAAAAAAGAATTGGCCCTTAAGACAGACCATCACCATCGACCAAAAAAACAACAACATCAACAACAACCAAAAAAAAAAAACGCTACCATTCAGAATCAGTGACTCCCAGCGGCTAAGAACCATCCGAGAACAATAAACAGTGGGGGGGTTTCAAGACAGTAAACTCAGTCAACTCCAGGCCCAAGTATTTCAATAGGGCAGAATACTGTTATGTTAAAGGGAAGTTCCACATTGAGTTTTGGCAGAGATGCCATTGTGGTATTAGTCGCTTATTTTTCCGATGGCTGTGGATCTACATTTGATTTCCTGCTTACCATAGAGGGCTCTCTGACTGAATTCACACTGGAAGTCAGAACTCCAAACAACCCATTTCAAGATGTTTTTTTTTTCTGTGGTTTTAACTGGCCTGATCACAAAGTGATGGTTTATGAAAAAATACCATAAGCGAGACACATCTAAGAGGGTTTCAGACCGAGAATAGAAATGTTTAAGGCTATGGCCTGATAATATGGCCATCATATGATGGCAATCTAAATAAGTTTGATTTTCCATATGGCAGGCAGACTTAACCTCTGATATGAACAATACCAATAAGTCCTTTTACAACAACTGACACAAAAGCAAAGGTCAACATTTTCAACATTTATAAGAAGATACGCACATTGTGCTTATTTGTACCTACATTTTCACATATTTCTTAATGTAACAAAAAAATCAATTAGTTTTGTCCATTGATTGGTACAGATCAATTCAAGTTCAAGTCTAAACTGCACTCAATCAACCTGCTCAAACACTTTGTTGCCTTATTACACTGGTTAATTACTGGTTAAAATAACATCTAATCTTGTCAGATAATATTTTGTACTCAAGCTACTATGTTGCTTAGTCAAAACCAATTTGTGATCCAACACTAGACTACTGACTGTATGGGCACTTCACTGGGCCCCAGGAAGTTAGGTTGAGCCCACGAGGAGTGGTTCTGCCCACGCTTTCTTCCTAAAGAGAATTACTAAAAATAAAAGGGAGTTTTTCTTTGCCCTTGTTACTCATGGATGTTTCTTGTGCTGTCTGTAAATTGCCAAGAGGAAATTGCACTGTATTTGACACTCTATAAATAAGATTGAATTGAACTGACTTGAATTGAATGAATTGACATGAGCATACCTTTGCTTGGCCAGCGCTCCGACCACGTTAGAGAGCAGCTGCCCATCTTTGGCTGACACCTGCATATAGTACTGCGATTTTTCTCCACCACCCGCCAGGCAGCTCTCATCATCCATGGCCTTCCCCGGCAAGGCAGGCTCCAGGCCACAGTCTACGATGGTCATTGGCTCGGGGTCGCGTCCGACGGTGCGGTCGCTCAGTGGAGGTGAGTCTGAGCGCTCCGGCAGCACCTCGGGGAGCTGGCTGCAGCGGCTGGTTGTCATGGCAGCAGACGGCTGTTGCGTGGCCGACGCCTGTTGTGCTCACAGACCATCCGCCATCTGGTTGAACAAAAAAAAAAAAAAAAGGAAAGAAAAAGAAAACAAAAAACAGGTGAATGGCAAATCGGAAGAGAGGAAGAGAAAAAGAAAGAGAGAGAATAATGTCAAATAATGACCCCTGTGCGCTGTATATAAAATAGACTCCCACAGCATGAGGTCATTCAATGTCTATTCACTTCCTGTCATGCGTGTGTCTGAATGGCGAGTCCTTCAAGGGAAAAATGGGGAAAATTCACTGCCTTTAATATGGCAAGAGTGCCTGCTGCTCGCTTCCGATAATAAAACAGGATATGAAAGACAAAGACAGTCAAATTACTGTCTGCTACAGCATATCACATCTCTCTACTCGAGACAAATTAAGTAGTCCTCTGAAAGAAAGACAGAAAAGAAGAGGAGAGTGGAGAGGAGAGGAGAGAAAAAAAGAGGAGATGAGAGAGGTGGAAAGGGGGAATTTTGAAACGGGTGCGAAAGTGTTAAACAGCCAGAAATGAGAACTGCTAGACATGCCAGACAGTCAAACTGTGACTGTGTGACACAATGTTGATCCGTTTAAAAACAATTTACTACATTCAGGACAAACAGATACTATTGAGGCATGCTGCTACATTTAACCTATTTATCGAGAATTACAATCTCTACAATGAGACAGATTCAGAATTGGCAAAGGGAACAACTGGGCTGTATATATTTTCCTCTCGAGGGGGTTACAAGGCCATCAACCATTGTACAACTCACGAATCAAACATCCCACTGTTGAATTTGTGAAGCATGACACTGACAAAAACTTTGATTGTATCTCTGCACGCATACAGTGCGACATCAGTCCGGGTCGAGCTCCCTTCCCCCCTTCTCAACAGTTCTGGCATTGTTCCTGTGTGTAAAAGCCGAGCCAACAGAAGCCAACAGAAGCTATTGGACTCAACTCTGCCTTCAACCGCTCTCCCCCCCCAAAACCCCCCCCTCGCCACAACTCTTCCTCCACCACCCACAACACACACTCTGCCTCTCTCACTCACTCACTCGCACACACATCGTCGTCTATGCAATGCACAACCCCAGATGTGTGGACCACCATACACAGAGACTCTTTCATTGCCCCCCTACCATGAGCTAGTTTGTGTGTGTGTATATATGTGTGTGTGTGTGTCCTACCACCCCCCCCCCCCCAATTCCTTTCCAATGACGGGACAGCCAAAGTGTCCAAGGCCAATGGCCTAGTAATTCACTGTGTGCGACTGACTGTCAGCAGTGCGTCGGGCGGAGGCCTCAAGGCCTGGAGAGTCAAGTTTACAGAGGAAAGCCAGAGAGGGTGGAGGGTGGAGGGGGAAGGGGTGGAGTGGAGTGGAGTGGAGTAAACCAGACCAGACCAGAGGGGAGGGTGGGGTGTCACACAAACAGGAAGCTGGCCGTCCGTCTGCAGCATGTGATGAGGACTGGACTAGGCTAAAGGGGGCAGGTGGAGTCTCTCTGATAGGTTTCCTCCGAAGCTCGATGCCGTTGACCTCCACCCAGCCTCTCTCGGACTCCATCTCTTGGGAGCAGAACTCACGGCGTGGTGGGACATCGAACAGAACATAGCGAGTACGAGGTTGCGTAAAATGCGCATGTTGCAAACTATTATAATTTTTTTTGCCTGCATCAGGAGTTTTGCAAGGTATGACTGTGCGAGTGTACGATAAACATCCAAAATTGGAAAAAAAAATTGTGGGTATTTCATCATCATTATTATAGATTAAAATGAACGCACCATGACTTTTCGACTACACCATTGTAATGCCTCAAAATACAAAACACTGAGTAAGTATGGATTGTATATTATATAGTCATATAGAAAAACAGTATATAATATACAGTATACAGTATATTATATAGTCATTCAGTAAAACACTATAACAAACATAACACACATACACACACGTATAAAGTCAATGTAAGAATCTTTAAAAAAAGCTGAAGACAGGGTGCCAAAGGAAAAGGAGAAGTTGAATCAGACAGGATGCCAAACCCTATATGATTATGCATGAGAATACAGTAACAGTGCTGTACTGACCTTGTATATGCCTAGAAACTAAGGAACACATATGAGCAACTTCCTATGTCAGTTAAACAACGCAGAAGTGTTGCTTCCTGAACATACTCCTAACCACTGATAAATATAGTAAGTGATGCGTAAACATGCGTGCAGTAAGGATAAGTGTAATCTGACCAAGGCTTTGTTGTTACCTGGAATTTTAGGAACACAAAGCACACAAACTGTCAGCTAACCATCCTTCTAATCCCAAATATACACAATATGTCACAAGATACATAAATATCGTGCTGCAGGAATATACGTAATACACAAAGACGAAGTGAAGCGCATTCTACATAACACATTCTCAACACATTCAATGGAAGACAACAAACCTGCTCCCAAAACTTGACTGACTTACAGCATGCCTCCCAAAAACCCGGATAAAATGGCGGTGTGTTATTTGCCTTTGTCTTTCCTAATGACCGTGAGATCCGTCAGAATCCACGTGCCTTTCCTGGGGAGAAGAAGAGCCCTTTCTTTGAGTGACAGGTTCCATTCCCCCTGCATGCCCTTTTCCGTGTTCCATTAGAGCTTCCTGTTGCCACTGTGCTGTGCTGTGCTGACTGGACTGAGGGGCAGCAGGCCAGGCTGAAGGGAGGTCGGCCATTCGGCCATTCACAAAGCCACCAAGCAGCTGCCACCGATAGATGCTGACAGGGCACACTCAACTGGACACCCACTGTGTGTGTGTGTGTGTGTGTGTGCGTGTCAAGGGGAGAGAGAGAGAGAAAGAGAGTCAGTGAGAGAGAGAGAGAGAGTATGTGTTAGAGAGAGAAAGGGAGAAGCAGAGATAGATACAGAGAGGGGAAGAGAAATAAAGAGATTGAGAGAGAGAGAGAAAGAGAGAGAGAGATGTGTTAGAAAGAAAGAGGGAGAGAAAGAGACAGAGAGAGTTAGAGAGAGAGAGAGAGAGAGAGAGAGAGAGAGAGAGAGAGAGAGAGAGAGAGAGAGTGTGTGTGTGTGTGTGTGGGTGTGAATGCACGCAAACATCGGCTGCCAGTGCAAGCATTTGGTGAGAATGTGCTGCCACAGGGCTCTGTGAAAATGAACGCAGTGAAGTTGAAACCAGGGCTAAATTACGGCCACAGGTCAGCAACATTGCACCACACCACAGCACCCATCACCACCACCACCACCACCACCCACAAAGCCCCCATCAGTGCAGGGTGATCCAGTGATTCAGATGGCTGTTAGATAAAATATACTGTAACACTTTATTTGAAGGTACCATCATAAGACTAACATGACACTGTCATTAACTATGACATGACATTGTCATGAATCTGTCATAAACTTTATAAACTTGTCATGACTTCTGAGATACCCTAACTCTAAACCTAACCCTAACCATGACAAACACCGGGCGACACTTAATGACAGAAGTCATGACGGGTGTATGAAGACAGATTCATGACAATGTCATGTCTGTCTTGTGACGGTACCTTCAAATATACATCTCTGATTCTCCTAGAATTTAGGCAAGTATGTATTATAGTAGCTATGTAACTATGAAGTGATTACAATAATAGGTACAGACACAACAGTACGCAAGCATTTCTTTGTCTATGATTGAAAGCTTTTGTCTAATATGTAGTTTGACAGTGTTGGGCGTTCCAATGATGTTATTTATTACTTGTTATGATAGTAGTTTACATAAATTTGGCTTAAAATTAGTTACATTACTGTTTTAACATTGAGTTACTCTTGCTCCGAAGTTTCCTCAGCGATAATGTGAGTAAAGCGAGCTTTCCACATTGGGCGCAATCATTCGCTGCCTCTCAGTGGGGATTGATGGAAAAAAGAGAACCACTTATTAAGTAACATAGTAACTATTATAGTGTATTATAATAAAGTAGGTTACATTGGTTTATCACAACAACCCCACAGCAAAGCAATATTAACTTAGTGTTATATGTATGTGAAAGGAACTTTTATTAAGTCTCCATGTAGTTTGACATGATGCCGTAACAATATGAAATGCTTGTCAGTCACATAACTTGGCTTATGAAGAGTCATCTTAAAATGACCCTTGTACTTTTTGAAGTTTATTAACAGTGATGCCTCTTTCCTCTGCTCTAGCATAACCAATGTATTTCTTCGAAACAGGTGTCAGTTAAAACTTAAACACCTACATGTATGAACATGTACTGTATGTTGTGCTAAGCAGTCAATGAGTGAATGTTTAAGGCAGAAAAACTGCGGGGGAGGCCAAGGCTAGGGGGAAGGAAGAGAGGAGAGGCACATCTCCAGAAGGAAGCCAGTGATAAGCGAAAGGGGTGAAAGATATTGTGCTCGTCAGGCCAGCCACAGCCACAGCCAGACAGCCTTGTGTGGCTTCCTTTGCATCATGGCCAAAGGACGGCAGTGTGCTTTGTGAGGGTGAATACTTGCACTTGAATAGGTCTACTGTGGAGAGAGGGGAGATAAACGCCACTTATTAACTGCTTTGCTTCTCGAGTAACTATAGCCTGTTGTTTGGTTGTTTCCTATTTTCTTTTTCTTCCCCTTCAACCTTATTCCTTCACTAGTTTGTCTGGTTTCAAATATTACTCATTTTACTCCAGTCTTTCTTACGAGACTGGAATAAAAAAAGGTCTTGGACATGTGTTGTCTGGATAGTACATGTACTTGAACTAGACCAGATTCAAAAGCAATTGTGAGGCATGAGAGAGACTTTGTTGAGTCATCTAGCAGCATTATCAGGACTTCAAGTTGGCTATAGCTGTCTTTATTCCTCTACTACACGCAGCCATCAATCAACAACCAATCCTGAAGGCTGCTGCAGACGGACGGAGGTGCTTCAGTTCTCTGCTGGCAGGGTTGGCAGGTTCACTCTGTCTGCCATAATCCATTCACTGTAAGCAATGCATCTGGCTCTGTCAGTGCCAGAGTCCTATCCAATACCTGAGCCAAACACACACACACACACACACACACGTGTGTGTCTGTCCCACAAGTGCGAATCACGACCTGAAATAGACGCAGGAGCGTGAGGACTGACACTGCTGCATGTGTGTGTCCGTTTGCCGAGGCCGAGCCTGAGTCGTACATCACCGAGGGTGACAAGCAAACCGGGGATGGCGAGGCCACATGCCTCCGTCCACAGCTGCCGACTCCAAAAGCGCAGTTGGCCGAGACCGCCGATCGAGTCCCCCTCGCATTCCATCTCATCAGCAGTGCGCCCGTCTGGTCTATCCATCCAGTGACCGGTGGTCAGTCAATCCACGTATAGCCAAGCCACAGATTGGAGCAGAAAAAGAGAGAAAGAGAGAGACAGAGAGAGAAATAGAGAGAGAGAGAGAGAGAAACAGAGAGAAACAGAGAGAGCGAGAGAGAGAGAGTCGGACCAAATACCACCACCGAGGCCACGGCAGATAGTAATTACGAGCCGCTGAAAAGCCAGTCCAGTAATTATGAGATTAGTATTGATTTTCAAGGCTGCGTTTTTGTCCGCTTTGAGACGACCACATCGGTTGCATCGCCACTAATCCATTCTGATGGCAAAGTTAAAGAGCTGTAGGAATTTAATGAGCTGGAAATTCTTCAGTCGCAGGAGGGGGAGGAGGACACTCGAGGTCATTGATATACACACCTATCCTGCAATGGTCTCGTCTAATTACAAACGCTTTATTTCAAGGAAGCCCATTTAACAACTGTCTTGGGTGCTTTGTAAGAAGATAGAGTACCTATTTGTAACTATGATAACACCTCAACTGACCCTCCACAGCATTGAACCATTTAATATAAAAGGTGCAACGCGAATAGCTTCTTACATCATTAAGCTTAGACATCAGAGTCTACCTGTACTCAGAGAGAGAGAGGGGAACAGATTTCTTTAGCGACAGGTAATTACACGTTTTATAGAATTTATATGCATGCCCTTTGACCTCAATAAAGAACACCATTTTAAGATGGTAACCAGTTAGTCAAAGAGGGTCAATGGGTCATAAAGTAACGGTATAAACTGCCATATCAATTGTAGAGTTAAATGAACACAGCAAGAGTTCATTTAAATGTCATATTACGGGACCACCACTATGCCCCTGAGCAAGGCACTTAATGCCCTCTGGAGTGTATGATAAGTACTATAAAAAAATGTATGTAAATGTATAAAATCAGTGGCTCAACTGGTGCATTAAAAGGAAAGCAATGCCATAGTCGTGGGTTTGAAGCCAAAAACAACACAAATACAGAAACAGACACCAGGATTTACTATGTCACTCGTTTGGATATTTCCTTGAAAAATGATAAAAGGTTAAAAAAAGACAATTAACGAAATACTCTGACAATACAATTCCATTTTAGTGGAACCACAGTGCCAAGCACTTCTCGCCTGCAATGAACTTGTCCTTTAACATTCTTAGGATCCTGAGTAGTGTGGGAAAAAGGGACTTTTGAAGATTTTTTTTTTTTTGTACTGTAATAGCAACTACTACCCCCCACCCTCCAGCCTACCCATGTCTACCCATGTCTACCCGGCTCTCCAAGAGACACCTCCTCCTCCTCCTCCTCCACCTCCTCCCCAGGCCTCTATTAGGGGCCTCTTCTCTCTCTGGCGCAGCACTGACCACATCCAGCTAGGCTCTCCACAGCTTTCATTCCATTCCAAAGGACCCCTCTGGCCCAGCACACTCTCCAGCCTGCCTCAGTCTGGTTTATGGATGAATGGGGGAGTATTGGAGGGGGGGGGGGGGGGGGTGGCTTTGGTTGGGATGTAGAGCAAAGTGGGATGGGTGGGTGGGGGTTGGAGAAGGGAGGGAGGGAGTGAGGGATGTTCTCTCCCAGAACTGGGTCAGTGCATGAGAATCAATCCCATGATGCTTCAGTGCATTCCAAGCCAGGTCCCCAAAAAACGTTTGGTGATTTCCCTCCAAGTTCCCTCACAGACACAGACCTTTCAGACGCTGAGAGGAGAAAGTCTTGGGAAATGGAAAGGGGAATAAAAAAAAACTCAATCCAGCTGACATATTTGAGGAACCATAAGCTCTGTGAATGAGGATGTTTGAGAAAAGCAGTCGATTGCTAGACAGTTAACAGGAAGACCGTTAAGTGTGGCGAGACCATTTCAACATATCCTGGGTGTGAAACGCAGAACATAGGATGTCAGGACAAAAAAAAGCCACAGTGAGCATAATTCTGACCCCTCCTGCCATTGCAGAATACTTAGTGGTTATGAAAACATATGGATTAAAACGTTACATTCAGAACAGATGCATGACCTTTCTGTTGCTTTCTCAATCTTGCTCACACCCTTTTTTTTGTTCTCTTCTCTTTCTTTTTCCTGTTTTTTTATACACGCAATTTTTCAGTTAGGAACCTTCAGAGGTCCCTAAACATGAATTACTCCAAATGAAGTATAATTGGATTAATTAATTATACTCCAAAAAATGCCCGCAGTGTGGGGGAAAAAAATGGGGATTGTAACATGCACAAGGAAAAAGTCATTTACAGTGTCCCTACCCGCTGTATCCTGGGCACAATGCCAGGGCAATACAGTGTGAGCGACCCCAGCAGTCTCATCATGCCCCATATGCCCTGTGGGGCATTAACACAGATCAAGCCCCTGTGGATTTGTGCCCTTTGTGTTTATTTATTTATTTATTTATTTATTTATTTATTTTTTCCACGCTCCTCTACTATTTTCAGACTAGCTTTCTCCAACTAAATCCTATAGGCTTTTTTTCCCGATCGCTGCAGTGGATGGACTGACTCTCACTGTCCTTGTTCATATTTATCGACAGAATGTGTGTTTATGCGTTTGTTAATGTGGCCCATACTGTGTGTGTGTGTGTGTGTGTGTGTGTGTGTGTGTGTGTGTGTGTGTGTGTGTGTGTGGTCTACCCTGAAAAAGGATGGAATTCCCAACGGAGAGGAAGGATAAACAGAATCAATGACGGAAATTGACAGCCGATGGGTATTCCATGGGTGTGCTCTCCCATGACATTGTCGGATCGAAGAGTGGGAGAGGAGAGGATGGCATGCAAGGGATGAGTGTAGAAACTTGTTTTCCAATAAGTTGTGTGAGACTTTGAACACTTAAAGGTTGAACATTATTGAGCCACTATTGTGAAGCCCTGAATACTGTGATGTAATGTTGCTAATGGAGATAATGGACACTCGACAGTTATGTCAGTCACAAAAACGCACTCGTGAACAGGGAATCTCTTGAGCCCACAACATTCTTTGTTTAAAATAACCTGCTACATTGTAGGCCTACACTGGAGTTCCCTGAGCGGGAATCTTGTGGAGGTGGCGTGCACTGACAGCTCTCCAACCCAATTGATCCTGATTACTCAAGTGCTGATCAGATAGAGGATGTTAGCATTATGGCCAAAGACCTTGGAGTAATAGCTTCTCTGTTAGCTTTAGCCTACATTAACATCCAACATGAAGAGGATTACTTTGGCAATATAGACCATCTCTGCTCCAGCAATATGTTACAAATGAGTGCTTCTGTATAAGCAGGGATAAGTGTTTCTACAGACATTATGTTTGTTTAGCAAACTCACTCTATCATTTAACCAGAGCAGTTACAGTCTTTACTAAATTGCTTAGCAACAGGCCTCTTTTATCCTTTTGACAGAGTAAAAAAGGGGGGGGGGGAATTAATGACTGTCTTTCTTTCCTTCGAAAACATTCAAGAAGATCATGAGGTGTCTCTTCTAAAAATTCCCTCCTTCTTCATACTTACTTACTACTACAGTGACTAGCACATCATGAAGGGGTTCACAGATATCAAACACATTAATGGACCCCAACCAAGAACATACAGTTTAAGAGAGGGATTAATGTAATTTATGGAAACACCATCTAGGAAGTTGTTTTTCCCTGTGGAGTGTTTGTCCTTCACATAGCTCACAGCAGTGCATTTTACAGCGGTTCATAAGACAAGGTGCTATCTCTGTTGAAGCTACAACTCAAAACTAATATCTCTGCTGATTAAGGAATGGAAAACATAATAATATAAGCAAGGGGAGAACTCATGAAAAGCAAATTGTATGCCTACACAGAAATAGAGATAGGATTGGATTTATGCAGAATACAAACAACTCTCTACATAGCAGCATATCACAAAAGTTCTGTAGGCCTACATGCTACTGTGAGAGGTATGCAGTGTTTTGAATTTGGAGTTTCTCAGCTACAGTACATGGAGGCTTATCTAGGTGTGAGGGACCCAGTGGCTAGAAACTTCTGCGTGATAACTGTTCATAAGAGATAACACACACATACTCACAGTATAGTGTTTCAAGCACTGTTGAGACACAACGTCTCGTCAAAGGAAAAACAAACACACCAAGACCTTTACTATGCCTGACCCAAGAAGGCTCTGTCATCATACATTCCATTGTGTTCTTCAGGATACAGAATGAACACAGACTGAGTTCCGATATCCCAGTGTCCAACACATTAGAAACAACACAATAGAATGCTAAAAAAAACATTGGATAAAATGTTTTCAGAAATGCGACTGGAAAGGTTCTACTTCTCTTTGCCTTGGCCTTGTCCAAAGCACATGGACTAATGATCTCAGATCATGCTAGCTAAAATATTATAAAAGCAACATTCACATGACCAATACGCCATTCCACACATTCTGCAATGATTAGACCACAGACCAGCCAGCAGCCTCCCCAGACTAATCCCCACTGCAGTGATCTGGTCTCCCTGTTGAACATATTTTGTTACATCATTTCTTTACAAGACCATTAACGCAGAATAAAAATATATATATATCACTGACAGCTAACTGGTATTGTGGTGTCAGTGCCATCAGATGGTTAGTGCCTGTTACGCAACAGTACCAGTCAAGAGTTCCAGTCAAAAGTTCTATTGGTAGGGACTGGTACTACCAGTTAGCTAATTATTTTATGGTCATGAATAGCCTACTGCTGGCATTATACCCTAACTCATTCCTTGATTTAGTGACATCCATGCCATTTAATCATAGTGATGCAGTTACAAACTATTCCTTTAGGCTACCTTGTGAGTCTTAAGAGTAACTAACAGAAATAGTAAAACATATTATCTTTATTTCCATTCAATTAAAGGTAGTTATATGTATTCTGTATTCTATATTGTGCGCCAATGTTTTACATTAATATTGAACTGTTGAACGCTTTGCCTTCAACACAAACTAAAATGGCACACTTCCAAATATTGCCTATATTCTCATGCGCCCTGTGTCAATTCAGCATTAAGAAGATAGGCTA
Source organism: Sardinella longiceps (assembly GCA_027497455.2). Lineage (NCBI taxonomy): Eukaryota > Metazoa > Chordata > Actinopteri > Clupeiformes > Clupeidae > Sardinella > Sardinella longiceps. The sequence goes on along the minus strand of JAODXP020000008.1, from coordinate 12,422,910 downwards.
TAGGAAAGTAATCCCAGGGATGGTCAAACGTTATTACTATTTGTATAGTTTCACATGTTGTTAGATGTGCAACGATTGAGTGGGAGTGAGATGTCATATTGACTATGTAGGAACCACTGTCATCGGAAACACGGTTACAGAAGTGAGCTGCACAGCCTTTTTCGCGTTGCTGAGAGCATTCTATAGAAAACTCCTATGCTGCAACAGCTGAAAGTGAAGGCAACTGGAGGAGAAATGTACTGAGTAATCATCCCCTCGCAGCAAATGTGACATCTATTGGCCTGGCATTTTAAACAGGCGCTTCTGGTGAACTGATGCGTCGCGTGATACGCAGACATTTTTTGTCACGTCGATTGAACTAATATCATCGCCATTGTTTTACGCAAAATTTCTGAAAGGCATTTTTTATTGATCAATGATAATGTTGCCGGGAGCTGTCATTATGCCGATATTGCTTACTGTAGGCTATTTCATATGGACTTGACTAACAGTTTTTCGCTGTCCGCCGCCAACAGCCGTTGCGCACAAGAGTTAGAGCACATGGTATACATTTACAACAATATATACGCACATTACTACTGTACACCATAAATGGTTTATCGTTGGCATGTTCTCCAGTAAATGACTGATTTGACGAAACAACCACCCCGACCCCTCCTTGCCCAAGGCTATTCAGTCGGTCGAATAGGAGTCATACCCCCAGGGTTCATTATAAGAGTTCAAAAGCATTTAGGATGTGCGACTTACCTTAAAACAGCATCCGTGAAGTTGACCAGCCCTCTTGTTTTTAGGCTACAACCATTCGCATGGAATACAACTTCCCGATACGTGCTATTTGTAACTGCTGGAGAGAAAACCACGCCAACTTCCACGGTCAGCTGTTGAGTGCGCGACTGTCTGCTAGTCCAACGTTTAGTATAACAGTCCGTTACAGCCAATCAGGATATTACAATAACAAAACTTGCCACCAATGGGAGGGTCTCCGCTGACAGGCTGAAGCTGGGCCTGGTAGCCTACTGGGTACCAAAAGCTACACTGCGCGCATCCTGGCGGCAGCAGCGCTCGTGCAGATGTGATGCTCGAGACGTGGCACTTGATAATTTAATCCTCTTACGCCAAACAAAAAGACCACATGTAAACAAGGCACGGGGAAATAAACAAGTCCTTTATTACTTGTTAGATATAAACCTTGTCATAAACAATATGAAAAATAACATGTTATGACGGAAATGGAAAATAACAAAACGCATGGTGTTGACGCATTGTCTTGCGTACTGTAACTAGTTGCTTTCCTCCAGCTTTGTCAACCGCTTTTCCAGAAGTGTGGTGTTGACTCGATGCATCATTAGAAACTGGCCATTCAAATGGAATACTGGTATGTCGAACTTGTATCTGTCATACCACACTTTATTTTCAGGAAGCGTTATATCAACCTCATGTAGAGTGAACTATAAAAAAAGACAGTGAAATAAATTATACTCTTGTAACATGTATACAATTGCTTAGTGACTAAAATATAATGACTTATAAAAAATGTATTCAATCAATCAATCAATCAATTATACTGACACATGGAGACCTTACTCTATGTTTATATGGTTCAAGAACTTCTTTTGCATCATCACATAGAGGACATGGATCCTGTAAATAGAAAGCAATATGATCTTTTAAACTTCTCTAACACACAAATCTGAAATGATGCAGGACAATCAATGCTTGATATAGCCTAAATAATCATTAGATGGCTTTCAGAAAACACTATTAATTATTTTGTGCTACATGTTAGCTAGTTTTGTTAGAATTGACACTGATTAACATAAATCTACACAACACCCATTCCAGTTCAATTCATATTCCATAGCCCTTAAACACCTGCTCATTCCTATCATTCAAACTTGGTGGATATTGAGATTATTTCAAACAAGCCATTGTCTGTCTATTAGGAGAATTAAGGGATCTTAACAGAGAAATCCAGTGTAATTCTTTCCATAGCTATGTTGTGTGAGGTCAGTATAAATTTAAAGGAATTTGTACAGAACAAAAAGAGGCAGCTAACATTGGGGTGGGGTAGGTCATAAAGTAGGTGGAAGTGAAGTGAGTTTCTGTGCCCCATTCAAATAGTGTTAGCTGGCTGCCAATTCACTAATCAATGTATTGTGTATCAAATTTTCTTATTCTTTTCCAAACAGACCACCCTCAGTGGCCTTGAACAACAGGGCTATTGACTGATTCACATCGGATTTCTCCTTTAACAAAGTATTATCTCTAGACAGAGAGCTCAGAGGTTGCTGGGCTCTAGCACCAAATTCTGGGCCGTATACACAAGCAAGGACCATGGGCCCCCCTCACCACCTAGAATACAATTCTACGACTCCTCAAGGGCCCTCCCACCACTTGGGCCCCTGGTAACTCAGTCTCCCTTTCCCCCCCACTACGACGCCCCTGGTTGCTGAGCTCTAGCACCACTCCCAGGGATGTCTAGCACCACTCCCAGGGACTCACCACTGCACTTTATATGAAATGGTACAGTGGTCCTCCATTTCCCTTAGAAGGAAACTCCATCTTTATTGCTAAAGCTTTATTAGGTAAATTACCTTTATACATTTCCAGCTTACTTAAGTACCATACTAGTGTGTATAGCACAAGGTCATCAAATAAGTTGTTATTGGTAACTCCATCAACAAGAACAGAACTGGGAAAGACGTCTTTTTCATCTTATGCACCTTACATCTGGAATGAACTCCAAAACACATTAAAGCTAGAGTCCCTTCCATCTCTCAATACTTTTAAAAGTCTTTTAAGATCAACCTTTACACAACAGTGTCACTGTTTCTGATCTTGGTGCCCTGTAGTGTGTTTATGTGTGTGTTTTTATTTTATTTTTGTTTGTCTTGTGAGTCATACTATGGTTGTATGTTCTATTTCTTTTTCTGATTGTCCTTGTTTGTATGTCAATATATGTGTAACTTTTGGCTGCCACTCTTGGCCAGGACTCCCTGGGAGAAGAGTTATTGTAACTCAATGGGACCTTTTCCTGGTAAAATAAAGGCAAAATAAAAAAAAAATAAAAAAAATGTCACTACATGGAGGGGAATGAGTTACCAGGGCCCCAAGTGGAGAGAGGACCCTTGAATTGAGACTGAAATTTTATTTTCCTTTACATATTAGCCTAATACAATTTATGGACAGGGTCCAGAATTTGGTGCTACGCCCCTGACCACCCCCAATGTGTGAATGTGATTGATTGCATTCATACCTCATCCTAAAAAATAGACAATGCCTGTTTACTTTCACATATAGTTTCATGAAATGTGTATAGCTTTTGTACTTCATGTTGTAAAGATGAGAATTTTTACCTTTGTAAAGAGTGTTAAAGCGGGAAGTTGCTTTTCAGAAGAGTAAGGTCTTTGCAGAAGCAACAGAACTGATCTCTTTGGTAGATTTCTAAGCCAGTGCATTTCTGCAAAGTGAACATGAACACAAACAAAACAAATTATGTGACACCTGACTCTTCACACTTAAACTAGGCAAGTAGTGTATTAGTTCATTGTACTGTCCAGTAGCCTAAAATACAAAGATATTGTATTGATATATTGAGTACGCATTGGCTATCCAAGACCAAATGAAAGAGCATCTAAGGCACGTAAGCCTTGTGTGATCTTCATTCCTTGAATAGGCCATCAGCTTTCAGTAGGCTATATGCGGTTATACATTGCATAGTTAGCTCTTAATAAAAGAGCCACGACATATCAGCAATTAAGGAGCAATTTCTTATTGTACGTGCAAGGACACACATCAGACTAATGTTTATTCTCAGTTCTGCGTGACGTCTGCAGACATTCGCAGCATCCATGCGCGAGCTGACTTACAGCCAAGTCTAGTGAAAGTAACAACACATAAAATGTAACGCACTAGGTTAATCTCGCAGAATTAGATCATGTTTAAAAACAGAACTTCAACTTGCGTAGGCTCTCCTACGTAAATCTTGCGAGCATTATTTTTAGCACAGTATTGCGTCCTTGTCAAGGCTATAAATAAACAAAGCCTAGGTAGGGTATTCGACTGCAAAATGCCCTAAAGATGAGGTTGATAATGACATTCTAATTCAAACAACAAACTATTCCAAACTTATCTAAATCATAGCCTTCAACATGCTGGAATACATTCTCTATTCTCACCTCTACCCGAAGAAAGGATCAACTTCCACTTGTAATGGGAGGCACCTCTGACAAGACAGCTTCTTATTGGTCACGATTTACAGGGCTTCCTGTGCACAGAATCAATTTGATTTGTTGAAGTGTTGTCATTCATGATTTGAGCAGATTTAAGCGGCAAGATCAAAAATGGTTATTGTGATTCATAATTAAAGTGTGAACTGCTATGAGACTTATTCTGTATTGAATACAATCGGCACAGCAGTCTACCCTGAATATAGACTAAATCTAAAAACTCCTAAAATATTCTGTCGGTCATGAATATGCTAGAAAATAGGCTACCCACAGCATGCCTACTGCCTTTTCTATTAATAAAAAAGGTAAAGGTAGGCATAATCAGTGTTCATTATTCATAAAACATCCATCAACATTCTCTTAAAGAATTCCATCTACATTAACATCTGGGTTTTTCAAAAAGTCAAGGAACAAACAACTAATTCTTTTGTGATGGATTACACCAATTTTCACAAATTTTAAATTCAAATCACATTTGCCACATACTCAACTGTCTTGGTGATAGTCTTAATCACAAATTTCTGCATCTATTTCAATTACTGTAACTTCAACTCCAAAGAAAAAAAGATGCGCAAAGATGCGCGTTTCTCTCTCAGGGGCAGTAGGGGCTCCTGAATTTTATTAGTTTTATTTTAGAATGCTAAACATTACTTGACCAGATTCTAGTTATTGCATTGATGCAGGATTCAGTGCTGTTTTGACTGCTTCCGAATCGTTGGTTGACCAGACATGACCACAGCCATGACATAAATAGAACCCAGTAACAATCTGACGCACATGCGTAATTATTTGGCTCAGCTTAGCGGCCGCGTGGAGTTTGTTTGGCTTTGGAGTGAGTAGCCACATGGTATGAACGGCACTCATTCCCCCAGTCGTCTCGCTCGCCGCTCAGCCGTCCGCGGTGCTGAAGCTGGATGGACATCCTGACGGTTTCAAGGGGACAGGTAGACATTGTATTGAGGCTTCATAAGGCAAAATGTAGCCTGTAGGCAAGTAATTACATTGCTGCTGATTGCATTGTTCCACAAATGGTTAATGCAGATTTTAACAAAGGCCTATAATCAGTGTGTAGCCTACTCTTTAAACAGCATAATCTTTTTTCCCCAAACGTTTTAGGGATATTACTGCACCAGATGGCTCTTTAGAACACAGGCCAATATGAATTAATCTGGCGTTTTAAATTACAGCATGCACGAAACTGCAGAAGATTACCATATTACTGTTCCGCCCTTATACGAAGACACCGAGGATGAGGCACACCGACCTTTCCCTCCTCCTGTATCCCCGATTTTTGCACAGTTACCAAGGAAACAGACCACCACATCTGGATGGAGTACTCAAGACGACGAGGGTAATATGTTTGCGCATGCAAATGCTTTGTTGCATTTTTGCATCTTAAATGTTTCTCACTTTGCAAACGTTTTATAGTGTCTCGTTTGAATAATGTTTGGCAGTCTACAATAATGAAAGCAACCAGGATAAACATACAGCAATTTATGCAATATTTATTTAATGTGCCAAGAAGTGACTGTACACTAAACTTGTTATTATCAGTGGTTGAAGTGAAATGTAGTGTTGTGGCGAATAGTTACAGTTGCTTAAGCTTTCTATTACATTGTAGGTCTATTAGTCGTTGTTCACTTCACTTCACACAGGACTGCAATCTTACTGGATGCTTGCTCATAAAAAGTCCTCTTTTCCTATTACACGTTAACATTTCGCCATACAAAGCTATTTCCAAAGTGCATTTACAGTTGATAGACCTGTAAAAATTATGTGGTGGAAGATGAAGAGACAGATCAGGCTTTGCACCAAGAATATAGCCCACTTTGCTCCAAGAATATAGCCCACATTCTACTTTCCTCCTTGAGTATGACTACAGAATTTTTTTAAGACATATTGCAGTCTTCTGTAATGTTTGTGGGTTCATGCAAACTTTTCCTTGGGTGCAGATGAGCGGGACAGTGGTCTTGCCCTCTCTCACATGGAAGAAGAACCTATGACCTCTCAGAGAGAAGCACAATGTTATCTGGACGTTGACAAGTTAGTACTCTGCAATGGTCTATTTTTGCTTTTTTAAGGTACAATTCTCCACATTTATAGTTTTATTTGCAACCTATTAGGGTTGGACCAATTCTGTAGGGGAAGATGTGTCATACTCTTTTCATGCTTTATGTTTTGAATGATTGCATTGTGATGACAAAGGCCTTTCATGAAAAATGAGTTTGAGCTGTACTGTTTAGTTTGACATTCCCTGAGTGCATATTGCCAAAGTTTTACAATGCCTGTGAACATTTTGTGTACGTTGCTGCCACCTACAGGTGTTTGTGATTATTACACAACACTCTAACCTTCAGGAGATGAGGAGGGCAGGACATTGCTATAACTTAAACAACTGAGGGTAAAATAAACATATTAAATCTTTTTCTTTTGGTAGGCTTTTGTCTGAGAATGGCATTGCTGCTTTGAGGAATAATCTCTCTAACGCAACCTTTAAAGAACAAGGCTATGAGGTAAGACAATTTAAATGAAGTTGTCAATCTCTATTGTAATACAATGTTAGGCGTGTAAAGCCATGTTCATAATCATCTTTATTAGTCTTTTAAAATAGATAGATAAGCTAACAGCCCACCTATCACAATTAATTTATATTTCAGTAGAGAAAACATAGAACTGAGAACTTGTTTTTTTTCCTTTGAAATAATTTAATTAAAACTGCTGTGTGCATCCATCACCAGTGTATTGTTTGCTTACGTAATTGCATTGCCAACATAATTGGATATGAAAGATAAATGGGTGGAAGTGGAATGTCCATGGGTACAGCTGAGATGTTGTTGGGAGAGGATTAGGTCTAGGCAGGCATATGCCAGTGCAGCTGTTTTTGTGAATGAAAGTGTGCCACTTCCCTCTCTCGGGATATGTAGACTAATCTACCTGCATCCAGAGTACTTGAGGAAATCTCATTCAGAAAATCTCATCTCAAATTTCCATCCATTGATCGGCGGAAGGGAGTCCATATGGCGTGTCCTCACCATCGTGACTGGGTAGCTAGCGCCACACGTCTATCTTGTCATATTGGGTGGATGTGACATGCACAGATTGTGCGCTAGTTTCCTTCTCTGAGTCAGTAGTGAGACTGTAGACCTTTGTGACGTGCTTACCTTGTACTCAATGTCCCCCGTCATATTTGCTGGTCAGTGAAAGTATGTTCATGCACAAGTATAACGCTTTGCATATTTGAAGTTGTTCAGTTTTTATTGTGTGAATTGTGGGTCTTTTTAAATTCCCTTTATGTGGAATGTGCATGCATGCTGTGTATAACAGCAGTGTTGTAAATCCTGTGCGAAAGTGTTCGTGACATTTACAGTGTGAGCGTGTGTTAATGACAGTTAACATCAATCGAAGATGCAGGTTACAGCAACAGTGAGAAGTGCCAACAACCTGTCCTTGCAAATCTTATAGACACATGCTTAAGTGAAAACATAGCACTTGACCGTGCAATCTCACAGGACTAAAATGCTCTGCAAAAATGCACATTAAATGAATGTTGCATGGATTTTTAAACTGTATCTGTGGGCCATGCAGTGCCCATTCTCCCCAGATCCACTGGCTTGTCCTCAAGCCTCCTTTACTGAGTAGTGTGCTAGTCAAGCTAAGGTGTCAGTCGTTGGTGGATTAGGGACTCAGTCAGTATACCAGGGCTGTGTGCTACGACACGTGTAGTCTGTGTGTGTCGGTAGGTTGGTAGAACAGTAGTGGAAGTTTTTACTTTGCTCTAATTCTCCAAGTGCGTAAGCAAAGTACCAGCACCCATCTCCAGGCGGACTTAAGACTGCTTTAAGGGGCAAGATGGGGAGGGCAAGGACGCGGTGCGTGCCATAATCCCTCTCTGTCCGTACACAAGCCAGCTGGGCAGTACAGTAGCTCTCAGCACTCCACCTCTCTCTCTCTCTCTCTCTCTCTCTCTCTCTCTCTCTCTCTCTCTCTCTCTCTCTCTCTCGGCCAAGATCTCAGGCTGAGCCTGAGAGAGGGAAACCTGAAAATAAAACTGACCCCAAGTGTGTGAGTGAGATTACTGAAAAGCCCCTAGACTGCCTCTTAAAATAGCACCTGGTCTTGTGTGTCAATCATGCGTCAGCAGCAGCCTATTGGCTCTGCCAACTAATCCCTGGATCTTATTGGTGTAAGGGTCTTTTGGCGGGCAGGCACCTGCCATCTGTGCATCTACTTGTATTTTGTCTAATAGAATGTGGAGATAGCTGGATTTGTTTCACCAGGGTGGGTTTCAGGCTGAAGTTTACAGAAAAAGCTTTGTTTAAATACTAATAAAGTATTGTTAAGGCTTAAAGGATAGGTTCGGTTTTTAACACATTTAGCCCCTTTTCTAGAGTGTCTAGGGTGCAATAGAACGACTGACACCAAAATTTGGATGATTGGTCCTGTCTCGAGTATACGGCTATTTCAGAACCCCCCTTCCTGCTTCAGACAGGCTAGCTTTGTGCATGTCTGACAACGTTCCCTAAAACCACCTAAAACATTGTTATTTTCAAATATGCTACTCACCGAGTCATCAGTGCTGTTATATGGGCATGCAAAACAATTCTCGTCGTGAAAAACCATTCCTGTCGTGTTTTATTTAGCATTTTGAAAATCCTGGAACTATTTTCTCCGACATCTCACAGCTGCCTATAAACTTCCGCTGTACGTTTGAACGTGAAGAGTTGCACAGCTTGTGAAAAGTCTACAGCTAAGCGTACAGCGGAAGTTTATAGGCCGTATACTCGAGACAGGACCAATCATCCAAATTTTGGTGTCAATCGTTCTATTGCACCCTAGACACTCTAGAAAAGGGGCTAAATGTGTTAAAAACCGAACCTCCCCTTTAACTGTAGAATAGAGGGGTAACTATTTTACAGCAGGTGAAGTAGGTAAGGAGAAGGTAACAAAAAGTATAAATTGTTGTAGAGTACTTACTACGTACTTACCCAGCACTTCACAGGCTGTAAAATAAAGCGCTACCAATAGATGTTTTATTATAGTTTGTGAAGTAAAAGTAAAAGTAAAAGTGTGAAGTAAATAATGAGTACTCCACCAATAACCTCTTGACTGAAAAAAGCATTATCATAAATGCATATAAAGCAAGGCTTTGAAACGGTGCAGGGAACGAAAACGAAAATCAGAAACTTTTGATATTTTGCTAGGAACAAAAACACCATACACTTTAGATCAGACAGTGATACAGCTTAAAGCAGGGGCCTATTATGTTTTCTATACAGGATGGAGAAAATGTAGTTACAGTTATATAGTTACTATTACATAATAGCAAATTTGAAGGACAAGGAACGTTATTAACCAGTTGAGGAACAATATTTTTTTGTTCTAACTGTTTCAAACGTCAATTGTAGGGTGGTACCCAAAACCAGAAATGTAAAAAAAAACAGTTTCTGTTCAGAATGAACCAGTTGGCAAATAATTCTGGTTCAAAGCCCTGATATAAAGTGTTGAATTTTGGTCTATGGTGCTATGAGGTGTTCACAATGTGTTTGCAATGTTCACAACTTACATGTCTGTCCACTCAGGTGGAAAACCTGCATACTCTCCTTGGGGAAGTGGAGAACTGGGCCTGCCAGCTGTATCCACAACAAAAGTTTGACGACCTCGTCCCTCAGCTTGAGGAACTGGGTAACCACTCAGCTGTGCAGGTACTTTACACACATCTGTTGTCTTTCAATATTCAAAGGCCTACATGAATGTTCATTTGTGCATACAGACATGTAAACATTTTAGACAGGATCCTTAAATGAACATCACGTCAAGGCTGCAGTTCTGTTTATAACCATAGCCCACCATAAACAGTGGTTGCAACAGTAGTGCCCCCTGTTGGTGACTTATGTTATTAGCGTACTAAACAGAGGATGTGTAGACTAGAGTTACCCCTGTTTCACACTGCACCATTCTGTTGTCGAATCTCATTGACTTTTCATAGAGCTCTCTCAAAATGCATTGTGGGTCCATCCATTCCGTCAGCTCCGCTGCTTCTGTTGTACAGATGAAAGATTTTAAACTTTTCAGGTAGAAACGAATCCATCAACCAATCGAGATCCACTCTCCGTCAGACACACCCTCCATCGTACGTCAACAGATGTGTAGATTGTGAAAGAAGTGTCAAAGTCTTTGGTTTATCCAGTGAATGTTGTGTTTTTTTTTCCTCAGTAGAGTTGCCTTATAGTTGTATTTAGGAAGATGATTTAGAGCAAGATTTTTTATAGAGATAACCACAGCACATCCTTGAGTGTGATATTACTTTTATGCATTGCCATTTCCAACTAAGTTTTAAGGCGGCAAATTGTATTTTACTGGCAAGTTTTCTTCTTGGTTCATTCATCCTCCACCCCCAAAATAAAATATTCTCCCATTCCCAAGCAACGCTGACAACAGCTGATAAACGGTCTGGAAGATCTGGTAGAGCAACTCTCTGACTTGAATGGATCTAAAACGCCAAGTTCCATATTCACATTATTTCAGTGAGACATTTTCTCTGGATGGAACTGCCAAATGTGCAGCCCTACCTCTGAGAACTATGTACAGCAATTAATTGATGATGCTTACACTGTTGAGCACAGTCTAGCCTGGTAATACAAACAACCCCTTCTACCTACACTTTGTTTTGTACAGAAGGTCTGGACATTTGGCTGTGAGAAACGATTGCTTGCTGCAGGTGTTGAAGTTTAAATTGAACCAGCCCTTGACTAATATGCCTCCTGTATATTCAATTCAATTCATTTTGTAGAGTGCTCAAATACAATACATTGTCTCGCGTTGCTTTACAGACAGTACGGGGAGCACCCATGAGTAGCAGGGGCAAGGAAAAACTCCCTTTGCTTACTAATAATCCATTTTTAGGAAGAAACCTTGGGCAGATCCACGCCTCATGGGCTCAACCCACCTCCGTACATTTGGTAGTCTGATACATAGATTGACCATGGTTTACACAGAGTAACAGCATGAATACAGAATGTTGTCTGAGAGTTACTACATGGTAGAAAACAACATAGTTTGTGGGACAGTCAATAGATATGCCTAATGCCTCCCGTAGTTCACTAAGTGGATGTGGTAAAAATGATACCAGTGAGATCAAATCCACACAAGCAAAGCAGGGAGATCATAATCGAATGGAAACGCAGAAGAGAGCTTGGCCCTCACAAGCCTCACCTCATTAGCCTAGCTTTATTTTCTCTCTCGGTTCTGTCTGTTCACTGTGTCTGTTGTTCATGTGGCGTTGGATTGGATGCTGCATGTAGAGCTGAACTGTACTGTTGTTTAAGTAGTACTCCCTCACTTTACTATTCCTCCAGGGCTTTGTGAGAAGTTTGGATCATCACCAGCCAACGCCGTCGTCCGCCTTGGCCCTGCCTGAAAGTGGTGACCCTGTGGAGGCATGTGAGTCGCCACTGTTGAGTGATTCAGAAGAGGGGGAGGGGGTGAGCAACACTTCTAGCCCAACCGTGCAGGAATCTTTCATAACTCACACAAACCTGAAAACACCACATAGAAAACATGACACATGCAGTGTTTATTTGTGTTACGAATCCTGTTGTTTTATTGTGAACAGAGAAATGGGACATCTAACTATACTGAAGCTCACAAAGACACTTTCTCATTTCTCTCTATTTTTTTTTCTCAGCAGTGTCCATTTATTCTTGACCATTTTTTTTGTGTTATCTGTTTTCCCCAACAGCACTCATCAAAGACAAATTCTCCCAGCAGAGAAAATTCCTGATAAGAACATTCCTGTAGGGGAGAGCGAAGAAACGTCAGGATCTTTTATCTTGTCACCGGTGGATTGTTGCACTGCAGAAATGGCTAAGGCTGTAACTGTGTTACTATACGTACATTTCTTTAGAAATGCTCCTTGCTCCTCATGCCCATTTGCAGCCATGCAGCTCAGGACCAAATATTTGGAAAGCGCTTGAAGGAACAGACCAAAAATAATATATTTTTAGAACATATGATAATATATTTTTTTCACATCTCACATACAGTACAAAGTGGTGCATTGGCTTGAACTGCAGTCAGTTAAGATGAACCAACTCTACTACTGAAAAAAGATCTTTAAAACCCTCTGTCTCTTTGTGGTTCCCTTTGCTCAAATAATGTCTAAGACATTTAGAAATAAATGTTCATTTGACAAACTCAATGTGTGTGTTAAAAAGAATTCAGACAACAAGAGACATAGTCTGATGCTGGTTGAGTGTTCACAATTTGGAATGTTGGTATAGCTGACAATCAAGCAAGAGTTATTTAAGTTGGCAGTTCCTCACTGGAGCTAATTTTCACGCCATGATTGCCCAGTCTCTTCTTCAAAAAAACACTTCAACGATAGAGGGCGCCAAATAAATGGATAAGCACAACTGGCACTGCGATATGCCAAACATCGTACTGAAGCATCCCAGGCAATTTTTGAAAATTAATAATATAAATGTTGCATCAATCTATTCGTCTTGTCCAAAGGTGTTTTTCACCACATTAAGGGTTTGAAAAACAAATATGCATTTTTATTTCCTTCCATTAATCCAGGGCGATTGACGTGGTTTTCACTGTGTAGGCAATTTGCCACGCATATAATAAATTAATTAAACATTTTCTTAATTACCTTATTTATCATTCTAAAGCTTCACTCCACCCACCCCGTCCCTCAACAAAAACAATCTCCGGCAATGGATGTTTTCACGTCTCCTTGCATCTTCATCACTATTGCCATGCTCATTGGCTACAAGGCAATGAGGTCATGACAGGCATTGAACTGGTGTTTTCCTTTCCCGACTAGAACCAAGTTCAAATCTTCCTTCTTGAAAGAGAAAGGATGCGCGTCAACTTTCCCTGGAACTTCTTTAACTACCAAAAGTGAGAAACATCGTTTCTCTTGACACCGTACCGGACCTATTTTCTGTGAGCTCTCTGTGGAAATTGTGCTGCACATCACAGTCATTCAAAAGTTTCCCTTTTACGACTGGACAATTTCTGAAACTTCATTTGAGGGAAGCCGCTTTATCTTGGATCCATGAGCGTGGTGAAGAAGACGACAACATTTTTGTGATAAGGTAGGTTTTGGGGGTTCATAAAAGCATATGGATCCTTTTTTTAAAAAAAGAATTTCATCCTTATCTTAAAACTGTGAAGCGAAAATCGTTTCCTGCAGCTCTAACGTTACTGTCATCAGTTGAAAGCTGCACCTGATATTCTGTGAAAAAAATTTCACCACTTTACTGTGATTTGGCTAAATAAAAGTCGCTCCAGTTTTAAACTTCACTGAAAAGTTGTTGGCTTTAGTCAAGTCTGCAATCTGTAACTGACATTTTGGTAGCAGGTTGCGTTGGTTTATATGAAACGGACTTGAACAATTCAGATGATCTGCAGCTGAGACTTTTTTTTTTGTTTTCTGTATATAAAACTAACTTTGTATGTGTATTTAATTGCCATTTTATAGGCTTAATGGAAACTCCACTTGCCTATTTTAAACTGAAAAGCATAGATGTACAGTAGTTTATCTGGATTCATGTTTACTTTCAGAAGAAGCTCTTTCTTTTAAATCAACATTTTTGTCTTTCTTTCTTTCTTTCTTCCTTTCTTTCTTTCTTTCTTTCTTTCTTTCTTTCTTTCTTTCTTTGTGAAGTGAAGCAGAGATTGGACTTGGACATGCTTTTTGTATTTCTGCCAGTGCAAATATTAATGATGATTTGATATCTCTATACTGGCCTTAGAGGACAAGTGGAAGCTTGCGACGAGTTAACAAAAAAGAATGTGTACCCCACCATTAAATAAAGCCGTGGCTTCAGGGCAGAACTATTTCTGTGGAAGGAAATCTGGCTGCCCTTGGCCCAAGGGGCTGTGGCATAGATGGGAGAGAAAGACTCCTGCAGCGGGCATTGTCCCGCTGTCTCAGTCATGTGACTCTCACTGAATGGGACCCTGAACACAGCAGGGTCCTTGCGAGAGACACACACACACACACACACACACACAATGACGCACACAGACACACACATAGATATGCACACACAAACACTAATCGGGTTACACGCATGCTAGATGAAGGGCGAGATTACAGGAGTCAGTGAAGGAGGTCAGATGTTGATCTGTGTTGATGTGTCACAGGAGTGGATGAGAATGACATAGGTGCTGATTACTATCACTGGGAGCCAGTGCTGCATGAGAAGTGCATTACAAGATCATTTTTCATCCACTTTGTCAGATTATTTATGATTTAATGATTCACTTATACGGTAGATGGCATCATTCAGTGGCATGATTAATCTCTACAAAACAATGTCAAAGTTTACAGTGACAATAATGGTGGTGGAATTGTGGTGGTGTCAGAATAGGACTTCCAGAACTCAGTCACTTGATTAGAGAAGAGGGGTGAAGTTTGAATGGCTATGAAGATAGCTATAAATTTGCCTGAAAAAAACAAACAAACAAAAAAACGTCCCTTTTCAGACTGGTCCAGGTTAGGCCTGGTGAGAGCGATAAAATATTGCAAGAAATGTTTGTAGCACTGACCATGTTATTATTGTAATACAGGCTCCAGTTTGTGTTTGGGAGTGGCAAAAACTTCCAGCTGGTAGCAATAAAAGCAACATTATTCCTCCTCATAATTAAAGGGCAAGGAAGGCCCCGGTTTTGAAAAGGATAAAAATAAGCAAGGCAGTTTGCAGATGGTTCCGAATTTCTCCATGCTCCCCTCACAGAGAGAGAGAGAGAGAGAGAGAGAGAGAGAGAGAGAGAGGACTCCGTTTCATAGACCATAGTCTTCCCACACAAGCAACAGTATGTGGAATGCAGCGACTGTGACGCTAATCTGTAGTGGATTACGACACATTAAGATAGCATCCACAGCGAGACGCACCGCTTATCCTGTCAGTAGATTAAAAGTCACTGCAAGACAAAGGAGTGCACAGTTGATTGAAGTGTGATCCTTTAACTTTTGTTTACCTCAGTAATTGTCTCGAATTACAACTAGTCTCAGTTAATGTTGTTATAAGTACTTGCACTTTCAGACAAGGGGAAAGTGCTTGAGAATGATGCTAAGTCTAGGGGGGTGAGGGGGTGTGGTGGGGTGCGAGACAAATGGTGATGTTACTGTGATTGACAGGAACACATGGGAGTGTTTACTGGCCAGCACACTGAGAGGGGGCGGGAAGTCAGCGACCCCTACAAAAGAAACGGCGCCTTGTAAAAACCCTCCCACCTAACCTACCCACCCACCCTCAGCCTCTGTGATGGCTCATCATTTCACAGTCTACCCGATTCCTCCATTATCACTGCACCACCCTCTGCTTTCCTGGGT
Source organism: Sardinella longiceps (assembly GCA_027497455.2). Lineage (NCBI taxonomy): Eukaryota > Metazoa > Chordata > Actinopteri > Clupeiformes > Clupeidae > Sardinella > Sardinella longiceps. The sequence goes on along the minus strand of JAODXP020000008.1, from coordinate 12,407,334 downwards.
GATTTTTTCTCCCTGAAATGTTTTTTCTCTCTCTCTCTCTCTCTCTCTCTCTCTCTCTCTCTCTGTCTCTCATCCTCACTTTCTTTCTCTTTCTCTCCATCTCCCTCTATCCCAGTAGAGAGTTCCGTATAGTTCACAGGTCCCTAGTGTTATCCAGGAACAATCTTCCCCCCTGGTCATACTGTAGATTGTGTTTCCTCTACAGAGAATTGAGTGGGACTCCTTTCTTTGTTGTGGTTGTTTTTGTTCTGATCCGATGGCGAAGAAACAGGCCTGAAATTACAGCTGGTCTTTTATGTGCGTGTCTGGCTTCGGTGGTCTCTGCCAGAAGAGGTATCGGCCACAGACAGACTTAGCTGCATATCTGTGGCCATTTCATGATGGCCTTATACACAAACTTGTAACAGAACAAAACTGCCCTAGAGTTGCCTCAGATACTTTTAGATCCTGTAGCGATAAATCAGTATGGATACTTTGATGAATCCAACAAACCTGATAAACAAGAGATTGGACATGTAAATGCAATGTATGGGAAGGAGCAGCAAAGAACATTTGAAAAAAAAAAAAAACCTTGAAATATCGTGGTCGTATGGTAATGTAGAATTCTAAAACAGAAAAGATTCACATTGAGTTCCTCATTAAGCTATGACATCACTAATGCCAGTGTTTAGTGAGAATGAATAAAGTTAGAGGACGTGTTGACGTTTGACCACTTTTGTTACAAATTAATAGCTTTATGTTTGAGGTTTGTGGTTGCGGTTTGCACTGGGGTGCCTACAACATATCGTACGTGCACTTTTTTCCGATGTCTGGTACAGTATGAAACATTATATCTTAAGACCGAGCTTGTCAGCATGGTGGCAACAAGACTAGAGCCTGAAGACAAAACAGCCATTTCCTGCTCTGTCTTTGCCAGACGCTGGTTGCATTACCCTAACACTGTCTGCAGACCTCTATTGATGTTGAAGGCCGAGGGGTTGTTCCGGATCCTTCCGGGTCTACCCACCTTCCGACAGATTTAACATTTGGTAAATCCATATGCGTTAAACTGGCCTGGATACAGCATGTGGGGGCCCGGAATCAGAGATCACCTTTATCCCTCCCATGAATGGAAAAATTGCATGGAATTACATGGAATGAATGGAAATTCTTTTTTGTAATCCTTTAGAAGAGGTTCCTCAAGATTAGAGTTTGCACACCTAACATTCCTCAGTCCTCTTAGACATTTGTGATTTTTTTTTTTTTTTTACATTTGTTTCTTAAAAGATGAGGAAAAAAGGTCAAAGCGCCTGCATACCACAAGGCTATAGAGTGTTTGTGAAAGACAGCACCTGTCCCTATAAACACAGACAGATGGATATTTGAAGAAAGAGAGGATTAATGTAGTGTCCTTTTCAGAGCTTTAATGAGACCCGTGAGTAGCAAGCCTCGGAAACAGCTGACACCCCCCCCCCCACACACACACACACACGCACACACACCTCACACAACATGTGTATCCCCCCCACACACACACTCACACAAAAGTAGCCTTCGCATATGCACACACTCACACACACGCACACAAGTACACACATATACACACACCTACTGTACACACGCACACACACACACACACACACACACACACACACACATACACACACACACATACAGACACAAACACACACACACACAGATATACACACACAAATACAGACACACTCACACACACACATTGTTTTCCACACTGGATGCTTCTGGTCCAAGTGCTTTGGGAGGCAAAGGAAGAGACGGGCCTGTGACCGGCAAGCTAATTGGGTCTGGTAACTCAAAGGGCGGGCGGAATGGCACAGACAATCTGGGTAAAAAGCCCCCTGTGCAATTACCTCTGATTGGGCTTCCCTGCATGCATGCCAGCCTGCCAGCCGTTTTAGTTAACTATGACAAATTGGCTGTGGCTGGATGGGGTCGGTGTGAAAGAAATTCATCACGGCGCACAAAAGCCAATAGATTGTTATCTGATCCATCCCAACTTGTTTGATGCTGGACTTCCTTTTGAGTGAATGAGAGCGTGTCTGAATACACAGAGTAAACATGGACAAGGAAACTCTTCTTCTAAAACTCTCAGAGGTCCTGCACATGATCTCAATTGCCCTTGTTTGAGTTTGTCAAACAAACAAATACATTACAGAAGTAACTAGAAATGGGCTCAGAGAGTGCAGACCTCTGCCAAGGCAATGTGGTCACAGACACAATATAAATTCCAGATCATGTTCTGGATCACTGAACGCCACCAAAATCAAATCAGTTTTTGCTTGTCCCAATATACATATTGTCCGAAAATTTCATACAAATCCGTGCAGTACTTTTCGAGTTATCCTGCTGACAGACAAACAGACAGACAGACGAACCAACTCGACCGAAAACATAACATCCTTAGCGGAGGTAATAACAAAGGAATAGAATTTCCCCTTAATAAACATGTGTAGTTACATATTAATAACAAATAAATCCTAAGTCCTAGAACTGCCTCCAAAGCCAAAAGAGTTGTAATGCTTTCACATTACCCTTTGTTCTTTTCCTTGACACAAACTGCTTGAAGTGTCCAGAAAGAGAATTTTGTCAATGAGACTTCTGTGAAGTCATGAATGCTTTTGGAGGTGTACGGTTCGGTGTTGGCTCTTGCCGTTAGGACACAGTTCATCCTGTTGGCCGCAAGTGAAAGGGGGACAGATATTCCCGCCGAGTTGGCCGAAGGGCCTGAACGGGCACAGCTGAAGATGTCAGGTGAAAACACACACCATTCGCTCTGTTTGTTCAGTCCCTTGGCCCCCTTAGCACAACAAACCACTACCTTAAGACAACACAAACACAGGGGGTAAGGGAAAGCAAAGGCTAGCAGAGCTGGACTATTATCATATGACTCTTGGTCTGTTTTAGATTTTCTACATATCAAATGTTAATCACTAACATTTCTCAAAGTTGGAGGACTTTGAGAACTTTTTTTCTTTTAAATGTCTGTTTTTTTTTTACAAACACACATACAAAAAAAGTCTGCTTTCCACCTCAATTGTGGTGGTGGTGAAAGTGGAGCCGGAAGCCTGAAATTGTTATGATGGTGGGAGATGGAGGAAGTTCCCCGTGGCTGAGACCAGGACTCGAATCAAACCCTTTTCAAGTTAATCCTTCAATACATGCCGTCTGATTTAGATACCAGATGGAACAGGAAGAGCTCCTGGGTGAGACAGAAAGAGAGAAAGAGAGAGGGATATAGAGAGAAAGAGAGAGGGAGAGGGAGTGAAAGTGCCCCCTAGACGATAGACGGAAACGACCATAATTTGTCCGTCTGCTAAAACGCCGCGGCGAGCACACCTGAGGGAACTGAATGCAAAGTTTGACGTCAGGATCACTCGGTTGGATAACGAGGCGATCCATTTGAGCTGCTGTTGGTTGACAGAATAAAAACACTTCTGTGTGTGTTCATACAGTATCGAGAAACAGAGAAAAAACTTTCGGTTTATGGCGCACCACGTAGACTGTGACCAACACGTCAGAATTTTACAGTTCGTTATGTCACTGACGATTCATTCAGTATAACTTACAGTGCGCAGATGTTTTTGTAATCCTTGGTATTTTCCTGGTATGGCCAGGGCCCCCGTGCTACATATTCCATCTATGTTGCAAATTTATGACGGAAATATAACAATGGCAATAGTGATTAGTGGACATGATTCGGCGAAGGCACTCACCCAAGTAAGATGTGTGTAAATTGCAAACTCGGTGACCTTTTCTAAGAAACGCCCTGCAGTCACGCTTTCGAGCGAATGGAGAGGGGTTAGTCCCTAACATCACCCGAGAGTGCATGTGTTGGGGCATAAATATTTGGTATGGTTTCCTCTGTCCACTGTTGGCTCTCTGGCGCCACTTCAGAGAAATCTCTATCAGTGTGTGTGGGTGAGTGAGAGTGAGGGGACTGTGTGTGTGTGGTGTGTGTGTGTGTGTGTGTGTGTGTGTGTGTGTGTGTGTGTGTGTGTGTGTGTGTGTGTGTGTGTGTGTGTGTGGGGGGGGGGGTGTTGTAGTGAATGGGCACAGTTTTTGGGTGCCCTGGTCATCAGGACTGCGTATCAAAGTCGTGCAGTCGTCTGCTAAATCCCCCTGCGGGTGCCGGGGGTGTATGGGCCTTTTCAGAGGCACAGCAATGCCCTTGTTTGTTCACGCAGCGCAGTTGTCCCGGGCTTTCGCAGCGTTGCAGCTGTGCTCAGTCACCCCCCCAAGGCTCACCCCTTCACCCACTTACCCACCCAAACCCCCAAAACCTCCGCCTCACCCCAACGTCCCTTGCACTGCACCCCCCCACACACACACACCCCACCCCAGTGAAACTGGAGGAGGGACCTCTGGTGCCCCCATTAGCCGCACGCATCGAGTGCCTGTCAGCAGTGCCAGAGGTCCCTGCAGCCTCCCTCACCTCTCATCTCTTCCTGTAAATTGTGTTGGCTTTCTGTACCTTATTCTTTTGGGAAGTGACAATCAGCCCTCACCTCCAATATGGAGAAATATCTTGGAGAAATAGCCTGAAAATGGACGAAAATAATTGGCGATTATGTTGATAAATTTATGGTGAAACTGGACAAAAGGCTAACTGTAGACAAAAAGTTAATGCATCCCTTATCAAAATCAAAATCATAATTCAATTGTACAAAAGTAGAGCTGTTTTCATACACCACACAATATATCGTATTCTCCTTGGCAGAGAGCGAGAAAGGACATCATTCACCGCTATCTGTATTCTCCATCTATATTGAATGATGAATAATTACAGACTTATGGACTGCAGCAGTAGAGGCGGAGAGCAGTTTTTTTTATATATTGCTCTGTCTGTATGAGACAAAGAATTATTTGGCATTGCATGAAGTTGGATTCTGCAGGATTTGGATACTGATCATAATGATTTATTGCTTTTTCGTAATAGTAAAGGAGGGGGGGGGGGATCAATGCAGAAGGTTGTTTCATAAATGGCACTCCTAGGCAGCAAATGAAGGACATGGTGTTCCTATTACCAAGACAACTTTCTTCTTGCTTCAGCAATTTGGAGTTCAAATAAGGCTACTCAGTGTTCCTTTCTTAATTGCCTGTCATTTTTGTTGTATAATTGGCTTAGCACCGTGACTAGACATGCGTGACATGGGGTTTTGCCAACTGATTATACTGAGGGGTATCGTAAACATCAGGGAGAGAGAGAGAGAGAGAGAGACGCGAGTAAGTGAAACCAGTGATGTATTTCATTTCTTTCTTTTTGTTTTTGTCTGTGTGAAAGATGGCGTTTCAGTCCATCCTTGCAAAACACAGCACACCAATTTTAGGGCCTTTGGGAAAGTGTTAAAAATACTGTGTGGATGCACTGGGGTTTTATATGCGCAAATCAAAGTCAACAAGCTGTGACTAAGTACTCTCAGCCTCCCAGGTGACACCCTGTTGCACATGTCATTTTAAGTATGTGTTGTGTGAGTGTGAGTGTGTGCATTTTTTTTCTGTGTTTTTGTGTGGGATTTGTGGAGTGGATATGTTTGTGTGTGATGTGCATGTGTGAGAGAGAGACACAGAGAGAGAGAGAGAGAGAGAGAGAGAGAGAGAGAGAGAGAGAGAGAGAGAGAGAGTTTGTGACTTGTGTGGATATCTCTTAGGTAGTTCCAAGCTAGTTTTCTATTGTAAACATACACCACACTACATTTCTACTTAACAAAAAAACAGTCTGAAAATGTGAAATGCTCAAGAGTGCAGGAACAAGCAGGTTCCAGGATGCGGAGAGGGAGGAGTGGTTCATTAAAATTGTGTAGGATGTAAACCACCACAGATGCCGACGCGTGGGAGCTGAAGTGGCGTGACTGTCTTTGGCACAGAAGACTTTGTCAGGGTGCTATCAATTAGATAGGGGGAACCACGGTTATAGCGCCTAGTGATTGAAAACTCATCTTACATTCCCGTGGGTGGGAAAACACCCAAGTAGCTTAAATTTCAAGCAGAATACTGGGATTTTCTGTAGGCTTAATGGCTGAAGTGCTGTGTTAACAGCTTTTTTTAGCAGCTTTGTCAGCAGGAGAATGATTATGGTTAAAATACAGTGTAAGGAAAGGCAGGTAGGTTTTACTAAAGGAATTACAGCCAGCACACAGTCAGTATAAACTGGGAAGCATCTGGAGCATCATCAGGAATTCTCCGAGTGGGTAGAAAAAGTGTGTGGAGACCTTTAATTTGGTTAATGATTTCTTTTTTTTTATTGTTGTTTGTTTGTTTTTGTCATTGTACTGTATATCATGTATAACTGAACTTGAAACAGCCAATCATCAGTTATTTGTGACAATGTGACATGTGACATTACTCTGACAATGTACATTGTGTGTTGCAATGTGGGAGGGAGGGAGGGAGGGAGTCCTTGCAGTCTTTTTATTTTTGTCGTGGGTGGCCAACTCCTGTAGTGTTGAGGTTTGGTGTGCTGAGACACAAATTTTTATCCAGAACGGACTGTGTGTTCAAAAACTCATTACTAGCTGCAGAAATAACAGTGAAGGTTGCATCCTGCAGAGTGGCAGTTGGTAGAGTGATGCTTGGGGCTGTTACCAAGCTGTATCTGCCTCACACCTCTCTACACCTCTTGCTTTCTTGTTCTTGCTCTCTCTGCCTTTATCTTTCTTTTCCTCACTCTACCTCTCTGTATATCCCTCTCTCTCATCACCCCTCTCCATCTCCCCATAGTGTGTTGTCCCATCTCTCTTTTTTGTCCAACTGTCTCTTTTTTTTCCTCTCCCCACATTACACTGTTTCTCTCTGCTCTTTCTTTCTTCCTATCTCCCTCTCTATTTTTCTCCCTTCCTTCCTTCCTTTCTATCCCTTTCTCATGTTTCCTTCTCTCCGCCTGCCTGTTCTAATTCTGTTCTTTTCCTCCCTTTGCCTCTTTCTCTCTCCTCCTTCCCTCTCATCCCTCTATCCCTCCCCCTGTCTGCGCCCGTCTGTGTCTGCCACCCGCTCTCCGATGCCTGTCATGCTTTGTCAGGGAGCTGATTGAGTTGGCAAGCGATGCCCGGCTCCGTGTCTCTCAGTGTCCGCGAACCGTCTGTGCGTCACGCTCGCCAGCTCTGAGTCACTCTGGCAGAGCCGCCACGGCAGCCAAACCGCTGGGTCCATCTACTCTGGCAGGCCCCTCGGGGTGCTTGTACATCACCCAAACGCTGATGAACTAACTCCACTCTTATTACACTTCCCAAAGTACTTGTAGTCTCTCTATAATTAAATTACTATCAAGTTTGAATACGTTTGCACCTAAGGCAATTGGCTCTGTCAAGGGACTATGAGAGCAGATCTTGCATTTTCCAGTAAAGACTCAAGACAATATGCAGTCATTTCAAATGAATATAAATTATAATAAAATACTATTACAATATACATAGAAGTGATTAAATATTACAAAATAGTGATGTTTATAATACCCTACTGAAGACTAATGGTATATATCCTCTCTTTAGCCTTTCACCCAGAAATGTTAAATCAAAACAATAACACGCATATGATGTATTTCTAAGCCAATAATTATATGTGGTTGTGGCGGTAGACATATTTTTATGAAGGAAGCCACAAAAGTGAGCTCCACCAAAGAGAAATAGGGGAGAGGACAGAGACAGGAGGGCAATGAGGGAAACTGAAATACTGAGCCTGACTCGCACAGAGAGGAAAGATGAATCGATAAATTAAATTCACACAAACAAATTGGCAGGATCAAATCAATGTGATGTCTACTAGCCCAGCTAAGCTCTGTGTGCACGTTGGTAACTGTGCCTCTGTGCTGTGGCCCAGAAACGACTCGATTTTTGTGGCCTCTGAGTTTACACTATTCATAGAAACACTCACTCTCTTAGTTGGTCACACTCTAGGCTTATCTTTAAGGATGGCTGCCATGCCATTTACAGCGTGTAGACCTCCAAGGGATGTCCGATTCATAAATTCTTCGAATCATGAATGGCTGTATACATTGAAAAGAGACCATATGACCAACCTCAGTATGATCTTTATCAACTGAAGGCGTTCTGATCTTTTGAACTTTATTTTTCTGGACTGCTTTGATAGCTGTTGAAAAGCTTGGTTGACATAAGTGGCTTCTTTGATTTCCCTTGAGTAGTTTTAAAATAAAATAAATAAAATAAAACGGGGGGGAAAAAAAGCAAGCAAACAGCATTGATTGGGTATTTTGCTTGCGGAGAGCTTTCATCTTGTTTGCTACGCTGAAGATGAAGTAAGCTGGCCCGTGTTTCAGTGATTGTTTCAGTGATCTTCAGGGGTATTTGAGGTCATTATTTTGATTCTCTCTCTCTCTCTCTCTCTCTCTCTCTCTCTCTCTCTCTCTCTCTCTCTCTCTCTCTCTCTCTCACACACACACACACACACACACACACACACACACACACACAAACGCATGCATTCACGCACACACCTCACCTCCTCCACGGCTGTAAAACACATTTTATGAGGTGTTGCTATGAAAACTCTTAAAAACGAACAGAGAGCAAAATGCTGGACAATGAACAATGTTGTTGGAACAATTACTGATATAAATACAGCTCAGATGAATTGGTGAGTTTTACCCAAAGGCTTACTGTGGATAAGTTAAATCAGACACTCTGAATAAACGAGACATGTTTGTGTTGATCTTGTTGTGATCATTTGCTCTTAGTCATGTTTTTTGTTTAGACATACCCAATGCCATATCTTTGCTTTGTGGGCTCTTTTGCTGTCTGCTGTGTCAAACAAATATAGGCTTTGAAAAGTAATAATATACAAAACCATTAAGACTGGGGCTAGTTTGATCGGAATATGGATCATATGTGTGCAGTGTTTTCCATTAATTGCCAAGACATTGGAGGCCTGCCCTCCTTTCATCATGGAGATGAAATATTTAAACAGACCACATACTGACATGACTTCGTTTTCAGTTCTTTTGTTTTGCTCCAAACAATATGGGCAATGGCAATCAGGCATGTGACGGGACTGCGTGTGTGTGTGTGTGTGTGTGTGTGTGTGTGTGTGTGTGTGTGTGTGTGTGTGTGCGTGTGTGTGAACATTCTCACTTGGTGCATTCTCCTAGGGCCCATCAGCCTCCGCTGCCTCTCCAGTGGCCTGTGTAATATGTTACAGTTACCTAAACAGTCAATAAGAATCCCAGGGACCTTATACAACCTCCTAGTAATCTTTCTTCTCAAACTGCAACAGGTTTAAGTAATTAACTGTGAAAAACTGTTCAGATCTGGAAGGAAATAGGCTTTATGGCCTATTATGGAGTGGGGAAGAGGATAACTTTTCAAGGGCACTTTGAAAACACACAAAGAAAGTGTGATTTGGTGTGTGTGTGTGTGTGTGTGTGTGTGTGTGTGTGTGTGTGTGTGTGTGTGTGTGTGTGTGTGTGTGTGTGTGTGTGTGTGTGTGCATGTGTGTGTGCATATGCATGTTAAATGTGTGTGTGTGTGTGTGTGTGTGTGTGTGTGTGTGTGTGTGTGTGTGTGTGTGTGTGATGCGCCATCTGTGTGTACTGATCATAATGTCAGAATAGATGTGACACTGATGGACCTGCATTCTCCCACATCACTCCATCACTCATTCACTCACTCCATCAACCACCCCCCTCATCCCCCCCTTTCCTTCAACCCCCCCTTCCAAACCAGACCTGCAGCAGGTGTTACCCATTACAGACCCTCAGCTCTCTGATAAATGCCCCCCTCTCCCAGACAGCCGTCTAACAAGATAGACGTGTCCTGGCACACCCCCACCCTTGTACGACACTGAGCAATTTAGTCCCTTAGAAAATCGTTTTGCCAGGACACAACCCTTGACTGCTAATATCTAGCCAGACATATAATAGCGTCACTTTCGCATCTGTGAAGTTTAAGTTCACTTGAGTTGAGTATACTCAAGGAGTGTGTACTTGACGTGACTACTTAAAAGGCAGGCATGTATGACAAGTATGATCAATTAGGCAAGCCAAGGATTGTACCATTATTGCAAAGTGTTATCAGGTAAATTGATTTATGTCGTACATTTCCTACATCAAAGCATATGAATGTGCTTTATAGATAATAAGGAACAGTAGAATTGAAGAAAAGCACATTTAGAAATATATGAAATAAAAGTAGTTAGACAGAAAACAATAGAGAAAGCAGTCATGACTATTTTAGTAATATGCCAGGGCGTGTTTCACATTGGCAGTGTTTTATTTAAAGAAAACACCTGAGCAGAATTAACCTCACTCACGTCAGATGGTGCGTTGAATAGCACGTCACCAGACGTGTGAGTGTGATTACAGCAAAGTGGTTTTTGAAGAAGTAAAAAAACTGACAGGGTGTTTCTGTCCTAAAAAACGGCACCGAACAAGAGCTCATTTTAGAGCAGAAGTGTGTCACAATCGTTAGGCTACAAAGGGTTAGCTTAGGCTACTTGTACCAGTGTCAACCAGAACCTGTTATAGTGTTAAGGATGAGAACGTTAGAGCTTTTTAAATTTGCGGATGTTCTCTGACTTTATTATTTTGGTTGCCTTTTATTCTGTACCCTACTCAGAATTTTCATTACAGCTTCCATTGTGACCCAAATACTCACTCATTGGTTATCTGTCAAAAAAACGCCCGGCGTCAGGTGCTTTTGCTTGTAGAATTGAAGTTTTCTCAACATGACATGACAGTTCAAATTCAAACGGATATCAATGATGACACCAAGATTTCTCACAGCATCCTTTGCCTTCATT
>JAODXP020000008.1:12379070-12394070 GCA_027497455.2 Sardinella longiceps | reverse complement strand
CTCGGCCACAACTGTTCCTCTTTATTGGATCACAAGAGAAGGACTGTCACACATAAGGGTTTAACTAGCAACAACATATGAAGGAGTTTATTTATCAAAATGGTTATAAATATACCCACAGTTGGCTCAGGGAAGAAGTGCAGGGCTGCAGACGGAAGTGGGTGTCAAGAAGAGTGTGGATCAACTTGAGCATGGAGGGTGTGTGTGTGTGTGTGTGTGTGTGTGTGTGTGTGTGTGTGTGTGTGTGTGTGTGTGTGTGTGTTTGTTTGTTTAAATGTTACTAAGTGTGTGCACTTGATCATTGTATATCGGTGTGTGTGTGTGTGTGTGTGTGTGTGTGTGTGTGTGTGTGTGTGTGTGTGTGTGAGCATTCCCTCTCAGAAGTGGCATGACTAAAAAACTGTTTGATATATAATCCCTCACTGATACCCAGCCTCTCTAATGCTGGCCTTATTAAAGTACTTAGCCTCCCTTCTTGTTAGTCACTCACACAAGAAGAGTTATGAGACCACACACAGGCTGCATAAACAGGCCACCGCAAGTTGGTGTGTGTGTGTGTGTGTGTGTGTGTGTGTGTGTGTGTGTGTGTGTGTGTGTGTGTGTGTGTGTGTGTGTGTGTGTGTCTGTGTGCGCACGCAAGCTCACTCATCTATTCAATTCATTTCAATTATATTTGTATAGCACCAGTTACAATGCAATTCTCACTGCACTTTCTGTATAGTACAGGGAACACCCAAGAGCAACAGGGGCCAGGATAAACGCTCTTGTTATTCAGGGAGAAATGTTGGGCAGATAAGGAGAGGCAGTGGTACACCACAATTTGGCTCTGTATCATGGCAGCACATGATAGGCCTATTTGTTCCACAATATTATATGGTAATCAAGTCATAGGTGGTTGCCTAAAGGTCTGGTTGGGCAAACGTTGTATCAGCCAGACTTACAATTAATTCTATTAATGTCAAGATAGGAGTAAAATAGGTGTTAATTTGGACAAGGCCATCATGGAAGGGGTCAGGTTTCTGGGAAGGAGTCATGGCTGATTCTCTTCTATGATTATATTAGGCTCTGAGGCCTGACTAGAACATTTTCTGGATATGATTTTCATTTAAGAAGGTACAAATTTGCTGTTTAGTATTTGCAAATTAGTATTTTAGAGACAAATGAGAGGTTAAGAATGGGTTGGTAATATGCCAAGAGATTAGGCATATTAGAGACATTTTTTTGTTTTTTTTAATAGATGGTTTAATAACAGAAAGTTTTAGGACTTGGTTTTGGGACATGGGACTTAATCTGTATACTTGTGTGTCTCTGTGTCCATCTACAGCTACTCTGTCACTGTGCAGGAGTCGTATGCACACTCCTTTAACCAGGTCTATTACACCAGCTGCACAAACGTCTTGACCTGGTTCCAGTGCACACGACACAGGTGAGGGGGCTACTGTAGAGGATTAACAAGCTGAACTAAGCCCTGCCAGTCATCTCACACTTAGGATGATGTTAACTGTTTATACAGAGAAAATACAGCATGTATAAGCATTTTTTATTTACAACTTATTTACATTTATCGGTACTGTTAATAAGCAAAGACACAAGGAAGTACAACATTTCATAAATATTATGCATATATATTATATAAAAAGATTATACTGTAGATTTTCCCAATACAGCCGCATAAATTGTATGTAGACCACAAATCTAAATAATGCAGAAATGCACTTCAAACTGATTCCAACTGAAAAGAATTCAAATTATTGTTTAATTGTAATATTCTTCCTCTGTCTTTCGTCTCAGGGTGAGCTATCGGATGGCTTACCGCCGAGGAGAGAAGACCATGTACAGACGCAAGGAGCAATGCTGCCCAGGCTTCTATGAGAGCGGCGATGTGTGTGTTCGTAAGTATCCGAGATAGCTGGGTGGTTTTTTCGCCTTGTGGCCTCAGGACCTCTTTGTCCCGAGTTATGAGCACAACGGCTGTTGTTGTGATTGCGACTGCTGATGCACCGATTGCTATCGGAGAGCCAGTGAAGGTCATGATTTCTGGGATATGGATGTGGCCTCTGTTACACATAGTGAATGGTCTCTTTATGGTATACTATACAGACTTACAGGTAGACAGAAATGAAGAGTAGGCTATATTCAGCTGTCACATGACTTACTGTAGGAACATGTGAGCTAGCTAATTAGCTACCCGCTAGTCACAAGGTAACACACCCACAACATAATTCCTTATGTGTTGCCAGGAGGAAATAAAAAAAAGGTTGCAAAGTCTTTTGACTTTGACTTGCGTGTATTTATGAAAAAGGCTGTAGGCATGCACGCATCTCCAGTTGAGAGGCCGGACCCTGAAGCAGAAAGTCCATTTGCGTGCCTACTTTCAATTTCTTTGATTGTGGTGCACCTAAGGGCCACGTATTTGGAGGCTAGGGAGATGAAAGGCGACTCAGATGGAGTTAGCATGTGACTGTGAGAGGGTGGACTTGTGTTAGAAGCAATACTGCCGCCCAGTTCTTCCAATCCATTGGGCCTTCAATCATTGAGAGACAGTGGTGGACAAACAGGTGTGGCCAAATGACAGGAGGTCGGGGCAGGCCACTGGTCAGAAAGCAACAACTGCAACCATCAGGCTCGAAACCACAAACAAACAAACCTGTGTCCCAGCACGATGACCTTCCGTCATGTCCACCGTTTGCTCTGATTTGTGAGCACCAACAGTCTCCTGTCCCCTGAACAATAGTTCAAGCCTTTTTTTTTTTTTTTTTTTTTGCGGGTTGCCTGTTTTCAACCCGAATGTCAGTGGTCTCGAGTCCCGAGACAAATGCTTTTGGGGATATCTTGGTGTAAATGAAGAACTTTGTCTGGCAGGGAAATGTTGGCTGCCTTCTCTGTTGATGAATCAGCTCCATCTCCCAACAGTAGATTTAGAAATGTGACCGTTTGGAGCTGAAAGGGGACTTTCATTGTGCCCCTGAAAAGAAGCTGTTGTGTGTACTGTAAGCCACAATCACATGGTGTCAACTCATGCCTGCTGTTTCCGCAAAAACCCTAAATAAAAGAGCAATTGCGCAGATGGGAAACCATACTGATTTTATGTGTTCGATGACATTATCAAATATACTTGTGGCGGAACTTCACAGATGCTTCTGCACAGAATAAGGATAATTTATCACACTCATCAAAAAGAAAAAAAAAATACGATTTCAAACACAAAACAAGACAACTTTTATTTATATCATTTTAGTCATCGTGATTTGACCTCATCTTCCCTCAAGAATGCACTCTGGTCGGAAATGGGGGAAGCATTGCAAAGCATATTTTAAACTATCACTTCTATACAAAAGAAGGCTGGCCAGATGCAAAACCACTTCAGCAATCCCACATTCTTTTTGCCAGAACCCATGAACACAACCATTGGGCAATTAAACATGTGTGAGTCCGTTGTTTTGATTTAAAAGAAAAATTGGAAGCAGTTGTAGTCCATGAGTGTTGTATGTAGTTACTGCTTCTAGATCATGGGAAGTCTCTAGCATTGCCACTAAGCTCCATCCCAAATGGATTGGCCCAGAGTCCTCAGTGTTGCTGGATGATCCCTATGCTTAGAGTGGGGTTTGTCACTGTTACCCTCTCGCCTGGGCTGCCCTGCCTCAGGGCTGTGTGTCTCTAATCTATCAACACCACACAAGATCAATGTTACGCACGCTATCATCTGAACCTTCCTCTTCCTCCACCCCGGTCAAGCAGACTGGAAAAAAACAACAACAAAAAAGTCTGTGACTGGTTACACTTTTTGTGCTAAATTTGTTTGAACCAGTCAGAGATGTTTATCGATGTGCTGGTTTACTTTGTGTGTTTTGATTTGTAGGCTATGTAATGTTATCCATGTGGTCAGTTTGAGTGTTTGTGGTGTGTCACTGTGTCTGAGTGAGTAGATTAGTAGATAGTCTGTAGATATACTGTAGTCTGTGCACGTGTGTGTGTGTGTGTGTGTGTGTGTGTGTGTGTGTGTGTTTTGTCTCCACTTCACCCACATTTATCTGACCCCTGTGTTTTTTTTTATAATGTTAGCACTCTAGCGCTGTCTGTTTGTACCGTAGCGGATGAAATCTGACCTCTCTCTCTCCCTTGTTTTCTCTCCTATATTCTCCACCCAAAACCACCAACCACTCCTCCCTCCTTCCCACCCCTCACCCCCCCATCTTTCACCCTTTCCTCTTGTCTCCAGCCTACTGTGCTGAGAAATGTGTCCACGGCCGCTGCACGGCCCCCAACACCTGCCAGTGTGAGCCTGGCTGGGGCGGAGCCAACTGTTCCAGTGGTAAGTCCTGCCTGGAGGCAGCTGGGGCTGTCCGTCTTCCCCAGTCGCCCACCACCGACGCTGGACGACACACACACACACATACACACACCAGGGCCTCCCTTCCCTCCTGCTCTTTGTAATCTTTGTGTGTGTGTGCGGTGTTTGTGTGTGTGTGTGTGTGTGTGTGTGTGTGTGTGTGTGTGTGTGTGTGTGTGTGTGTGTGCTCACGCGCATGTGTGTGTGTGTGTGTGTGTGTGTGTGTGTGTGTGTGTGTGTGTGTGTGTTTTTGTGTTCCATTCAGCTCAGTTCACATCAACTCACAACAGCAAATCTAAGCTCCAGTCAATATAGTTCAGTCTAAGATCAATTAATTTAGTCTGTGTTCCAATTAATTAGGTTCCCCTTCATTTCAATTGAGGTCATTTTGATGCTGTTTGTTTTCAGTGTAGTCATTGACAAATCAAACATGGACAGTTGAGGTATTTTGTCAACATTAGATTCATTCATTTCACCTATACTTCCCCAAGAACAAAATAAAACTGTAGCAGTAATTGGTAAGGCAGTATTCAATTTATTTGAGGGAGTCACATAAGACTTAAATGCAGTCAAAAGTGATCTCTCCAAAAACAGACTACCCTTAGCATTTGCTACCCTTAACATTGCAAACCAACACAGAATGAACACAGTGGCAAATGTTAAGGGTAAAACACACACACACACACACACACACACACACACACACACACACACACACACACACACACACACACACACACCAACATGCCACACACCAACATGCAGTCTTCTGGTCTCCTGTAATGAGGGCCTCAGGTCTGGACCAGGTGGTTATTGATATACTGCTAGAGAACTCCCTGAGCCTTCTGTGCTGACTAGCCTGTCTGTGTTACTGTAATGCAGCCAATAGGGAAGACAACCCAGGGTTTGGGCTTTCATGCCTTGCCAACACCTCCAGGGTCTCCCATAGTGTACACACTCTATTGTGAGGTTGTTGTTGTTGTTGTTGTTGTTGTTGTTGTTGTTGTTGTTGTCTTTGCTGCCGGTTTCTCCAAAGCATGTAATCAGCACCTCGTAACAACCTGCTAACATATACACTTTAAAGCTTTCCTGCGGTGAGGTAAGGTGGGGGGTTTTTGTTGTTGATTTTTTTTGTAGGTTTATGACCTGGTGCTGCATGTAAATATGTGGTGGGCGTCTGAGCTTTTACTAGTCTTAGATTAGATAGCCTGTGCCTGCTGTGGAGGCTATATTAACCCCAGAAAATCAAACACTGGCCAAACCCCAGGAGATCTATAGGAGGAACATATATAGCCTGTAGCCGAGCAGTATAGCTGAGTTGCCTGGAGGCTTATATTTCACTGTTTTTGTAGACCTGTTATTGTTTTGTCTGAGGGGCCTTGTTATAGCACCCCCAACCCCCCTCTAACTTCCCCTCAGGTTTGGAACAGACGAGACGTGTCTGTCTGATCAGACCGGATTAGATGGGCAGTGATAGTACCATTCAAGTGCCTAATGAGAATGGGAAGGTAAGGGGATACACACGCCTTTTTATATGCTAGGGGATGATAACTTAATATCCCCCCTAAGGCAGTTGGGGAATAAGAAATGGGGAGGAAAACATTTGGGAAGAGCTTTTATAAATTCAGTGAGAATGTTGGGTTGCTCTTGTTTTTGAAAGACCATCTTATGTAGTGCAGGGTAGGTAGGCAGAAGCGTGAAATGATTTCTGATTATAGTGGTAATGATTTGATGCAGTGCTGAATCAACACATAAGATTGAACTTACTAAATGTACCTGAAAGTATTTCTTCTCTATTTGTAGAAGCTGTAAGCGTATATTTAAATAGAAATATTTTTTTCATAATTTTCCATGATTTTATGTTTGACAACATTAACAGTTATGCCATACGCCCTCAGTTGTGCAGCAGGCAAATGGGCAACATTCATTCTTTTGAATGAAGGAATTTAGCAGAACCAAAAATTATGAGAGACTGTATGTTTACAGAACAGAAGATCATGCTATAGTGAATCAATGTCAAGTGCACAGTAGCTTGCTTAACTGACTGTCTGCCCTCCAGCCATTGAGGTTGCCCCCTCAAGGCATAGTTTGATAGTTTTAGTAAAGCAGAATCTCCATTGAGTATTGAACCAGAGTTTCCATGAAATCAATACGAAGCACTGACGGGGAGATGCCTCTGGGCTATTCCCACATTTGATTGGCACTGAGACCTTGTTTGCTGAGCTGCTGTATGTCTGAGCTAGGGGTAGCCCACTAAACATTTGCGTGCTAACAGCTAGCAGGATAAGCATTAGGTCCATCAGACTGTCATGATTGTGCTACTCATCAGCTCTGTGCCAAGATGGAATGCCTGTGACCACTGTACCATACATCCTTTGCTGCTATGACAACAGAAGCAGGTCATTCGGTACAGCAGTTTCAGCAGCTCAGTGGGTGGGTGGGTAGTTGGGATGTGTGTGTCTATGTGTGTGGTGTGTGTGTGTGTTTGTGTGTGTGTGTGTGTGTGTGTGTGTGTGTGTGTGTGTGTGGTGGGGGGAGTGCCTCCTTTTTCCCCCTTTTGATTAGCAGTTTTAGCTCAGTGGTTAAGTAGCTGCTGTGTTGGTTTCTCTCGTGACTCTCATGAGAGAGGGTGGGCAAGGGGTCCTGTGCACTCAGCGACCGTGGCAGTAGTATACTACTCACTAAGCCCCCCCACGCTCCTCGAGCCCCCACCTCCACCCCCACCCCCATGGGTGAAGAGGCAACTCCCTTTGTTGCCTTCAGCTTTTGGGTCAGGAAGCCCCAACAATGTGTCTCAGGATTGTTTTTTCGGGGTTCCTCCTGCTAGTAAAGAAAGAAGAAAACCTATTTTTTTTCTTCTTTTCTTTTTTTCTTTTTCACACAAAAGAAGGGTCTGGGCAATAATGGAGACTAGTAAGAAGAAAATGCAGGAAATGTCCTGAGGCCACAGCACTTGTGATCACAAATGTAGGCCGTCGCATGACAAGAGCAAGCTTGGGAAGAGAGCTCTATTTAGTCTTTCGGAATCTATAAAAGTGGACTACCTCATAGTGTAAGTGCACACTTTTGCGTGTGTGTATTTTAAGGCTGTTATTTGGATACTAATTGGCAAAAGATGGTGTGGTGATAAACCAACTACAGTATCTGGGTGGCTGTGGATAGTGTCTAAGTCTACAGTTTCAGCCTCAAACAGGAACCATTCGCCTAAGAAATGCTAACAAATTAGCGCTCCGCTAGCCAGCTGTTGGTATGGCTCCGGTTTCATACAGGAGACCTCCAGTCTGTGGAAGTTTGTGTGTCTGTACAAGGCACACACACACACACACACACACACACACACACACACACACACACACACACACACACACGCACACGCACATCTTTACCTTCTCCAGAAGAGTTGGTGAAAGTCTACATTCACACTAGGGCTTTGTCTTCAAGTGCCCACTCACTTTATAGGACAGATCTCCTTTAGATTCAGGGTTTCAGGGTTGTAGGGGGGCAGGTGTATCAGGCCTGTAGCCTTAGCCTGTCCACTTTTGGAGGCAGATGGCCTCTTGAGGAGACCTCCTTGGGTAAAAGAGTTCAAGCTATATTTCTGTATCTCACTGAGCTTACGTGTGTGTGTGTGTGTGTGTGTGTGTGTGTGTGTGTGTGTGTGTGTGTGTGTGTGTGTGTGTGTGTGTGTGTGCATTGGGCCTTGGTAAAGCGCATTAGATGTTGTCATCATCGCTGAGGAGGAGGAGGGGATGGAGGACGAAGCAGAAGAAAAGGGTGTCTGATCCTTACATCCTGTCTGCCTTCAGTCCAACTTTAATAAAAATGGTCTTATAACCCTCAAGTCTGGTAGCACCAGGAACAAACACTTCACAGTGAAAGGCGGCCAGGGAAGCAGTGGAATTGCTGTGCAGGAAATTGATTTAGTTCTACATGGTGAAGACCAAAGCAGAATGCCTTTCAATTATGAAAAGGTAGACACGCTGATGGACAAAGAAATGAATGGGTGAATGAATTTTGTTAGTGGAGATGGAAAATATTGATGAAAAAAAATAACGGTTAATTCAAAAGTCATAGTATCAACAGTCAAGACTGAAGTAACTATAATGGAACACCCAATCCATTCAAGCTTAGCACACACACACACACACACACACACACACAGAGAGAGAGAGAGAGAGAGAGAGAGAGAGAGAGAGAGAGAGAGAGAGAGAGAGAGAGAGAGAGCACACACAGAGAAAAAAACAAAGCACTGAAAGCTTGATAGTTTTGGAAGCCTAGCAGGCTAAGTTAGTGTGTTTTGGATAGCTGATCTGCCCTGGACCATCATGCATGTGTAGCAGACATTAACCTTTGGCTGGACCTGCAGAAAGAGAGGCAGATAACCCAGAGAAGTGTTTCTTTGGAGTTTGGCAAGAGAAACTCAACAATGTCATCACTATTGATCGCTGACAGGATCAGTTTAGAAATACTCACACACACACACACACACACACACACACACACACACACACACACACACACACACACACACACACACACACACACACACACACAAGCACGAATAAGAGGTGCTATAGTGGCAGCAATCCTAGATCCCCATGGAAATTTCTTGAATTAAATCTTAAAAATCATTTTGTAGTCGCATTTAAATTCTCAAATGCCCCATAGAGTTCACAGAGGGTGCAGATTCTCTCTCTCTCTCTCTCTCTCTCTCTCTCTCTCTCTCTCTCTCTCTCTCTCTCTCTCTCTCTCTCTCTGTCAAACACTCTCTCTCTTGCTTTCTCGCTCTCTTTCCTCTCTCTCCCCCTCTGACTGCCCCTCTGCCCATCTTTCCTGTTGTCTTTTGGGTTAGCTGGACCATAACAAACGGCAAGTGCAATCCTGCCTTCCTTCTTTTATATATATATTTTTTTATTGTTTGCCATGAACACATTTTTCCACCCATGGCATGTTTTTTTCAATGATATTTCTGACAGGGTTTATTTTTAGTGAAAGCCAGAGCCTTCAGGGTTGTTATTCTTCTTTATTGCTGGCCTGCCAAAGTAAGAGTATAGGGCCTGTCTAACCTTCTTGCTTTAATGAATTGCCCCTCATGTCTCTTTGTTAAAAGTCACAGAAAATGTATTAGTAGACAACACATATTTCTGTGCACAGAGCATGTGATTACATAAACACAGTATGAGCATTTTGTCGTAACCCTAACTATATAGTAATATTTTGTGAGTTTGGTGAACACATATAGAAATAAAAAATCTCATTAGTGGCATAAAAGTCATAAAATCATATATTTTTATTTTTTGACACTAAGGTTTTTGTTTAATATTTTTGTGTAAAGATATTGCCATATCGCCTTGTAATACATTTGCCAGATTCATGTGTAGACCAGTGTCTCAATTGAATGATAAGCATTTCAGTTTGTGTTGTAATAGCCACAAATGCATTCCTGTATTCACCCCAATCTCCCTTCTCTATTGAGTATTTGTGTGTATGCTTGTGTGTGTGTGTGTGTGTGTGTGTGTGTGTGTGTGTGTGTGTGTGTGTGTGTGTGTGTGTGTGTGTGTGTGTGTGTGTGTGTTCCCCACCTTAAGGGGTGTCAGGGGCTGCTTGACAAAAGGTGGGGCATTTCTCCTCGGGCCAAAGGCCTGAGAACTATTGTAGGCTTGTTCTCTATCTGGGTCAGCACTTACACAAAACCACTATCAAGAAGCTGGGGTGCATATGAGAGGGTTTTGTGTCCTCAATGTGTTTTGTCTCTCTCTCTCTCTCTCTCTCTCTCTCTCTCTCTCTCTCTCTCTCTCTCTCTCTTTACTGTGTGTGTGTGTGTGTGTGTGTGTGTGTGTGTGTGTGTGTGTGTGTGTGTGTGTGTGTGTGTGTGTGCGCACGCGCATGTGAGGGCGTGGGTGTGTGGGCACTTAGTAACTGCCTGCGGAAAAAAAATGGTACCCTTTTCACCCAAGCCCTTTGCAGCAGCAGCAGCAGGCTTATGTTAGGCACCAATCTAACAGTGAAACTGTCTGTGCTGCTGCCCTGCCTTTGCTCCCCTCTGGGGGCCAAACTACTGACTCACTTCACTGCTCTGGATGTGAGAAAGTGTCTTTATGAGAGGACTCAAGGAAAGGTCTTTGCCACAATTCATCCAAAGTATTCCACAAATACTGGTAAAAAAAAAATAGTTAGAAGATCTGGCCAGGGTAAACTTGGACACACTTGTGCATTTGAATTCTGCTTTCTAGAACCATCTGGAGTTGAGTCTGTTGTTGCAGTCTATTTCCATCACCAAAAAAACCCAGGATGGGTTCAAGGCAATCAGATAATATCTTCCATTAGCAACAGCAGTAGTAGTAAGGAAGGACATTTTAGTAGCAACAGTTATCACTCTTTATATACTTTGAAACAACTGTACTTGAATGATTGTATTCATTAATTCCCATTCCTTTCTTCTTTGGAAAGATGGAGATGGCACTTTAGCTGATATTAATCATGCACAGACCCTGATTAAAGTGCTCAGTAATGAGAATGGTATGTCATTTAAAATGTATCCTGATTGTGTGTGTTGTGACCACCCCCCCCTCCTCCTCCCCCTCCTCCTCCCTTGAGCTGTTCCTGAGTTCATTACTCTCTTCACTGTTAGGCCTGTTGACCAAATGTCTGCTAAATGGGTAATTAATGAGCATTAGTGAGATTACCTTAATCTGCCGACTGTGCCAAAAATTTGGGAAACACTCCTGTGCATTTAGCTCTAAAATGGATCCCTGAGCTTTTGGCCTTGGAGCCGTAGCTCATTGCACTTTTTCAGCAGGCAAATACAGATTATTCACTGTGCCACATCTTTTCTCAGATCTTTCAGGCCGCTTTTTGAACACTGTGTTAATACCCTCAAAAGGTTGATGATAAAAAATAATAATGAGTTGAAGAAACGGAACAAAAGAACACTGTTTGACCCCATTCATTTTTTTTACACAGGTTATTTCAAACTTTGGATCTCCACATAAAGCAATTGGTCTTCCAACCTGAGCTGTGCAAAGATTAGTTCTGTTAAAAGCTTATTTAAACGTCTTCAAGGTAGTTTTATCTGTCTGGCTTTTTAAAGTTGTGAGGTAGTTAATGTCAATATCAGCCTCAGTCTCGGGCTGTAATCAGCCATTAGAATGTTGGGCATAGAATAAAGCAATTTTACAGTTTTGGGAAAAAGAAGTCCGTTGAACAGCTGAGATGTTTTATTGGCGCCCTCTTCCCTCTGTAAAATAAACAATAAAATATGGGCAGAGGGCTAAAACAAGGGGGGGGGGAGAAAAAGGCCAACATAGTGAACCTCCAGGTCCCCCCTCTTGCCTTCTGAGTACTAACTCCAATAACCATGAAATTGAAAGTTGAATATCCAAAATATTGAAAGTTCAGATGCTCAACTGCTAAGTACGTCAGCAACCGGTTTGAATTTATGTAAACGAGCTTTAACAGGGTGCCGCTGTGCACGCACGTACACACACACACAGCCAGTGCTGGCCCTCTCATTAGCTCCTAACCAGCTTTAATCAAGAAAAGCAATAACATATGCGGTCAGTGATGCCAACATGCCAATCAACTTGTGCCACTCGACTCACGCCACACATGAGAAGTATAGGGAAAAAAAACGACAAAAAAAAAAAAAAAGTCTGCCCTTCCAGTTTTTAACGATTTTGGCAGACCCCCGTCACGACTCTCTGGAGTGACATCATGTGAAGGCCTAGCCACGCTGGGGAACAGCTGGTTGATGGAAGTGCCATAAAGAAAGGCCCTCAAAGCCTTGTGATGTCAGGCGTGCTCATAATGTATGGCCCATAATATTAATGTAAGGCCGTGCTAATGCTATGTCTGAAGGAAAAGGAGCAAAACACAGCAGTTGCTTATATGTAAAAAGGAGAGAAATGGCAGATGTGGCAGATGATTCGGAAATTGAGAGGGTGACCTGAATGGTGAATATGCTGGCGCTGTTTCCCTTTAATAATAAACATAAGCCAGGCCACAAATGCACACGATTGTAAACAACATCAAATCTGTTCAGCTGAGTCTCTTGCTATAGTTGAACAGATGGTACAACTCCTGGGTGTGAGTAGAAAAAGTTGAGTCGCACCTGTCCTTTGTCATCCAAACAGATCCCATCTGCTTAGATCCTGATGCTCTGTGGATCCATGTAGTTAAACTCACTGTAGTTCTTAAAATACAAACAACAAAAACAACAACAACAACAAAAATCTCCTCATGATTTCCCGTTATAGAGACATCACAAAAGCACCCTCAAGAGTTTGTAACGAAAACATTATCAGTAGTCCACTGAAAAAAAATGTGGATGGCAACAGGTACTTTAGTCTAATGTCTTCCAACTGCATGTGCTTTGGTGGGTTTTTCACTTTGCAATCTGTTTGGTATAGAGTCGTGTGCCAAGAAAGTGTTACAAATGAGTGACTATAAACCCTAGGAGTCCAACCGCCTCTTTCAAGATGAAATTGTAGTTTCCTTGCACGATTGCCAAAAGGATAGCACAGCCAACCTCCTCTTTTGTTTCCATAGTGAAAAAAAAAGAAAAAAAGAAACGAAAAAGGCCAAGTACTTCAGGAATATTAAAAAGACTCATAGGTAGGCTTGTGGTCAGAGGGCTCTCAGAGGCTCTCTTCTGGTGTTTGCTAAAGAGAGTATTACATTTAGGATAGGGGTTAGCATATCTGAACCTTAGCTAAACAAAAAGGAAAAGTGGCCAGCCATATGGTTGTGCGCCAGCCAGTCCATAGCTTTATAGTCTGCAAGGGGTTGTGGGGATTTGCCGCTCCAAAAATAAACCTCATCTGACCTCACCACCTCCTCCTCTGGTTGACGTTGTTTAAAGAGTGCCGGGATGGCTTTATCCTATGCTAGCCAGCTTTATATGCGCTAGGCTTTTTTTTTTTTCCTCTCTTCCAACCGCAGGTTTATGTTAGCGTAGCTTAGCGGTAGCAGCGGGCCTCTAAGTTAGCAGCTAAGTGCAGAGAGCAACCAGGCGTCCATCAAAAGGAGCCCAAACTGAATGCAGCTGTGTGGCTTTGAGGTGGTGACTCAACCCCAGCAGATGTTTTCTAGCCCAACACAAATAAATAAATCATCAGTCAGTCACTCACTGACAGCTCACGCCTCATAATTCAATTCTGCTCTCTCCATCCAGCACAGAAAAAAAAGATCTCCCTATACTGTTGTATTGTTGATGGGACTGCCAAAGGGTCACAGTATATAGCCTACAGGGCTCCAGTGGAGTATGAAATAGTTTTGCAATGTAAGCTTAGTGATTTGTAATTTGTCATCCAAAGTCTCACATACTGTAGCCTACACCAGAGAGCATTTTACTGTAAAACAGCCCAATAAAGGCTTTTGACATCATTTTTAAAATAAGTGATTGATATAAATGTATTTCATCCTTTATTTTTTTCATGATGATGATTATAGAGGTTTTGATGAAAATTCACAATATATAACAATGATTTATTTTGCTAGTTTATAGGCACATCCAAAACTCACATGAAAAAAAATGTGTAAGTGCAATGATCAGTTTCTGAAACATAGGCAGTAGGCATAGCATAACTCATTTATTTCAGTGATAAGAGCAGCCAACATACTAGGCTATGTTCTTCTTTAAACTACCAACTGTATGGCAATCGTACTGTACCTACAGTACCAAGCACTGCCCATTTGTCACACAGCGATTCATAAATTAGTCCTACTGTCGGCATTCCTGCATTCCTGTTTAACAAAAAGAATTTGAATCTTTGAATCAGTAGGCTAGAATGTCACATGAATATATAGGTTACTCCCCAAAAAGTGAAGATGTTCTCCATGTGGTATGTAAACAACGTCAGCAGTGCCTGTCGGTTATCTTAAGTTATAGGCTAATGCCGACATGTTAAGAACATGCTATCGTCAACGCTATCGTGAATTGTCGACTTGTTGGTGCCAGGCGGTCCAATGACTGTGATGTTCTGCAGTCTACTTTTTTGGGAAGGATCTGGGAGGCCTTGTTTTGTACAGCAAAGGAATGATAGCACTGAATGCAAGAGTTTTTTTTTTTTCCAGTATACAATACACTTAAATTTTGTAAATTTCCCATAAATATTTCATAACAAAAATATCTAAAAGATTAACTAAATTCTCATTAAATCCAAGTAAAATGCTCATTAGTCATCAATGATCGCCTGCATGAAACACGACTCGCAACTTAAAAGCTAAGTCAAAGTTTCCCTTCTTCCCTTTTTCCTTCTCTATCACTTTCTCTGTCTTTTGCTTTTCCTCTCTCTGTCTGTCCATCTCTCTCTCTCTCTCTCTCTCTCTCTCTCTCTCTCTCTCTCTCTCTCTCTCTCTCTCTCTCTCTCTCTTCCCAGCATGTGACAGCAGCCACTGGGGACCCCATTGCAGTAACAGGTGCCAGTGTAAGAACGGGGCGCTGTGCAACCCCATCACGGGTGCGTGCATCTGCACCACTGGGTACCGCGGCTGGCGCTGTGAGGAGTACTGTGAGGCGGGCACCTATGGCAACGGGTGCCAGCAGAAGTGCCTGTGCCAGAACGGCGCAGACTGCCACCACATCACAGGGGAGTGCACTTGCACGCCGGGGTACACCGGAGCTTTGTGAGTAGTCACACACACACACACACACACACACACACACACAC
>JAODXP020000008.1:12359070-12376570 GCA_027497455.2 Sardinella longiceps | reverse complement strand
CATATTTTGAATAGCTTGTTTCCTTCCCACTGTTCACTGTTCACTGTACATGTATTTATCTACTAAATTGAAAGTGAACAAATGAATGCCTTCGTTCGCTTCATTCAACAAACTCTGTGGACTCGGCGGACTATACTATGTTTGGAGTAAACCACTGAATTTGAAGTATTCTTCAACAAACATTTCCTAACTTTGACCCAGTTTACTAAAATAATAGCATAACTTTTACCCAAACTGCACCAGCACCATGGCAACAAAACCCCACCCACCACCCCCTCCTTGCTCTGTCCTCTCATTGGTCATCGCCAGTGTGGCTTTGTGTGCCACTCCAGTCCTGTCATTTGCATCACTGGGAAGCCCAGCGGCACAGTAAACACAGGCATAGCCATAGACAAGGGTGAGGCCCCTGCTAAAATTGTTGCTGCTGTTATTGTTTCTTCACAACCCCTTACCACCTCCACACACACACACGCACACACACAAACACACACATACATACACACACACACACACACACACACACACACACACACACAAACACAACACACACACACACACACACACACACACACACACACACAAACGTAAACACAGACACAGCACACACACACACACACACACACACACAAACGTAAACACAGCACACACACACACACACACACACACACACAAACGTACAGACACACACACACACACACACACACACACACACACACGTAAACACAGACACACACACACACACACACACACACACACACACACACACACACGTAAACACAGACACACACACACACACACACACACACACACACACACACACACTCACACACATACACACACACACACACACACACACACACAAACATAAACACACACACACAGACGCCCATACATATGTGCACCATCACTGGCATCCAAATACAGCACCAGATGCGGGCCGTGTTTGTCTCGCAGGCCGGGGCGAGCCGTCAGCTCAGGGTGGGTGTGTGAGCCGCTGCGGTCGTCTCTGTTTACACACACTTCCTCTCAGCTCCCAGTCGGGCGGGATTGGAGAGCGGCATCCATCAGTCACGGTGGGCAGAGACTCGAGACTTATTTATTTATTTTTTTGCCAAGATTATCTTTTGACTCATTCTGACTCATTTGAAATGCTCTCAGTCAATGGGTTTAGTGGCTGGGAGGTGTCAGGTTGCAGAGTATGGTAGTGAAAAACACTGTTTACAGTTTCTTTGAGGTTTCTATTTAATCTCAAATATATCTTAAAGGAAGTGAAGATAAAGTGATTCATTAGCAAAGCTCATGAAAAGGAGTGAAGCATTTGGGGAAGTCAGAAGTACTTTGGCTTCTGTGGGATTACTGGTTGTGTGGCAGTGAATCAGGGAGATGTTTCAATTACATATTTGACACACGTTACAGTTGTAGCTGACCCCCCCACTCTTCCTATCGCCCACATTCTTGCTCACTTTCTCCCACACTGCTGAGAACACACAGGCACGCACACACACACACACACACACACACACACACACACACACACACACACACACACACACACACACACACACACACACACACACACACACACACACACACACACACACACACACACACACACACACACACACACACACAGACACAGAGGCGGGCAGAGTCTCAAATATATCTCCTTTGGCTTGAAAGCAGCTGTTTGCTTGTGGCTCTGGGAAGAGGAAGGAAGTTGGTCGGCCGCTGTGTGTGTGTGGGTGTGTGTGACTATATGAGTGTGTGTGTGTGTGTGTGTGTGTGTGTGTGTGTGTGTGTGTGTGTGTGTGTGTGTGTGTGCAGAGACAGTAAGATGGGGAGAGAGGACCCACTGTCTCTGTGGGAGTGTGGAGACAGGCCAGTCCTGGTTTGAGGGATGAGCTCTTTGTGGTTTAGAGGTTTTGTCGAAGACGGGGAAAACCCCAAAGAACCTGGAAGCGTTGTCACGGCGACCCCTCCTTATGACCTCAGCAACCTCTGGAGCTCTAATCAGCCCTACACATTTTCACGTTACCACATAGACCTAATGCTAGCTCACCACTAGCATACAATTAGAAAGATATATTAGTTCCACAGCTATCAAGGTCACTGTGTGATTTAGAGTGTGTGTTTTTGTAAGTATAGTCTGTAGAAGACCTTTGCTAAACAGAAGTAAAGGGCCATTTGTCTCTGCCTCTGGTGGCATGATTAGAAACTTGTTAATGCGACACTAGCAAGCAATTTGATGAAGGCATTAGCGCCTTTTCTCATGTCGATCTCAGAAACTTGGCAAAAGCACGGGTCGGGCATGTGGCCGCATCTAGCAGTGGTGTGTCAGCAAACAGTGAGCACACATTCCCTGCAAGCCCCCACCAACGAAAAACCCAGTGTTTGTTTGTTGTCGTCGGGATGCCAGGGAATGTTTTCCGTGTTACACTTTTCATCACCTCACCACCTGCACCCACCCCCACCCCCACCCGCACCAACTTCTCTACGCTCCGTATGCTGGCGTCATTGCCCCGCGGGCACCTGTGCCAGGTCCCTGTGAAGACAGATTGCCTGTATAATGCGGAGAGGGTCATGGTGGATTTCCACTGGCTCTCTCAGAGTTAGGTTGCCAGAGGGGATTGCACCATTTACTAACAATCTGTTGCCAGTGAAAAATGTATTAGCGTTGCCGCATGTTGCAATAGCAAACTCCATTGCAGATGTGGGTGAGAGATTGCGATGGTTGGATTTCAAACCTAATTGGGAACGACAGGCTTTATGGCATGTAAGCTGCCTATCTTTATGTGTCGTGGTTGTAGCTCTATAAATGATTAAATTAAGGCTCGAGCTCTCTTAATGCAATTCAAAATGTGAAAAGGTCAAATTCAGCCTAATTTATGTTTGTTTTGACTGAATCGGATTGTTGGAGTAGTTTTATGGCACAGTTGGTATGCAATCATAATGTAGTTAGAAAGCTAACTTTATCCTAGTCTCTCAAAATGATTTGAATTTAGGTCATAAACAATAAGAAAAATGTAGAAAAATAAAATAATAAAACAGCAATTGCAAAGAAACCACTGAGAAACAGCTTGTTTGCCTCGGTTAGCCAATGTGTTTGGATGGATTCTAGTGAAGTTTCTAGAAAGCATATTGCACTGCACAAGAGAGCTCCGAGGGGCCCTTTGTTGAAAATGCCCGCCCTGTGAGAGAGGGGCTCTGAGTCAGAGCAGAGCAGAGCTTTACTGGGCCTGGGTTCTGAGACCCACTAGGACCCAGTAATTACCAGTATCAGAGAGCCACGCACCATATACTTAGCTAGCCCGTGAAGTGACAGGAATAGCAGCACCAGTGCATTTATATGAGTTAATAAGGGCCTTGGTGGACTTGCACGTCACTTGCAGACCCGGGGCTCGAAGCCGGGGCCGAGCTGCCTCGGCCACCAGCACCACTGCCGCCTCGGCCGCCGTCATTACCACCACACCCTATGGCCTGGAAAATTGTCAATGCTGAGAGCCTGAGCAGGGAGGGGCCTCTTGTGTGTGTGTGTGTGTGTGTGTGTGTGTGTGTGTGTGTGTGTGTGTGTGTGTGTGTGTGTGTGTGTGTGTGTGTGTGTGTGTGTGTGCGCGTTTGTTTGTGTGTGTGTGTGTGTTGTGTTGTGTGTGCTGTGTATACATACTCTAGCTGCACACATATACTTGTTATGCACTCTGTTGTGTTTGCCTACATTATATGTGTGTTTGTGTATGAGTGTTTTGAGGAGCAAGATAAGGATAGCCTGTTCACCACTGTGACAAATCTAAACATAATGTATGCAACGCGTATGACGTAAGCATTATGCATAGGAGGTAAGCAAGGAAGTAAACAATCAACAACCCACAGTAAGCTATGCTGTTGGTCCTAACTTAATTCCTTGAGCAGAACAGAACATTGGAAAAATGCACAGGCATTGTGTTGATGGGGATGGATCAGTGAGCTTTTCTCAGACACTTGATAGTGGCCTTGGGGAAACCTCTGCCAATGGCTCTGAAATCTGACGTGACCTCTCGTGCAAACCTCAGTCTCCATGGCCATCTCCCCAGAGGACCGTCTCTGTGTGTGTGTGTGTGTGTGTGTGTGTGTGTGTGTGTGTGTGTGTGTGTGTGTGTGTGTGTGTGTGTGTGTGTGTGTGTGTGTGTGTGTGTAGGAACGCTCCCATGTGTTCCCGTAACACTACAGCTGCTAGTGGTTTGAAACTCTTGGAAAAAAAAGGAGGCGAAAAAAAGAGGATGAGAAAGAAAAAAAAAAAACAAGCTTTGGGAAAAGGATTCTGACAGAACCCATCTGCCAGGCAAGTGAATGAGCCTGATAGCCGTGTCCTGGAGGCATGGTTTTGAATTCTGAATGGACCCGGCAGCCTAATTTATCAAAGCCAGCTAGCAGCAGTGGCTAGCGCTAGGATAAGAGTTTCGCTAAGCATTAAAGCAAGCCAGGAATCAGGATGATTGCTGCTTGAAGGAGAGAGAGAGAGGGGGACGGAGGTAGAGATAGAGTTATCCATCAACAAGCAAGTCCTGGCACATGAACTTCTAGTGAAGTCCATCTTCATGAATGTACTGTAAGTGATATAATTGTGGAACTTTAGAGGATGCGTTTTTTTCCCCTGTACTCCTGATGTTTTCTGTCCTGTTTTTGTACAAGTTTTTGGACATACCTGGTTGCGTATGCGTACATACATACTGTACATGCATTCATTTATCCTGTCTTGAAAGTTTCCCACAGAGCCTCCTATTCTTAGAAAAGTCTAGAAAACGACACTGCTGTGTGGTTGTCCAAATAGCCTATGGGCAGCAGTAAATGTGTTTTACGTGCTGTTGCCAGTCTTTGTTGGTGATTTAACACTTAGACAACACATCCACATGCTGCTCTATAGGTTCTCACACGTTTTAATGTTTTCAGTCACCATTTTCCATATTTTCCTACATCAGTGCAAACATTGGGCATGTGATGTATTGCCTATAGTGTGCTATTTCGAAAGACGTTTTATAAATACTTAACTATATTTATAGCAGACACACGATACCTAAACATGGTGTAAGGCATAACTCTCTCTCTCTCTCTCTCTCTCTCTCTCTCTCTCTCTCTCTCTCACACACACACACACACACACACACACACACACACACACACACACACACACACACACACACACACGCACACACACACATTTTGGAGGAGATGAAAAAAAAAAAAAACCAAGCCTTAGGAATTTCTAAACTCACACCCAATTTTGGCTGTGTGTCTGACTATGGTAAAGTATATTCACAAACACCACACTTATGGTCAAACAACAGCAGGTTTAAGTCATCTCTGTAACACCCCTCCACCCCCAATCCCCCTGGCATTTGTCCCTGTGGGCTTAATCTCTGTAGGATGCCTGTGGACTCTCCAGCCATCTGCAAACAGTCTCGGCCACAGTCTCCATGAGATTACATACTGATGTCAGAGAGCTTCTTTTGAAGAGGCTTCATCAGCCAAGATTGTTGTGGAAGTGGTGGCATTCAGTCTTTTGTTGTTTGGAGAAAAACAGTGTTGACCTCTCTTTTTTTTGCCATTGCTGAAAGATGCTTTCAGCGCAGAGCTCTTACTTCTGTGTAATTGGCTGTTCACCTTGTAGCTATATTTCAGTGTAATGCTTTGTTTGAAACATGTCTCTCAAGAGCTCTCATCTCAAGTAGGTTGTTCAGTTCTCTCTAACCCCAGTGACCACAATCTACTAGTACTGTATGTGACTCCCCTCTGTCTTCATCATTTGCCTCACAACAGTAAATGATGTGGTGTCGAAACTGATTAAGTGATCTTGTTTTAAGTGGCATGGAGTTTTAAGTGGCATTTATATAGTGCCAACATTTGTCAGGATTTCCGAACAGGTTTACCTAGAACGTGTCACATACTGTATTACTTACTGTGGACTGGACAGGTGTATCTTAGTTGCACTTGCACTTATTCTAGTACCCTGTTTCTGTTTTTTTTTGTTTTTTTTTTTCATTTACATCAAATCTGCACACACAGATTGTTGACCCTACAGTATGCCTCATTATGACACTTTTTCTCTCAGCAGGCTCAGACTCTTTACAAGCTATTTCATTTCCCCCTTTACTCTCACTCACTGCTCTTGTATGTGAAGGTGTAAAGATGGCGGTCCGGTTGGGGCAGTAATATTTGATAATATTTAATATTAACCATTTGCATTCCAGATGCAAATGGTTTTCTCAGAGAATGAGAGAATCTACTGAGCAGTACCTAGCTTTTAGGGGTAGCTGGCCTGGGCTGAGCCAAGTATTTGTGACCACGAGTATCCTTTTCCCTGTGTTGAAGCTGTTGGTGGTCCCGATAATCGGTGTTCAGCCGTTGCTTCCAATTGTTTTGACTGACACGATCACAGTTAGCTGCTGGCTCTTGTTTTTTGGCACTGTCAGAAGGCTCTGTTTCTCCTCTGTGAGTGACCCTTCACTGACTCCTCTCTCTCTCTCTTTTCTCTCTCTCCCTCCTTTTTCTCTCTCTCCCACCCTAACCACCCCTTACCCACCCCTCTCTCTCCTACCCACTGCAGGTGCCAGGACCAGTGCCCAGTTGGCACGTTCGGCTTGGAATGCGGCCAGACGTGCCGTTGCCAGAACGGCGCCAAGTGCTACCACATCAGCGGGGCGTGCCTGTGCGCACCGGGCTACACAGGCGAGTTCTGTGAGGTGCGTGTCTGCCCGGAGGGCATCTACGGCCTCAGGTGTGACAGGCAGTGCCCGTGCCATGTGGAGAATACAAAAAGGTAAACAAACAACCGGTCACCTCTGACCTTTTATGTCACCTCCTTATTACAGCAGCACATTAGGAAGAGATCAGAGTGGACTGAGTGGGTAGAGTGGACAGATTTAGACTTCAGACCTGTTTGACTAAGTCTGATTTTTTAAAGGGGGGGTAGGCACTCATTCTATTTGTACCTAGGAAGTACCATTTTAGGCTTGTTTCATGCAGCTGTATTGCCTTACTTTTGCAATAGTATTATTTAAATTAAAATAGTATTATATAAAATAAGTTAATAAGTTAAAGTTGCAGGTACTGTATATACTAAAGTCAAAAGACGTTTTTGCAGTGTCTTCACACCTTAGATACTGTAAGTCTTGTGATCACCATGTATGGTGATTAATCCACTTGTTGCGCCATAGCTCGTAACATTCAAGTTAATCTTAAATACAAGTCACATCACGGTCACGTCGCGGCCTGTTTCTATCCTAGCCTGTCCTGTCACATTATGTCACTTCCCATCACCTCACCTTGCTGCGTCCTGACCACAGATGGAGGTGTAGCTGAGGAGGGAGCTAGAGGTAGCGGTAGGTGCAGAGACAGACTCTTGGAAGGGCTCCAGACGAGAGAGTCCTCTTCCACCTCTACCTGTGTCGGAGTGTCCTTCCTCAAGCAACGCTTACTGTACTTTTAGAGAGATGCAAACGTCTCACCTGAAGTATGCAATCTGGGACACTAGTGTGGGATTCTTGAAATATGAAATATGAGTTAATGCATAGTATATATAACAACTAGAACACACACGGACACACGTTGGCGAAAACATAACCTCTTTAGGAAATCGGAAGTTTTAGGAAATCACAGAAACCGTATGTTCCTAATTTGTAAGGTAGGTTTGTAGTCTTGTTGTATTGAATATGAGTGTCAGGGCCTACGATGGAGAATGAAAGTTTCTTAAACCTCTACATTTGTGAATGTCATGGGTATTGCTATGCAGTAAACTTGATTTAAGATAGGATGAGATAAAGAGGGAGTGGGAGTGGGAGTGTGTGTGTGTGTGTGTGTGTGTGTGTGTGTGTGTGTGTGTGTGTGTGTGTGTGTGTGTGTGTGTGTGTGTGTGCTTGTGTTTACAGTCCTCTTCTTAGTTCCGCTGTATGTACTGCATGTCTGTAGCTTTCCTTTAGTGTCTGGGAATCTATCTTTGCATGTGTATCTTGTTATATTCCATCTGTCTCTGTGTCTATGATATGTGTGTACAAGTCTGTTTCTATTAGTGGGTGTTTATGGACACACTCTCTCTCTCTCTCTCTCTCTCTCTCTCTCTCTCTCTCTCTCTCTCTCTCTCTCTCTCTCTCCCTGTTAGTATGTCTCTGTAATAGAAATGGAAAGTAACTCCATTGTTTTCTGTCATGTGTTTTCTGTCAGGTCAGTTTATGGCTTTGCTTGTGTGTGTGTGTGTGTGTGTGTGTGTGTGTGTGTGTGTGTGTGTGTGTGTGTGTGTGTGTGTGTGTGTGTGTGTGTGTGTGTTTGTCTGAGTGAGAGCTCGTGCGCACACATGTGTGTGTGTAGCGGCTGACTCAGCACAAAGTTGCTCATTGTGTTGACTGCTTGGAGGGCCGTAGGTTGGGGGTCGGTTAGACGACCTGTCACAGCTGACGGCCGCATGTGTTGCTCGCTGGGGCAGCTGCATGGCTCAGGGCTCAATGGCTGTGCTGTTTCAGGTGGGAACAGCTGCCCCCCGACACACCAGCCAGGGCCTGGACTTACTTAACAGGTACTGCAACAAAAGCCAGCGTCCCTGGGGCGTGTCGTGGGGTGCCCCCATAGGCCTGCTATAGGGGGGCAGTAGGGCAGTGGAACCTAGGTTTGCACCAAAACATTGCCCCCCCACCCACAACACACACTCACACATGCACACTCATATAAATCCAAGCCGACGTCTGTTGTGACAAGTGATCCTGATAACAAGACGTGTTTATTTTCGAACTTTAGGGTGGGCAGAGCCAATGGCTGAACAAATGTTTTGCAGACCTAGACTCTGTCGAGTCAGTTCTGTGATATTATCTGTTGTAGACATAAAGCCCATAGAACCCATTTAGTTGATTTATGAATTTGAGATATTAGACTTATCACTACTTTTACCTTGATATCTCTGGAATAAACTCCTCCACACAGAGCTTGTATCCTTTTCTCAACCTCGACTGGAGTTGGGGAGTGTGTTTGTATACATCCTCAAACGTTATCTCTGGTGCAGTCAGCAACTACAGTATATCGAAAAAGTATTGTAAAGTAAGCGTTGCAAGTATCCTAAAAACGGCTGCACTGTATGTATGTTTTGTGAAAGGGATGGATTAGATAGGGCATCAAATACTGGTATGAAATCAGACGATAAGATAGAGATAGGTTAAGATGGAGAAAAAAGGTCAGACTCAAACCTGGCTCCTGGTGCATACTTAGACCTTAGTGGTTTGGGAACTGAATTCTCTTATACTATGGCAGTCCATGGGACTCAGTAGAACAATTTATCTTTTTTTAGCATACACAAAAAAGTTAAAACATAAATCTCATTTTTATTTTTTAAAAACAGATCTCCATTGAGAATTTCTTTTGTGAGATATTTGAGGTGAATGATTGATTATGGCTGACCACTTATCTCTGTTCCAAAAAGGTCCACAAAGAACATAATGTCTGAGGTGCTCTTGTACTGTAGTCAGTCTCTGTCTCTGTCTCTTAAGTAAAAAGCCCTTGTCATATTCCCTGCTGTGCTTCAGATTCATGAGTGCTTTGTCACTGACCCGGCATCATCTCTGGAAAGCCAGCCAGGAGAATGTAATGTTTTGTCATTTGAGGATGTAATGTCTTTAATAACGATGTTACTGTCTTCATCTCCGTGACTCGGTGGTGGACAAACATGACCTTCCAGGCTTCCTCTCAGGACATTACACAGACAGAGAGACCTTTGCATTTGGACATGAGATATGTTTTTCCAGCCATATAAAATAAAAGAGAGAGGGAGAAAGCCAGTGTGTGTTTGTGTGTGTGTGTGTGTGTG
The DNA here is from genome assembly GCA_027497455.2 of Sardinella longiceps. Taxonomy (NCBI): domain Eukaryota; kingdom Metazoa; phylum Chordata; class Actinopteri; order Clupeiformes; family Clupeidae; genus Sardinella; species Sardinella longiceps. Next base: position 12,366,753 of record JAODXP020000008.1, on the reverse strand, counting down.
TGTGTGTGTGTGTGTGTGTGTGTGTGTGTGTGTGTGTGTGTGTGTGTGTGTGTGTGTGTGTGTGTGTGTAGAGAGAGAGAGAGAGAGAGAGAGAGAGAGAGAGAGAGAGAAAGAGAGAGAGTCTTACAGTACTTCATATCTTCAATTGAAAGCATGACCCATAAATGATATATCCAGGGGCATAGTCTGCTTAGGAATGGGCTGAGATGGATATATGACCATGTGGAATGAAAGGCCCAGGCCAGGCACCGCTGTCCTGTTGTGTGAAACATCAGTGAGTCCCATAGGGTAAATTTGTCTGCTTCAAAGAAGCGGGGCAGCAATCTGTCAGTTCCGACAGCCGCTAAGGCCGTTCCCCCGGTGACAGATGAAAGCTATGGGGACAGTGAAGGATGCTGGGTAATATGATCCCACACGGGTGGGCGCTGGACATGTTTAAAAAAAAAAAAAAAAAAACGTTGTCAAAGTTGTATGATAAGCTGCCCAAATGCTGACATAGTACAGTTGTACAGATGTTTAGGGAATTTGGAATGGTTGTGATCTGTCTTTTTTGTGTCAGCCATTTTGAGTCCACATGCCAACTGTTTCATGTTGCTGTATGATGTTTGACAGGCCCCCCTTTCACTGTGTTTGGTTAGCCTTTAGCAACTTAGGAGATAAGGAACATGCACATACTGTAGGTGATAATCCCAATGCGTTGGCATGAGGTAAGGTTAAGAAAATGTCAGCGCTGGAAACGTGTACTGCAGCGCTTGGTGTGATTTACTACACTTGCACCATCCTCAGCCATCTTTTGCACAAGATTTAGGGCTCTCCCGACTAGCGTAACCCGAGTCAGTAATACGTCTGCCTATTAGGCTCACGCTGTGCTGCTTACTTTGGAGGCCTATTTCCCAGCGCAGGGGCTGGCAGGTTGCTTGTGTGTGTGTGTGTGTGTGTGTGTGTGTGTGTGTGTGTGTGTGTGTGTGTGTGAGTGTGTGTGTTTGTATGTGTGTGTGTGTGTGTGTGTGTGTGTGTGAGTGTGTGTGTTTGTATGTGTGTGTGTGTGTGTGTGTGTGTGTGTGTGTGTGTGTGTGTGTGTGTGTGTGTGTGTGTGTGTGTGTGTGTGTGTGTGTGTGTGCACGCCTGCTTCCAGTTAAGAGATTGAGGATGGCTTTCTCTTGGAGGCTTGGAGTATTTGATTTGTGACTCCCAGCGCGTTCTGCTTGCACTCTGTCACCACTCTCTTTTCTACAGACACAAGCACACACACACACACACACACACACACACACAAAATTTGCAAATGCAAATACACATGGCCACACACATACGTTCTTTCTCTATATATGTTTCTTCTTTTTGTCTAGTGTTCCTTGATTGTTGTTCTTGTCTCTCTCCCTCACTCACACACACACACACACACACACACACACACACACACACACACACACACACACACACACACACACACACACACAAACCAAACACAGTCACTCTGCCTCTTTCTCTCCTTCCCTCGTCTGAAACACTTTGTCATACACATACACACACACTCCCACACTCACACTTGGATCCTCTGCCTGTCTTTCTCTCGTTGTCCTCCACCCACACTGTCCTCTGTTACTAATTCTCTCTCTCTATCCCACTCTCTCTCTCTCTCTCCCTCTCTTTTGTCTCTTTCTCTGTCTCTTCTCTCTGCTGTGCCCATCTTCAGCTGCCATCCCATGTCTGGCGAGTGCTCGTGCCAGCCAGGCTGGGCAGGGCTGTACTGCAATGAGACGTGCCCGCCCGGCCTCTACGGCAAGGATTGCCAGCAGGTGTGCCTGTGCCAGAACGGCGCCGACTGCCACAGCGTGACAGGGGAGTGCATCTGCGCCCCAGGCTTCAAAGTAAACACCCATGAAATACACACACATACACACTCACACACACACTGTACACACACACACATACACACACACACACACACACACACACACACACACACACACACACACACACACACACACACTGTACACACACACACACACACACATACACACACACTCTCACACACACTGTGGATGTAGAATCCACATGTCAATGTAGACACACACACATGCACACGCAGACATACACACGCACTGTGGATGTGGTAGCCATATTCCTACACAAACACACACGAAATGGATGTGGAATCCACATGCCAGTACACACCCACCCACCCACCCCACACACACACACACACACACACACACACACACACACACACACACACACACACACACACACACACACAAGCACTCAAGCACACAGAGAGGCAACAGTCACACTGTTCAGTGTGGGTGGCATTCTATCAATTTGATGTGATTCATTATTACTAGTCTGTTAGTCCGCATCCATGTGAAGGAATCTCCTCATCAGGAGCTGGCATTCTCTCCTCTTCCTGCTGTGCTTGTGAAGAGGGTAACTATGGCCGCTCATGGGAACGACCCACATAAATAACAATCAATGCCTGTTACTGTAAGGCCCAACCCATTATTGTTGTTTTTGATAAGGCCACATTTAATGAACCTCCAAATCAATACCACTCAACAAAGCTTATGTCTATAAACAGTAACAGTGTGCAGATGTGTGTATTAAAATTTTGTAGTGGAATTAGGATTCCTTTATCAGCATAATTTTTCCTATATTTGGAGACATGAAAGACATCATAAACAGATAGCATGTGTAGCTAACTGCTTGTATCCCAAGAGGTCCTTTTGATGACAGATTCCTTCCATAGATACATGACTGCATAAATGGGTCTTTGGGGGTTTTTTGCCCTCAATGGCACCTTCCAGGCAACGCTGTCTTGAAGGCACTAGCCCCCTAAATCTAGGGGTTAGGGTGAGGGTTAAGGGGGTTAGTGATATGGATAAGGTTAGGGCCCTGCAGGCAGTACTGCCTGGAAGGTGCCGTTGAAGGCATAAAATACCATTGAACACATAAACAATGGTTAGCAGGTATTGGTGGAGGCTGATGGTTTTTGCGTGTGTGTGTGTTTGCTGCAGGGTCTCAACTGCTCCACGCCGTGTCCCTCAGGCACCTATGGGCTTAACTGCTCCTCCACCTGCACCTGTAAGAATGGGGCCACATGCTCACATGTGGATGGGTCCTGCTCATGCAAAGCAGGTAAGTTAAACATGCATGAATGCGCACGCTCACAAACAAATGTGCTCATATAGCATGTACACACACACACACACACACACACACACACACACACACACACACACACACACACACTCAAACACACACACACACACACACACACACACACACATTCTCCTGCGTACATTCTACCGCAGGCACACACAAACCAATGCACACATACAGTACATACATACATACACACACACACACACACTCACACACACTCAAACAGGCACTCAAACACACTAAAACAGGCACTCAAACACGCACTGGCATAAGCATGCAAACTCACATGCAAGCTTATTCAAAGCACAAACCACACCTATTGCTCAAATCAGTGTCAGGAAACCATCCCTGCTCTCCAGAAGGTCGAAACGAAAGCAATTATCACACAGCTGGGTGAACTCTGCATGTTGCTCAGTGGGTAATTACTTAACACTTACCAAATAACTGCACTCTTCCTGTAACAATGGCTCATAATTAGCTCCCAGAGGGAGGGTAGAGAGGAGGCTTGGAAAGTTCTGGAGAATTCCGCAGAGCTGTGGCACCCTCACCCACCAACCTCTTTATGCCCATGTAGACCGTATGGGTATCCTTGCATCTGTATTTCTGTTACTTCATACTTCCATGCGTTTTTTTTGTACTAAACTCCGCCCCCATCCCAGTAATTCCAAATGAATTTTATCTGTTTCGTCTATAATCGTCTGTAAGGTATGGACGAAATCAACAGATAAAACATAGGAAACACTCCACATGTATCCTTATCTGTCTGTAAGTGAAATATGAAAGGGCCTTAACCCCTCTCCCCCCCTGCAGGTTGGCATGGAGTGGACTGTTCCATCAACTGCCCCAGTGGCACATGGGGTCTGGGCTGTAACCTTACCTGTCTGTGTGGGAACGGAGGGGCCTGCAACGCACTGGACGGCCGCTGCACCTGCTCCCCTGGCTGGAGAGGAGAGAGGTGTGACACGCACTGCCAGGTGAGGCTTTGTTTTTGCAGGTGTTCTCTACACGCTTGGCTCAACACCCCTCATGCACATACATATACACACACACACTCTCTCTCACACACACACACACACACTCAGCACAAGTAGGCACAGACTCACTCACTCACTCACACACTCACTCACTCACTCACTCAGTCACAGTATACTGACAGTGCTCACTGACATTCACAAACACAAACCGCACCTGTTTTCCTCACACTCTGTCAAACGTTTAACTCATTTGACTAGATGTAAATAACTGGTTTCACCTGTGACCCCAAAAGCTTTCACAACAACACCTGACACCTAATTCTTGTTTCTTACCCTATAACTCCTGTGTAAATGTGTTTCCCATACAAGTCTAGTCACTCTTAATTCTTCCTCCCTCTGGCAAAATTAAGATATCAACACACATACCGTAACAACAGGAGCATAAATAACCTCCTCTGTTCTCACTAATACATTAAAAGACCCTACATAGGCATTTTTTTCTTTCAGGCTTCTAGTAAATTCTCTCCAAAGAAGCAAAGCCATAGTCATACTCTGTGGGTTAGGAGCGCTCACATGCTTCCAAAGGCATTGTGCTCCTTTGATGTGAGGCTTTCCCGGAATGGCTCTGTAAATCCACACTGTGTCAGTGTTAATGACTAGTGTGATCACAAAGCCAGGAACTTTTTGGATTAAAGCTCACAGTTTTCTTCCCAATCTGTTTGGACTCAATAGGGCTAAAGGCCACAGCTTACATGTTTTTTTTGTTTTTTTTTTAATCTGCTTGTGCTTATTCAAACGTATTCACAACGCTCGAAGGAATAAGCTAGCAATTACCTCAACATTATGTAAAAAAAAAAAAAAACAGAAATCATGTTCGAGGAATTTCATGACCACCCCCAGATGAGGTATCAGGCAGTCAATTCTATGTTTAGTAATTGACCTCATAAAATTGTACATTACAATCATCCAGTGTGAAATTTTTACATAAATCATACCAGTGCTTCAGCCAGTAAAACTCAAGCAGAGACAGCTGGTAGGTTGCCTTAACACACAAACCATTCTTATACAATAATCCTCAGGGATGTCATTCTATAGTCCTCAGTTGTCCTCATCATTTCTGAGTGTGGTTCTTCTTCAGTTGAGGTTTACAGTTTTCGAGCGGAGCAAAATAAGCCTTCTCTTAAAAATAGAAATGAAGCAGCAATTACTGTGAGAGAAAATTAAGACCTTTTCTCTGAAACTTGTGGCATGTGGTGGCCATACAACATCAGACGTCTAATTCGTCCAAAAAATATTTCTGTTACTGTAGTGTAACAATACAGGACAAAATTCAGCCATTTGTTATTCATCACATACAGTAAAGTCAAATCATCTTCCTCTCTTATTTCAGAAAAATCTTAGAAATAGTCAATAGCCAGTGAAGTGACGCCACCATTTTGTTTTATTTGACCCCTTCAGGATGGCACGTATGGCCTGGACTGCAGGGAACGCTGCGACTGTAGCCATGCAGATGGATGCGACCCTTCCACTGGTCACTGCCGATGCCTGGCTGGATGGACAGGTAAGATGGGCATTTCAATGGATTCAATGGATACCAAGTGTTGCCCACAGCATTCTGTGCCAATTAGACTTAGTTGTGTGATCAGGTGTATGAACCGGACGATGGGGCCGTAAAAGTTACAGCTTAACTAACCCTATCTCCGGGCGAGATGATTTTGACACGTCTTGGTTATTACAGTGTTATTCATGGTCATGGTCTTGGTTAGTTTAGATCAGGGGTCTACAACCTTCTCTCCTCTTCGAGCTACTTTGACAAAATCAAATGGCCACGACCTAATTTACTTTTTACATCAGTGTTACAGACAGTCTGGATGACAATGTTACATCCTTTGTTCTCAACAGAGAGAAATGGAATTGGGATAATTTTTTTTACCTGAGGATAAGATGATGATGATAAATTTGATTTCATAGAGATTTTATGTTTCATATATTTTGTGACAATGAGATTTATTTACATTTCCTTTGGCCTTTTTGAGGGCTACTCTTAAGCATCTGGTGACCTACTTTTCCAATTTGAGACCTCTGGTGTAGGTAGTGTTTGATTATTTATGACGTGATACTGGTGCAGGTGGCTTGTCTCATAACTCTTGCTCCTTGAATAACACAAGGCAACATTATATGAGTGTGGTACCAAACCAAACCATGCAGTCAAACTAGCTTCCTGACAAACTAGCTTCCCGTCTGGAACAGCCATAATGAGGCCTACCAGATATCTGACATGCAGGGGAAATATAGATGTCTGTTTATTTGGTGCTGCTAGTTATGGTATTGTCATTGTGTTGCCTGAAGCCTCTCATCAGTATTCAGAGCCACGTATCTGCACAGGAGGAAAGGGAGGTCAGAGTGAGCTGGGTTAAGTTGCTAACTGGTTTGCAACTATGCTTTTAGCATAGTTGCTAACCATTCAGCAACTTAGTTGACAATTGGATATTGCATTGAAACCAACATAGTTGCAACTGAAACGGACGTCAGGTCTCAGGTCAAGTCTCAGTCCTGACCACAACAAACAGGCACTTGAATTGGCCTCTAATCACCCTCCATACCTGAGGAGGCAGCATTGTCCTCTTAGAAATCAGATACTCTGCCTATCACTCACTCACTCACTCACACACTCTCACTGGGTCTCCCCTTTCTAACACCACTTCTGACTAGCCCTTAAAAGTATCCACTGTCAACAAAGATCTCACAGAGGCTCATCGATGTTTTTAATTGTGCTTAGGCCTATGATGGACATGAAGCTTTCTGAGCTCTCCATAAAAATGTCCTCAAAACAAAACTTGACACAATGCTTCCAGCAGAGAAATGGAAACTAAACAGAGAGAGTGAGTGAGGTGTTTATAGGGAACGAGACGGTTCAGAGAATTTTTGCCCCTTTGGTCCACTGGAAGGAATTTAAACAGAGTTCTGTTCCCATTGCTGGCCAGGCACGCAAGGATTTTAGGCATAATTAATGTGATACGAATGAAGGGACCAGTGTGAGAAAGCACAGTCTTGACACGAGTTTCAGTATTTATTGTTCTACCATTTTAGGAAAGGTTTTTTTTTGTCAGTGTTTGGGGGTATGGTAAGTTTATACTATACTGAACTCCCATCAACAGTTGGAATAGTTTTGTTTGGCTTTCCACACTGTCATGTTGCTGTTATATTCTGCGAGTTTTAAAATCTGTGCTTGAAAAAATATTGTGTGCGTTGAGTTGTTTCCCTGGGTTAAGCTGCGCTAGCGTGTGTGCTGGAAATAGCCCACCACCACTCAGGCCCATGTTTAAACCAGTAGCTGCAATGCGGTAAACACAAACACTAGGCACAACTACAAAGCTCTGTCATAAACTTCAGCAAATATAGATCATCTCCGAAAGCAAGGGAGACGTGGCCACGGTGCCAAGGAGATTCTCTCCACCTCCTCCACTTCCTCATCCTCCCATCTCTCCTTTTCCTCTCTCCCACTCTCTTCTCCTCCTCTTTCATCTGTCTTTTTAGTCCGTCTCCT
>JAODXP020000008.1:12261570-12354070 GCA_027497455.2 Sardinella longiceps | reverse complement strand
TGTATCATATTTCCATACGCTATGGGATCCATGATGACCTCTACCCCGCCCAAACCTCACCCCAACCCCAGCGACCTTTGACCTTGAACAGTCTTGGCACTCATCAGATGACCTGCCAACACAGCCGGGGCGAGGGCGTGGCGCTCCCTTGTGCATTCTCTAGGCACACGCAGCCTGTGCCTCCCTTTCGTGTTGGGACTGACTTGCATCTCACTAATGGTGGTGTGGGCCTCTCAAGTTTCCAAACTCATTTAGGTGCCAGATATAGACATATGTTCTCCTCACGACACATAATTGGGTTTTTAAGATGCAAATTCTTTGAGGAGATACAGTTTAAGAAAAACCTGAGGAGGCAAAGTAAGCATAAGCAGCACTTGAGTCAGTGGCCATGCATCAAGAAATGTCCTTTGGTGCCCCCTGTTGGTCAGACGTCAACACTGAATACCCTCTGGATGTGGCAGACCATCATGTACACAAAAATAACCTCTTATGTTCTAAAACGTTATGTATCTTGCTACCTTGCCCTTGTCAGCTATGGTCTAATATCTCAATGCATGTTACTACATTGTGATAGGATCTTGTTTTTTATTCCCAAATCCGTTTAAAAGAGAAAACACTACTGGTTGAGTTGAGGAAATTTATGTAGCATTGGGAAATACTCAGAATGTCAACATCAGAGTTTTTGCAGTTATTATTCTGTCAAAACACAAAAAGCAAAACAGTCTTTGGCATTTCTGGCAGTCGTAGTGTAAAAGCATGAGTTCAAACATGCTGATTAGATGGTTGAGATGTAGAAGACTCATGCTGAAATTATTTCAAGTGTAAATATTGCTTCTGACAAACAATTATCTTATCAGAAAACCCACCCATGTTTTTCTTTCCTTGCTGATTTTGATTCAGTTTTGTTGCCATTGGCATCTATTCTAATCTATGGTTTCTTTTTTGTTATAAAGAAAGCTCACCACATCAAACAAACATTGCAGTATAATGGCAGATCGCCATTCCAACATCTGTCATTTTTTTTGGTCATGGTTCAAATGGTGCATTGGAAACGAGGCACCAGAGGAACAAAACGCGTGTTTATTGATATTAAGTTACGATACGAGGAAAAATAAAGAAAGGTGTTTCTTCCAAATAAACTTTGAAACGACGGAACTATGTTTCTGGCAGAGGAGAAAGCGGAGACTCATGGCAGGTTCTGCATAGCTGTGCAAATCAGCCACACCACTACAATTTCTCACTCGGTCCCTTGGTAGACATTTGACAGGCGTCTTGTGAAATGAAAAGACAAGTTATTCGGCTGCAATCAGGACCGGGCCATCCAACTCAAACACTCCGAGAAAAGTTCTCCTTATGGGACCTAGTTGGCTGTGTGGGGTTCTCGTATCTTTGTAGGGGGAGGGCATTTGAGGTTTTATGATAACTGAGACTGCTGGGAGTTCATTGAGATTCCCCGTACTCACACACATGCACACACTCACACACACACACATACACACTCACACACACACATACACACACACACACACACACACACACACACACACACACACACGCACACACACACACAGACATGCACACACACACTCACACATGCACTCACACACACACACACACACACACACACACACACACACACACACACACACACACACACACACACACACACACATTCACACCAGAAAGGCCATTCTAACATCTCCAGTGCCTCCTCCATGCTGAGAGACTGCACTCTTTTTTATTTTAGGTTAGGCATCTAGTCGATTTCTTTCTCTCTGCGAGTTGAATGATGTGACAAGACAGCCATACTTACCTTACTGTAAGCCGAGACAGGATGGCATGGTGTGGGACACCTGGATAGATGTAACCTTGATGCCGTCCACAAGGACAGCAAGACTTCAGTGTATGGATGTGTGTGTGTGTGTGTGTGTGTGTGTGTGTGTGTGTGTGTGTGTGTGTGTGTGTGTGTGTGTGTTTATGGAAGGGGGGTGGTAGTATAACATTTTGTCCTTCTCGGAAATGAACCTTTGGGTTGTCGTTTTGTATCTGTCCTGGCATTATTTTACTGCTCGGTGTATCTGCCGTGGATTACAGAGAATCCCTGCGGGAGCAATAACCGAGTTGCTACTGACTGCAGACTTTAGAAACTCCTCTTCTGGAGTTTGTTTCTCTCTGTGTGCCTGTAAAAGCCGTTTTTTTTTTTCTTTCTTTACGGTATATCAGCACAGGTGTGTGCCCTCATTTGACTGAACAAATGAAATCGATCATTGAAATAGGCTCCAGGGATGACCTTGAGGCCCCACTACTTTCTTGCGCAAATTGGCTTCAAATGATATAATCCTTCATGATAGGAAATGAAATCGTTCGCAAACTGACATCCCACAAGGCTTTTTTTTTTATTTTATTTTGATAGCCTTTATTCAACGAGCTTCTCCGTGTGTAAGTGTCTCATCGTCGCTTCAGACCATTGGAGTCGGAGCATGATGGATCTCCTTCACGATGGACCTGACACAAATCGCTCATTTCTGGGGGGAAGGAAAAGAACCATTCCGTCTGTGATTGTCGGACGATCATGGGCATCGCTAAAAAGAAGTGCAGGAAGCAGAAGCAAATTAATTGGTAGTTGTCAGACCATTCAGCCGGAAAATGGCACAGTCATTGCAATGGCTGGCGGGGGAGAGTGAGCTCAGGTGAAGATATTGTGTGTGAGGCAACCTCTTACAGATGTCAGAAAAAAAACAAAGGATATGAAATGCTCATCCAAAAGCTACACTGAGGTCTTGTTTTCATGGTCCTCGCAATGTATTACACTGGATGTTTTCTGAGTACTGTCTGTTCTTTTGTACCTTTTGAGTATCTTGACACTTCTGCTTTGCGACCATGTTTAGGTGTTTTGTTCTCGTCTTGCTGTTCAGCCAAATAAAATATCCTCCGGCCACAGTGACAATCATTTAACAGGAAAAACACATGGGGTTTAGGAGGTTTAGTGCTAACTTCAAACGAGAGTGAAAAAAACTTCTTAGGCTAGGCTATTAAAATGCAAATTGAAAGTAGGCTATTGACTTTATGTTATGATCAGTTCAGATAATAAAATATCCATTTCCCTTTGTAATAGACCAAAACACAATATGCATTTCCTATATAAAAAAACACATTACTTGAACTGCTTTACGCAGCATTTCCTGGTCTGTAGCTGCATTAAATATGCATGGTCAATTTGCCTGACTGTGTGCGCAGTGCTATTGTCAATATGGTGTTTGAAATCCATACTAAAATATGTAATTGTATATTTCAGCTTGTCCGCCAGGCCAGTTTGGACCGAATTGCATTCAGACGTGTAACTGTCACAACGGGGCTCACTGCAGCGCTTACGATGGGGAGTGCAAATGCACACCTGGATGGACTGGCCGTCTCTGCACCCAGCGTGAGTCATCTTCTCTTGTCATACTCTTTTTTCCCTCTCCTTTTCTTATATTCCTTTTTTTTTCTTTTACACGTGTCTGTCTTTTACTGCCAGTTTTCCCCCTTTGTTTTTTTTTTGTTTTTTTCTCTCTCTCTTGTCTGGTCTTGTCCAACTACATGACTCCAAGCCTCTGACTGGCACATAGTCAGAGAGCCTGTTAACTTCTTACTTACACTCTACCAAACAAGATATGCATTTTTAATAGCTTGCCAAATATTACCAGAACTTCACACGGCATCACATCAGAACAACCGCCAGGCCGATATGGCAGTTTTGCAGTGATGTGTGAAGGACATGGGACTTATGCATATGCCCATTCCGCAGGCTGTCCCTTGGGCTTCTATGGCAAAGACTGTTCCCAGATCTGCCAGTGCCGGAACGGGGCAGACTGCGACCACATCACTGGCCAGTGCACCTGCCGCACAGGCTTCATGGGAAGGCACTGTGAAGAAAGTGAGTCCTCCCGCCTCACACTTAAACGTTCAAAGTTCATGGGAAACCATGGGAGTCTTGAGTCATTGCATGGTGCCGTTACTCTGAGAAACTATATAAAAACATGTCACATACTGAACGTTAATGCTTATTCCCCAATACCAATTGATATGAGTGCAGCAAATGGCCTCTGTTGCACTCTTCAAGAATGAATAGACTAACAGAGCTTGGTCTGGTGATGGTTGTACAGTTATATATAGGACCTAGGTGTGTGGTGTGTCATATGTGTTTTGTTTGTTGTGTGTGTGTTGTTGTCATGGTGATGTGTAGCATTTAACTTGACATTCAATTTTCTCTGTTCACGTTTTCAGAGTGTCGAGCAGGTACCTATGGCTATGGCTGTCGGCAGTCATGTGAGTGTCTCAACAACTCGACCTGTGACCACATGACTGGGACGTGCTACTGTAACCCTGGATGGAAAGGAGCCAGATGCGACCAGGGTAAAGATGGATCACCATCCACCACAACAACACTGTCCTGTGTTGGGTCACATTGAAAAGACAAAACTGATGCAATGCAATCTCCATAAATTATCTGATTTGTAGAAATAAAAAAGTAAAAGATTATAGTGTAATATGTATCTATGTGTATCATTTTTATTATATAATTGCCATAATTGTCATAGAATTTGCATACCGCACACATTTACATATTATGTTTTGTTTAGCAATGCCTTATTCAAGTAATTTATTTTTTTTGCATGGGGTATGGTGTGTGTCATCATGAAGCATGTCATTAAGATTGATGGGATGTGATCTATCATTTAAAATGATGTATTCTGTGTCTTTTCTGCTCCAGCTGGTGTTATCATTGTGGGGACCTTGAACAGCTTGACCAGCACGGCCCTGCCAGTGGACTCCTACCAGATAGGGGTCATCACAGGCATCATAGTGCTGGTGCTGCTCGTGCTCTTCCTCCTGCTCCTCTTCATCGTCTACCGCAAGAAGCAGAAGGGCACAGAGCCCACCATGCCCGCCGTCACCTACACGCCTGCCATGCGGGTCAATGCCGACTACGCCATTGCAGGTTAGCATTGTCTCTCCACTCATACAGGTTTTATTTCAGTGATGCATACTATTGTGGCCTATACAGACAGCAAAATTAACTATGTACACTATTTGTAGTTATCAATTTCTAACCATGTAGCTCCAATGTCTTCACTGAAAAAGATATATGTAGGCTATAAATCAGAATTGATTGTGCGTTGATTGTGTCATATGCGAACTCATGTTTTTCAGAGACAATTCCACAGACCGCAGAGGGACACCCCAACAGCAACTACTTCTCCAACCCCAGTTATCATACGCTCACACAGTGCACAAGTCCTCCCCACGTCAACAACCTGCCATATGGAAAGGTAAGGCCAGTCCACCTCATTCCCTTATCGCAGATACTCAATAATCCTCCCTCTTTGTCTTTTAACTGATGGATGCCTTCTAAAAGTCTTTAGAAGGTCATTCATCATACTTCATACTTGTGTTGAACTATCTTTAATTTGACAAGTCCAGGAACTTCCTTTGACATTTAGGATTTGAACAGATCATGTTTCTATGGTTACTAAGAGGGTCTTTGTCTGTCTGGCTCTTTGTCTGTCTGTTCTCATTGATTTAATCATCCATGTTGCTTTTGTTGTTCTCCTCCCCAAAACCAGGCTAAGAACAACCAGCTGATGGTGAACCTGAAGAACATGGACCACAGGAAGAGGGTACCCCACATGGACCACACCGGAACTTTACCCGCCGACTGGAAACAGGGGGGATGCTTCAACGAGCTGGGTAAGAGACCATAGAAACACGCAGCTTAGGTTGGGAACATATGTGGACATCTAATGACTTTTTAATCTCTTGTGGAGTTACACAGAGATACAGAGCACAAAGGGAAAGCTACATGGGTGGTATGACGAAAAGTTTAAAAAACAAAAACTCTTCTCCACTGTACATTGCATGAATACTTAGGGCAGATTATGACAAAAAAAATATTTTGCACAGAAAAATGGAACACCCCCAAACCAATTTTTGGAAATAGGCCTATTTAGTATTCTATTGCGTCTGGGGACAGTAAGATAGAATGAGTGTTGGTAAATAAAATTATCTCCATTTTGATACTCCCTTCCTGGCTTGGAGAGCACACATTTATCAGTGGAAAATCCTTTCGGAATGTCTGAAGTTTGCTCTTATAGAGGCTTTTTTCTTATTTCAATACCGTCCTCTGAATACATGCAAATATTGGAAGCTTTTGAAGTTGTTTGAGGCTTAGAAAAGCCTTATAATTAATAAAGCAGCTTTCTGACAGTGTAAATATGTATTTTCCAACTGTACATTTTTCATTATAAGGAATTAGAAACACACATCACATACTGTAATGTCAGTTGCATTATGTAGTGTTGTTCCATGCCTCGCCATTGAAGGGTAAAATAAGTCTCCCTGCTAAAAGAGCAAGGCTCTTTCATGACTCTGTATAACTCCCTCCTACTGATGGAAATATATCTAAGCCTTTCTAAGCTGTCCCGCCTCTGGACCTTCTGGGCTAGAAGGCTTCTACAGATCCTCTTGCCCACGATAATTTCTGCAAACACAAACATTATCCATTCACCTGCCCTGGTACATTTAAGCAGGTTTATGTAACTCAGTTGTTTGTTATGCCCCCCCACCCCTATCCCTCAGTATAATAAACTTTGTGGAACTCCTTATTTGGCAGGTTTATGTTTTGTGTGTCACTTTGAATGCATTATTGTGAATACATTTATGAAAGATTTTGTCTTCTAATTCTTGGCCTTAAATTCTTGGTACAGGAGCCTATGGAGTTGATAGACGTTACATGGGGAAATCCCTAAGAGGTATTGTGCCTAGTTTCACTTTCTAATTTTAGACTCCAAGACTTTATATTGTGTTGTTAACCATTAATTTTTGCCTGTCTAATGTGTCACTATCTCTGTCATGTCTGTTTGGTTGGCCAGACTTGGTGAAGGGGTTGCCCTACCATGCCAGTACCAGTTCCCTCAACAGTTCGGAGAACCCCTACGCCACCATAAAGGACCCCCCACTACTGATGCCCAAGAACACAGAGTGCGGCTATGTGGAGATGAAGTCACCGGCTAGGCGCGACTCCCCCTACGCCGAGATCCACAACTCCAGCCCTACCAACAAGAATGTCTATGAAGTTGGTGAGTCACGACTGGAACCCGTCAACAAAGGTGTTTGCTGCCGCCACAAACAAACTTACTATGTCTTATAGTTGTCTGTATTTAACAACATTACAACATGCACTCAACAACAAATGTTGCTGGTTAACAATTAGGTAGCAGGTCCATACAGTACATTTCAATTACTTGTCACTGTTGAGATTTCTGTCAACTGTCATTTATAGTTCTAATTATGGTATTTGTTAAATACTTTGGTCCAAAGTAATTTACAAAATGTGTTAAATGATAAATAAAAGGACAGCACAACATTTTGCATATCACGAGTAGCTGAATTTTATTCTCATTTGCTGTATTCTCTCCATCCACAGAACCTACAGTTAGTGCTATCCACTTACCCAGCAGCAATTGCAACGGGCCCTTCACCCAGGATCCATATGACCTACCAAAGAACAGCCACGTCCCCTGTCACTATGACGTTCTGCCCACAAGAGATAGTCCACAGTCACCACACAAAGAACTGGACACTGAACAAGATGAGCTCTAAGAGACTTTTTTTAAAGACCTTAAGCCTGTTTATAGGGCTAAACCAAACAGTGGCCTTTCTCACACTGGCATACTGTGTTTTCATTCTCTTCATATCCTCCTGTGGTTAATATATCCATCACTTATAGTCGTTTTTTTGTTTTTGTTTGTTTGTTTGTTTCATTTTTACATTTTTTTTATCCTCACTATAATCATTCTTAGGCACGCTTTTCTCTGAAAAAAAAAAAAAAAACGAATATGGTTACTGATCCTGAATTTACACACATATACAGTATACAGAATTTCCTTGCTGTCGTCCTCCATTAAAAGATTGCTCGGAACCGCGGAGGCACACAACCAGGAATGTCAGGATTCATATTTTTTCTGATTAATCGGATCATCAAAACCAATACATGATGGCTCACGATCTATGAATCATTCCATACACTAGAGACATATCATTTGCCTTTGTTCTTAAATATAGGATGAGAATACAAAGCAAACCTCGTTTTATTTTTGTAATGATGAATGAAAATGTACTCAGTGTTAGAATTTTGGAGAATAAGCTGAATGTGAGTGTGTTTGAAATGGTAGACTTTGTGTTGTTAGAGTAGTGTGAGTAGTATTGTATGTCTACACATCTGGAATTGTTACTCTGTTTCTTTAAATGTATTTTTTGACAGTTTTTTTCTTTTCTTAGTCTGCTCAATCAGTACTAAACTTAACCAAAGTCTAAGTGCCATAATAATTTAAGGCAATCAAATTCACATCATTAGCTCATTTCAAAATTACACCCCTTATCCACTTCAATTTAATCTGCCAAATGATACTTTAATTTTTGTAAATTTTGTAGGCCTTTTTGAAAACAGATTTGACCCTAACAGGTTTGCTACAATTATGTAGAAAATGGATGTCAGGCCTGCAGTTCACATTTTAAAGAGATGTAGCATGAATTTCTTTTATCTTAATGTCTTCACTCCGTAATAAATTAAATTTTTACCGTAGGGACATAATGATTAAAGTTAATGGCTTTAGAATGTTTTTATTTTTTTTTTAATCTACACAGAGATGTTGTAGACATGTTTAAGATAAACCAAGTCTTACGTTCTGTGTGGTGAAGTCAGATGGATGTTCTATTCTCAACAATTTTAGAAGAAATATGCTTAAGCTGGCCTTTTGCATTCTAATGTAAAGAAAGTCAGTGGGAGGGAGAGCTGACCCATCTTAGATTTTAGAGTAGCTTTACTAGGTCTCCTTTTTGTTTTTTTACTATTTCTTTTTATTTCCATACAAATAGCAAACAGCTAGTCACAAGTTTTCATTTTCCAATGCAAATGAATACATCTTAAACTTGTCTGAGCCAGGAATGAAATTGTTTGTTCAAAATGTGTACATAGCTCTTAATTCATTGTAGAGGATGACAACAGCAGCATTTGTGTGGTGTTAGTGTGCTTGGTGCACGTAACACTCTGCCTTACTTTGTATATTACTGAAGCAGGAGTAGACTATTCACATTTGGTATCATTCTAGGTCATTCATAAAAAAGTTCCTTTCAGTTTTGACGTCCACAATTGTTTGAACAGTGTTAAGCCACATTGATATGTGACTGTTTTTTAATTGTGTACCATGTACAAACATGTCCATTCAAGTCGGATCACATTTTACTTTTGCTTTTTCTACAGTATGTCAGTCGATACATGGTTACATTTTGCCAGTCAGATAATTGAAAATGATTGACTATCAGGACAACTGAGTTTTTCATCAGTTGCACTGGTCAGTGTGTATGTACATGTACATAGTATATTATTCAGCTTTGTATGTTTTGTTCTTTTACTCTTAATCTGTTTTCAATTTTATTTTGTCAGAGAACTCACTGATATTGCACATTGTGTTAAGTTTATGTTTCCCTCCCCAAAGAAAGTCTGGATAGCGATGTTTGCCTTGGATTACCACTTTTTCCAGTAGCCTCTGTGTCTGTGCAATTTGCTTTACAATAAAATGACAAAGATGTTTTTGTTGTGTTGTGTGTGTTGTGTTTTGCAAGCTTGTGGTGGCTATAGCTCATACTAGGCCAACACTTTTTTTACATTAGCATACTGAGCATTTGTAGGCCTAATGGTAGTCTATTTTAAATGAAAAAATATAAGCTACATACCAGTAGGATTAACACAGCTTTATTATACCAAATGAAACCTTCATAATTATTTGCTGAGTGGGTTATACAGTAGCCAAATTAGGGATAACAGCAACAGTTACACGCACCGCCCACTACATCTTGAGACGTGGCAATTTCTGACGTCACCAGAACCCGGCCATTTTCGACAGAGACAGTGGTCCACGAAGTCAAGAGTTGCTGGATAAACATAGATTTCCATTTAGTTTCGTGCCGCTGAATAACTGTTACCAGGTAGGCATTACATCCACGTCCTTTTCTCCTTTGTCAGCGAAATGGCTTACGAGGGGACTTTGCTATGGGTTAACCTTTGCTGTCTACCTAATCAAGCTAACGTTAGCCAATTAGCAGACTTTAAGCTACTTGTATAGTAACATATCCGATACACGTTTGTTAACGTTATTGACAGGCACAGAGGCATTTAAGTCCTGCATGAAAACACTTCAGACAGACGTGGTTTAGGCTGACTGTGAGGTTGCTTTGTTTTGGCGGCGGTTCTTTCAGAGGAGACATTAAAGGGCTGCTTGTAATGTTACCAAGTAAACTCGTCCGTAATCGTATCGTACAACGTCAGTGTAGCTAAATGTTAGCTCGCTAGTTTCTTCATGAACCACCGAGTGATCATACCACTGGGGTTAGTCGGCTCGATTTAGATAACTTTACTGTAAAGTACTGCACTACCCCTGTCTCATTAACCTCTGATTTTCTGAAGCATGTTGATAACGTCATCCCGTTTATCGTTAAGTCAGGTGCAACGTCAACTGGTCCGCCGGTGAACTTTACTTTGCAAAGTGATTGATTTGCATTCCTTTAGGCAGAAGCAATCGCTCTAGCAATAATGTTTGCGATAGCCTATCATAGGCCTACTCTGCTGTTTCATTCACATTCAAATCGTACTAGATATTCCCTCATAAAGGTTGCAAGCGTGTCTGTAGCTACGCTATCCTCGAAGACGTGGCATCAACCGACTGACAGCTAGTGTGACACATTGTAGCTAGATCTACAACCAATTAAAACACCGCACTGCCCAGTAAAGTAAACACTGTTGCACACTTAAAAAACAGTTCTAAATATTACACACCTTCCTTTCAGTCGCAGTCTCCTTCAACTTGTATAATTCTTGCGATTATGGTCAATGCAAGTATCAGGAGTAGGGGTCTACATCCTTCATAAACATGCAACTTAACGTTAGCCTTGTATTTCAAGTTATAGTCAGATGTCCCCAGAAGAGCTTGGTGGGTTAACGTTAGTTCTGCAGGTAGGCCATCCTGTAACCTCATTAACTGGTCTTGTCAGCATAATGTGCTGTGGTGAAAGCACTCTTTTTTTTCTCTTTAACAAAGTAAAGAAGATAAGGTGAAAAACTAAACTCACTTGACAGATGATTGCTTTGACCTAAAATGCACAACCTGTTTGCATTCCGGCCTGAGCTTGGTCCTAGTTACTGGAGTGCCGGCTGTTACAGATAATGGACGGGTCTTTTTCCCCACATCCGCTTCTCGGTCGAGCAGTCAGACCTAGGCAATTACACTGGAGCAGTGGCCTGATAATTGGCAGACGTGACAAAGCGCCGAATGTATCCAAGTGCCTGTCAGTCGGGGAGGTGCTATATTAGCGGACCGTGAATTAATTGCTTTTTTCCCCACCTCTCTCTCTCTCTCTCTCTCTTCACACCTGAAAGCAATAGCCAGAAAAGATGATGGAAGAGAGTGGAATAGAAACCACACCGCCCACCACTCCTCCACCTCCCCCCAGTGTGGCATCTGCAGTCAGTCCTCCTCCTCTGACCATTGGTAAGATCAGACAGAGAGCAGACAGTTGTCAACTCTCCACAAATAAGCTTCAACGACAGAAGCTCAGCCAAGAACATGAGAAGAGTTTATTGCACTTTATTGTAAAAGAAAGGTGGAACTCTACATTCAATGTAGCACATCCAATATGACAACACCTAGGTTACACACACCTACAGGATCAGAGTAGTTCTGCAAAGATACAGATGGTGCCTCCCAGCAGGCACTGAAATGTCCCCCTTTTGAGTATTTCAAAATCAACATGGCCCTACTACTGTCTATTGCCTTCCCTGATTTAGGCTAGAATCAGTTGTCATTGTCATATCACAAGGAGCCAGAAATTGCCCAAGGGTATAATCTGTCGAGGTGTACTTGGAACTGTGTTTTATGTCGGCCTGAGTGAAAGCAAGGATATCCTCGGAAGGACTCATTATCTGCAGCAAGTTCTGACTCCTGTGTGTGTGTGTGTGTGTGTGTGTGTGTGTGTGTGTGTGTGTGTGTGTGTGTGTGTGTGTGTGTGTGTGTGATGTATAAACGGTAAACTCGACTTTGCACTGACCTCTCTGTTAATCTCATGGGTATAATTACTGCTTTGGGGCCAAACAGCCAATAGTCTGACAAAAAAAAAAATCACAAAACATTGCAACACAGTAAAACTCTTAATGTTGGTGAAAAATAATTGAAAGGAATTTGTTGCACCCGAGAGAGAATGTGCGTCCTCCTGGCGATGTCTGTCTGGTTTTCTCCAGCAGTGGGTCCCTATGGGCCAAACCGTTGTTGTGACGCTGGCGTAATTGCACAGTTGACCAGTGAAGTGACTCAGGAGAGGGTGTGAAATAATGAGATGTATGAGATTTGCCTCCATGTGTCTTTTCTAGTCTCTCAGCCCTCATTCTCTCCATATCAAGTTGTTTGTGTGTGTGTGTGTGTGTGTGTGTGTGTGTGTGTGTGTGTGTGTGTGTGTGTGTGTGTGTGTGTGTGTCTTCGTCTTCACATAAGAGGATTTTCCAGAATTCAGACCCATTCTCTAATTGCTGAGTCATATATCCCATCTCCTCTTCACTAACTCTGCAGTAGCTCTCGTCTCCAGCCATTAGTTTTCTGCCTGGGTACATCATTGCAGTAGCAGTGATGTCATGTTCTGAGGTTTTGATGAGGCTTTTGTAAGTAAAAGAGCTTGTTTGTGTAATGAAGTGAATTCCTTCCTCCCTCTCTCTCTCTCTCTCTCTCTCTCTCTCTCTCTCTCTCTCTCTCTCTCTCTCTCTTTCTTTCTCTCTCTCTCTCTCTCTCTCTCTCTCTCTCTCTGTTCTAATTCTGTCTTCCTCTCCTCCCACACAGGCTTGTCAAGTCCCATGGCCCTCCCCAGCACCACTGGTCTCATCTCCTCCTTCGCCCCAGAAGGATTCTCCACCCCCACCCCTATGCCCCCCATGGCGGCCGTGACAGCGACCACCGCCCTCCCACCGATCCAGCCCTCGCTGGGCCCTCCTTTCAGCAGCCCTCTCTCCACGGCCTCCCCCATCCCGCCGCCCTCCATGGGCGTTCCCTTCACTAGCCCCATGGTGCCGTTCTCTTCGCCCTCCGTCCCTCTGCCGCCTATCGGCACCGCGCCACCTCTATCGGGACCTGCACCCTCCATTCCTCCCCCGACCACCGGCTTCAATATGAGCGCAGGATATGACATCACGAGGGGGCATGCAGGACGGACACCCCAGACGCCTCTTATGCCAAGCTTCTCCAACGCTCCTCCGGTGCCAGGTAAACATGCACATTTTTATCTCGCCTTCCCACCTGTGCTCCTTTTATCTTAACCTTGCACACTAAGTTGAACAAAGGCACATTAGTTCTTCTTTGAGCAGTGCCTGAAACTAGTTTGCAGAACTTTTGTGTTTACCTTACGGAAATCAAATATTCAACTCATAGACTATTGTATCCAAAGAAGGCACAGCACAAATACACATTTCTCCCGTTTTGTTTGAACGGTGTTTGAACAATGGTGTTTTAAGTGCTTTACCATACAAGTTGAACTCCAGGAGCCCTTTTCACTGGTACACGTTGTAAGACTTGTCCCTGATTAGGGAAGAGAACCTCCAGTAAATGAAATTTTCCCTGGAAGGAAGCTTTGTAGTCACAAACGAGTCTTAATCCCTGTAAGGGATTTGGTTGGTAGTAGTTTAAAGCTCCATCTACAAGTGCTAGCAGGACCAACAAGACACAGTCAGCAAAGCACAACACAGCACAGCAGTATTGTGATGGAAAACGCCTGGAGCTAAAAGCAAGCCCAAAGGAGAACTCAAATCTGCATCTGAGGCTGGCCCACAGGGAGAAGGGCTCGACCCTCTGCAGCTGTTTGCTCCCAGTGCTGATCTAAAACGCTCAGACAGCACCGACACACACACACACACACACACACACACACACACACACACACACACACACACAAAGCACCGACACCGCTCCTCCTGAAGGAGTCACAGTTAGGGACTGCAGCCGCAAAAGTATGTGTTCTGTGTTCAGACGGGTGGATGTAGCCGAGGGAGTGAGTTGTAATTGGGCCGTGCTTTATTCAGCAGTTCCAGTTGGGAAGGCGAAAAAGAAGCAGAAATGGCTGGCGGGCAGTCAGTGGGTCATGAAGCTGAAATTGAATTGAATATCGAAGGCTTCGTTTGCAGACGAGTGGTGTTAATTCAAGTGGTGTTTTCAATTAAGCACACTTGTGAAATGGCCCTAAGCGTCTGCTGCAATTGGTGTGGCCAAGCCAAGCTGAAATGATGCCACTGCTTAGGTCTATATCAAGAAGATAAAAAAATATGCAGATGTACTGATGGCATCCTAAGACTGTGCCAGCACTAATTATGTGAAGGTGGAAAGCTTTCTGAGGCATCTGCTAGTATGGGATCTGAGCCATAATATGGGGAAAGTTTCAGGAATTTTGATTGAAAAATATTGTCTGAGTGACTGAGT
Source organism: Sardinella longiceps (assembly GCA_027497455.2). Taxonomy (NCBI): domain Eukaryota; kingdom Metazoa; phylum Chordata; class Actinopteri; order Clupeiformes; family Clupeidae; genus Sardinella; species Sardinella longiceps. The sequence continues at coordinate 12,339,524 of JAODXP020000008.1, read as the reverse complement.
TGTTGAGAGGGAATTGGGTACTATCAGCCACCCTGTCCTCTCCTCTGCTCTCTCTCTCTTTTTCTTTTTCTTTTTCTCTCTTTCTCTCTCCATCCTCCACTCACTCTTGTGGTGCTGAGCTGAGTGGCTGACTTATCAGCAAACAGCCTAGCCCACTGCCTGGCTGCCACAGTTTGTCTGTCACCACGGGGGTCTGAGTTTGGAGTGAGACACCGGCTCTTTCTGCCAGCCTTAGTGCCAGTCGAGTGAAAATATCCCTGACATGGCTAGTCGATGCATGAAGAACTCTCAAGGTTCTTGTCGCTGTGTGTGTGGGAGGGTGTGTAAAGATGTTTTGTGTGTTTGTGTACACACACATTGTATTGCCACCTGTGTGCTTATGATTGTTTGATTCACACATAAAGCCCCTAGAAATGTGTGTGTGTGTGTGTGTGTGTGTGTGTGCACTTGCAATTGTGTGCACGTTATTGTCTTGTTTTGTAAACAGCGTCATTGTTTTTTTTATTATTATTATTATTATTATTATTATTATTATTATTTCATCTTCATTATTGTGTCTCTTTCCAGGAGTCATAACCAATCCCATGATGCAGCAGCCGGCCATGTCAGGAGGCTTAGAGGTGGCATCTCCCATCACGTTCCCCGAAGACCAGGACCAGGACCCTCGCATGATCCAGGAGGCCAACCCTGGAGGTGGAATCTGGGGCTTCATCAAGGTCATTTTACTTCTCCAGCCTGTCAATCAAAGCATCACTGTCTGACATACTCAGAGGCAACAACACTGCCCGTATCGCTCAGTGCTATCATAGGCATTCAGTCTCTGAAATGCTTTTTGAAACATAAATTCTTTTGTTTATAAATTCTAACCCCTCATTTTGATGAAGTTGGATAGAAATGGCATACAAGTAGCTGATGAACTCTTTGAGACTGCTATGAGAGCTTAATGTTTGTTTGTGTGTGTGTGTGTGTGTGTGTGTGTGTGTGTGTGTAGGGTGTGGCAGGGAACCCCATGGTTAAGTCAGTGCTGGATAAGACAAAGCACTCAGTGGAGTCCATGATCACCACTCTGGATCCCGGCATGGCTCCATACATCAGTAAGTTCACTGCTGCACTTTTCCTAGCATTTGCAAGGTGTTTGCTCAGTGGTATTTATGGCAAATCTATTCACTCTTTACTGTGTTTGCTTACTTCTCTCAGACATAGAACAAACAAGCAGTGCCTATAACCCACCAGAAACACAATATTCCTTGTCAATTCAGCAAGCATTAATGAAGCAGACACATATAAAAGATAAATGAACAGACAGAGGAAAAAAAAATAAAATTTTGTCCAATGATCGATGACATTAGAGCCACCCAAATCACTTAGGAGATGATAAACACACACTAACACATGCAGTATAAGGCGCGTGTTTCCCGGTGATGAACGGCCGTCTGCTCATATGCAGGCTCAGTATTCTGGTGATGATGCAGGAGCCCTTTTACAAAGTCGGGGCGATGTGATAGATACTTCGGACGCACACGTCTGAACCATCCCTCACGTCCAGACTGAAGGAGAGAATGTTTGAAAGGAGGATACGTGATGGGGCAATCCTCCTCTGCTTAACCTAACCTCCCATAACCCCTCTCTCTTTCTCCTTCTCTTTCTTTCTCTAACTCTGTCCCTCTCTTTTTGTCTCTCTCGCTCTCTCTGCTTGTCTGTGTCCCTCTTGGTCGACTCTCTCTCTCTCCTCTCTCTCTCTCTCTTTCCCTCTTTTTATGTATCTCTCTCTTGTGCGTGCATTCTCTCTCTCTCTCTCTCTCTCTCTCTCTCTCTCTCTCTCTCTCTCTCTCTCTCTCTCTCTCTCTCTCTCTCTCTCTCTGTTTCTCCTATTTCTCCATCTCACCCTCTGTACAACCTCTTTTTGTCTCTCTCTAATGACTTTCCTGTCTCTTTTCTCATCTTGTTCTTTTTCGCCTCTCCTACTTCCCCACTTCATTTTCTCTGTCTCGCACCTCCTCTCCTCTCTTGTCTGGGCTTCTACCGACCTTCTAATTTTATTTTATTTTTTTCGTGGTGTTTGTTGACCCTCTCCCTCTCCTTTCTCACACTCTCAATCCCTCCCCCCAAACACTCCCCACTCTATCTTGTGTCCATCAGAGTCAGGTGGCGACGTAGACATCGTGGTGACCTCGGACAAGGAGGTGAAGGTGGGGGCGGTGCGCGATGCCTTCCAGGAAGCGTTTGGCATGGCCATGGTGACCGGCGAGGCAGGACAGTCCAACATCGCCCCTCAGCCCGTGGGCTACGCCGCCGGGGTCAAGGTGAGGCCTTACACTCAGTCACTCACTCACACAGACGGTACGTGCACACTCTCTCTTTCACTCAGTCTCTCTCTTTCACTCAGTCTCACTTAGTCACAATCTCTCACACATGCATACACACTAAATCACTAAGTCTCTCTCTTTCATTCAATCCCTCACACTCTCTCTCACACACTCACTCACTCACTCACTCACTCATGCACTCACTCACTCACTCACTCTCTCACACACACACACATGCACACTTACTCACTCAATCACTTAATCCTTCCCTCCAGCCTGCCATACACTCCAGCCAATCAGTCCACTCACAGCCCCCCACGCAACAAATATTAATAATATAAATGTAAAAGTAAGGTAACGACCCATGTACCACAGTCTTTAATTTATTATTATACGTTTATTACATCTGCATTAAAAACAGAAGTTATTTTGGAATCTCTCTCTCTCTCTCTCTCTCTCTCTCTCTCTCTCTCTCTCTCTCTCTCTCTCTCTCTTTGCCTCCCTTTCTTTGTCGTAGTGGGTATGACTTTGGGTTTTCCTATAAGAGAAGTTGTACTTGTCCAAACTTCCTACAGTACGAGTGGGAGTGAGAAGATTTCATCTGTTAAATTAATTTTCTGGTTAAGCATTTTGTATTTCTCTGTGGGGTTCCGTGCGCACACAGTGTGAGAAAGAATAGGCCACAGGGTGTGTGTGTGTGTGTGTGTGTGTGTGTGTGTGTGTGTGTGTGTGTGTGTGTGTGTGTGTGTATGCTTGAAAGTATACATGAGTTATGCTGTCTGCTTCGCTCTGCAGGGAGCTTGTGTGTGTGTGTGTGTGTGTGTGTGTGACAGAGAGAGAGGAAGGAGTGACTGCAATAGTTTGTATGGATATAGAAGGTGTTTTTTGTCTTTACGTGTGTGTGTGTGTTTGTGGGGGGGCCATGTGTGTTATGTCAGGTTATTAGAATGAGGTATCATGTATCATGTGGATGTGTATAAGGCTGACAACATCATCGACTAGATGTGTGTGTGTGTGTGTGTGTGTGTGTGTGTGTGTGTATCTGTGTTGAAGTGTGTGTCTAAGTGTATGTTCTGCCGCCTCGTCTCTGCAGGGTGCCCAGGAGCGCATTGATAGTCTCCGCCGTGCCGGCATCATTCACGAGAAGCAGCCCGTTGTCTCCGTGGAGAACTTCATCGCCGAGCTCTTTCCAGACAAGTAAGCCCATAGCCTTTTGCCCACCCCGCATACACACACACACACACACACACACACACACACACACTCTCTCTCACACACACACTCACACACAGACAAACACACACTCGTATACACACACACACACACACACACACACACACACACACACACACTCAAACACTCTCTCACACACAGACAAACACACACACTCGCATACACACACACACACACACACACACACACCCATCTTGTCTGCTATCTCCCCCTTCCCTCCCAGCAGTCCTTATCCATGGCTGAAAAGACCCCCTGCTACCACTCTCTGCTCCTGACAGATCCCCAAAAGGCCATCTTTGAAAGCATGCTTTTTCTTTCCGATTTTCCCCTTTTTTCCGCCTTCTCCTTTCTCATCCCATCCGCCTGCGTGCGGAGTCGCGGGGGTCCGTTCAAGGTGACTGAGCACTTTCGTCTCGTTACACAACCGTTTCAGCTCTCAGCTTCTCACTGGGTTTGTCAGGTACCGAAATGGCAATGCGATTCATTTATGCGGTAGACTTTCAAATGTCTGAAACTTGTCACACAACGTGCATTGAAGTTTAGTACTTGTCATAAAAAGAGTGAAGCAAAACTTGTTCCGCCGTCAGTTGTGATGTAGGCATCAGAGATGTCCCCATATCTTGGCACGATGTTCCCTTTTGTTGCTCCATTGCCAATAGCTATGAATATAAATTTGCCAAGAAACAATAATCACACTAATTAAAGAAAGAAAATTGTACCCTTGCCATTTTATTTCTCATCTTAGTGCTTGAAACCAGAGCAGGTGATTATTGCTACTGAAAGTCACCAAGGACTGTTTTTGTCCTAGCTGAAGAGGAGGTTGGAACACAGACAAAAAAAAGACGCAAAAACAGTCAAGTAAGCGTGGCAGAGAGTAGCCCTCTTAAAGTGGCGGTTCGACGTCACCCTCTTAAAGGGGTGGTTTGGCGTCATTCAAGCCCTGTTGCACAAGCCTGCTGCTCACTAGATAGAGAGTGGACAGAACGTGAACGCAAATATGAACAAGTAGATTACATTGATTGAATCAACGGCACTACTTATCTTACATTCGGTTTTGCATTATTTTGGTGCCATTGACTCTATATACAATAAACTGTCATATCTGCGTTCACATTTGTCTTTGTTATTCCACTCGCTATGTAGTGCAGTCAGCAGGCTATGCTTGAATGACGCCAAACCACCACTTTAACCCTCCATTTCACACCCAATCCCCCTTTAAATGGAAGAAGCAGGAAGCAGGTCCCCTTAAAGAGCAGAGGGCACCGTGACCAAAGCTGGGGATAAGATACTGGTCAGTTGGAACTAAATGGAGTCAAGCTGCTGAGAGTCTGCAGAACATGACTTGGAGTTTGTTGGAAGTAGTCATTTTAATACACGGCTGTGGCATTAGAGAACTCCCAGAGAACAGTGTCTTTGTTGGGGTTTTAACTGTAGCTGTTGAGGGACTGTCTGTCCTTCATTGTTATGAGCCGAAAAGACTGTCACACACACACACACACACACACACACACACACACACACACACACACACACACACACACACACACTCTCTCTCTCTCTTCCTCTCACCGTAGGACTCTTGCTTTTCATTTTCTCCTCCTCCCATCCCCCCAAACTCTAGCCAATTCAGTACATCCATTACACCCCCGTGATCTCAATTCACGCTGGCCATAATTGCTCACTTTGGCTCTTGCCTCCGGCAGGTGGTTTGACATTGGCTGTCTGATCCTGGACGATCCAGGCAATGGCGTCCACATCGAGACGTTCACACAGGCCACCCCCGTCGCCCTGGAACATGTCCAGCAGGTAAGGGACACACCAGCGGCAGCTGGCAGCTACTTGTCTGTCAAAATTCCCTTTTCGCTTTTTTTTTTTTTTTTAATTAAATATATTTACAAAAAATGATCCCTAGTTGATAAGGAGGGAATTGAATGAAGGAAGCGCATAGCCAGCTAGCAGACATTAGTAGCAGTAGCACTTGGGAGTGCGAGGTGAGGTGAGATGAGGTTAAGTTACATGACGTGACATGACATGACCTTCCCCAGACAGGCAGAGATATGAAGAGTTCTATCATCCTCCTCCTCACCCTGAGCGATTGACCTTTTATCCCACCATCTGTCAAAAAATAGAAGGACGTTTGCCAAGTTTCAACAGCTCACACAGAAGCTCCATTTCTCTATTGCAATGAGAAATAACTCAAATCTAGACCTGCACCCAAGCAAATTCAATTAATGCCACTTAATGCGTTTGGCTGATCAGTAGTGTTTGTTTCAGTTAAATTAGCACAGTAAGAAGCAATGGACAGCATATAGCAAAAGTGGCACACGAGAACACTGTTGTGTGTTCAGAGGCGCAGAAAAATAGTGGCACTTAGCTGGGTGGTTTTTTATACGGGGAGAGGGGTAGAAAGTGGCACTGGCACCGTGGCACTGACTGGCGCGTTGTCTGAGTCGCGGCAGCAAGAGTCGCTCACAGGTGCTCCACTGACAGCTCTGAAGCACTCCCGGTAATTGGAAGTCATATCATGGCGTTTGAAGTGCCATGTCGCCTCTTTCTTTGTGTTAACGTTTCTTTTTCCTTTTATTTTCTTTTACCTCTCTCTCTCTCCCTTCATCCTCTTCCCCTTTCCATCTCGCGAGTTCTGTAAATTTTTTATTTATTTTTCACTTTTTTTTTTTTTTTTTTTTTTTTTTTAACGCAAGCCTGCCAAGCTGTCCCCTGTCTGGAGCAATTAAAAAATGCTCACGTCACCTCACTACAGCCTTGCATCTCTTCTCATCTCATCTATGCCGTAACTGCCCCGACAACGGGAGCTGGGGAAGGATTTTGAAGATGTTAAAACGCAAAAGCCGTGCTATGAAGTAATACAATGCGGAGCGTAGGGTGGCGAAGCGAGCGAGCAAAGAGGGTTTCTTTTTTTTTCTTTTCTTTTTTTGTGAGGCGAAGCTCCTGATTGGCTGATAAGCTTCTGATGCATCAAACCCTTCTCTGTAGTCAAACAAGTCAGGTTCCCTCTCAGCTGAAGTGGCTGATCTTGACTCACCTGGAACTGTCAAGGCCAGACTCAGGCTGTGCCACTCGTCAGGAAAAAAGTGCTCAGGATTGGCAAACTTTTAGTTGTAGCAACTTTTAGCTTTGTCATGGTGCTGGAAGTTAGATTTTCCACCTTTTTTATGAAAATGGGTTATTCACCTATTACCTGGAGCTACGTATTTTGGTAAAAATATTTTGTTCTCAGTACATGCATTCTCCTCTCCTAGTCTGGCAGTGCACAATTTTAGTTTTGGCTTAACATAGGCTCAAAGAGTGGCTATCTGGCTACGGAAATGGAGTGTCATGTCTGGCAGGATGCTTGTAGTGGTGTGTCTCAGGGCATCTAATCTCTTAAAACACGCCCTATCCAACTGTTGTAGCTTAAATCATTATGATTTATTCTATTGCTTTAACAGATAAATAGATATAGATAGAGATACTGTATTTATGCATAAGGAAATGATGGTAAATTAACTTCTCACTGCAAATCACGTCATTGTAATAATATATACAGTACATGTACAGGGCCATTTCAAGGTACTTTGGGGGCCCCAAGCAAACAGGGCATTGGGGCGCTTCACTTCCCATAAACACCAAGGCTACATGAATCACATTGTTATAATCTTCAAGCATCTTTGATTACTCTAAAAATTTGTGTTGACGTCATGGTTGTCTACCTGCAGCCTAAAGTCACATTTTATTGAAAAACACGTCAAAATAAATACTAAAACACCCAAACAAAATAATTACTAAAACACCTCAACTTATTGCTAAATCAGCCAATCTCGGGGGCCCCTTTCAGCTTGGGGCCCCAGGTAATTGCCTGGTTTGCCTGTCCTGTTGCGATGGCCCTGTACATGTAGTTAACAAACTAACTGATAATGAAAAACGGCATATTCCTCCTCATTATTGCAAAGCATGTACTATGCTTTATAGTGCAGTTTCTGTGCAGTGCAAAATAAAGTGTGGCCGAACGTAATATCTCTCCCTCAACTGATGAATAGAGTTAAAATGTCAAGGGAGCGTGAAAGTTCAATGGAGTGTTAAAAGTTTGAGAGAAAAGAGCAATACAATCCTGTTCCAACATTCAAACAGCTGGCAAAATTCAAAGGAGATTACTGCAGTTTGTCCTGAAGGACTTTGTGTGTGTGTGTGTGTGTGTGTGTGTGTGTGTGTGTGTGTGTGTGTGTTACTCTCCAGGCCCAGTCCCTCACACCTCCAGACTACAATCTGCGCTGGTCGGGCCTGTTGGTGACGGTTGGTGAAGTTCTGGAGCGGAACTTGCCACACGTGAGCCGGACCGACTGGCACCAAGCCTTCACAGGCATGTCTCGCCGCCAGATGATCTTCGGAGCCGCCAAAGCCCTGGCAGGGATGTACAAGCAGCAGCTGCCCCCCAGGACAATCTGATGCCAGCCTGCGTACTGTAGCACCCCGCAGCACCCCAGACCTGTGCCATGCCGAGGGGTTAGGGAAATGGGAGGGCAGGCAGGAGATGCCCCTAGACTGTCACAGCCAAGGACCCATTGAACCCCTAATAGCCCGCCCCTTGTGGGTTATGCCCAGCGGGCTTGCCAACTTTAACGTGTCAAAATATTTTTTTTGTTGTTGTTTTTTCGTGGTCACTTGCGATGAAATGAAGAGATGAGACATTCCATGGGCTTTTTTTTTTTTTTTTTTTTTTTTTGTATGCCTTGAAAGGTTGGACATAGTTGTTTCTTGTAGAATCCTGCCAAACAGAAATCCCAGGACAACCTAAGAGCAAGATGCCATTTGACATGTTGACATGTTTTGTTTATTTTTTCTGTTTTGTTTTATTTTAGTTTATTTTTTTTATTGGCTCATTGGACTATCAGAGGGACTAGCTGGACTAATATGGTTGTTTTAAATGATTAATGATTGACTGAATCCAAAACATTTTGAATGAATTACAGGAGATTGAGAAAAAAAACATTCATAACATTTGACAGTGCTTGACAAACCATAACATTGCAAGTTTATGGAAGTCTATACATACTCCTACATTTGATAACATTAATAAATCTGCTTTTTATACATGTATACTGTACCATACAAGCCTATTTAGTTACATTGATAATGTAGACCTCATCAGCTCAGAAAAGAAAAACAACTGACCTATTTGCAGTCAGCAATGCATTCAAGCTCAGTCAAACATGGACAGTACCAGTACTTATTAAACAAGGTCACCTCCAGAACTGCCCAGCTTTCAGCTCCCAGCTCCCACCCAGCAGCAAAGGTCAGCTTATCAGAGAGAGGCTGCCAGAGTCGGCCCCATGTGAATTTGTAGCCTACCCTGAGAATATGCATTTAGGATAGCCTGTTCATGTCATTTATAGCAGATTTACATTCTGCTATGAAGTCGCAAAAGTAGCACAAAGGGAAAGTCTTGTGGTCAGTGTGTTTTGACGTGGTTATTCTGTTCCATCATGCAATCATCTTCCTTTTATTGCACAGAACCAGGCGTTCATTAAGGATTTGCAGCCATAGCTGTGGCATTTCAAACTGTTATTAACTTGCTCTTCAGCCCTGGGGAAGAGAGAGATTTATTCAAGTCGATTCTGGACCTGATCTGGAATATGTGCAGAGACTTTAAAGCCTTAAAACACCTATACTTTCTGTTTTATGTACTTTCATCATTGTTCTTTTGGTCTGTACACTTGGAAGTTAACAGTCCAGCTTGTATGCATTTTCTCTGTGTGAAAGTCACTGATTGGAAATGAAGGTCAGTGACTATGGGAGTCACCCAAGCCTCCCTTATCGAATGATGGCAGTATGATTACAGTTCCACAACTATAATCATTGTTCTGAAAATGAGAGAAGCTCAATGCTTTTTAGTCTATTTTGCTAAGTAGCATATTCCAATTCTTTAGAGTGTGTGTGTGTGTGTGTGTGTGTGTGTGTGTGCGCGCGCGTGCGTGCGTGCGTGCGTGTGTGTGTGTGTGTGTGTGTGCGTGTTTATCTTTATTGGAATTCGACAGCAATTTCTTGTAGGCTACAGCTCTAATCGACAAAAGAAATAATGCAAAAACGTGAACTGTTTGATATGTCTTCATTAGTGTCCAAAACAGATTATGCTAAAGAACACTGTCGAGTTTTTTAAAGAGTATGTACATGTTTCAGGAACGGATATAACTGATGTTTAATGTTTATTGCCTTGAGCAAATCTAATCAAGCTTTATTATTATCGTCATTACTGTTGAAATTGTTTCAAAGAGAGAGAAAGAAAAACTTTGATTTGTATCTCCTGAATGTGCCTTTTGTCATATGGAGAGTAAAATCCTTTTTTTTCTGCTCAAATGTCTATTGCCTTTTTTAAAACCTCATGTTGCAGATTGATTGGATGAGGGGAAATGTTACATTAGTAACATTCAAAACACACACACACATACACACACACACTCTATAAGTAGGCTTATTAGCCTCCTTGCAATGACACAAGAGAGGTCACACAACAGCACGACTCAAGCCATGTTCCTTTACAGCAAAGGCCTACTCAAAAACACAGTTGCCTTCTGATCACAGTAGACGAGTGCGTCTGAAGCGCCATTGAGCATGCTAAAGAGCCCTAACATCTATTAACCCACCAACACTCCCACCACTCAAGGTCTATCAGGGCCCTTTGAGTTTGAGTTGAATTCATTACGGAGTCTGTGCTCTCCGGTCAGAACCTGTCAGCTTAATTTTAAAGGTCACTGAAAGACTTCCTGTCATAACCCAAAGCCTCCTAACACCGCTACCGGCATGTTCTGTAGATTTAATGGTGATCGAACTGACTAATTGGGTCCACAGTACACATCTCAACCTTCTGTGGCATTGGCCAATTATACATAATTGCTGCCCAGAACAGTCTTAGGATCATACGTGTTTTTTTTTGTTTTTTTTCTCCCCCTCATTTGATATTCATCCTATGGACACACGGGTGTGAATCCATAAGCCCTTTCTTTGTGTCTTCACCTCCTATGAAAGGGTAATTATGGGATGTGAGGTGTTGCCCCGAGAGACACGAAATGGATTGAGAGAGTTCATTTGAGAGTTTCCACTCGAGCGACCAGCCTGGAGATACAAGGGGCCAGGAAAGATGCCACCGTTCCGAGAGAGGGGAACGTGCGGCGTGTAGCACGCCACTTCGGGGCAGAGGGGGCAATTCATTCGATGCGCACGCTGCTTTCTTACTCGACCTGCTCTCCTGGAGTGTTACACGGTGAGTCAGAGACCGACCACTTCACCAACAAGCTCACTCAGAGTCAGTATGAGGGATGAACTATTACTGAGAGAGTTGTTTTAGATATGCCGACAAGCATGCTTTTAAGTAATGAAGCCTGTTGAATCGTTTCTGTACAGAGGTACATTGTGGTACACAGTAGTCAAGATAAAATGTTATTGCTCTCTGTTGCATAATATTCCTGTCATACTAGATCTTATTACAACAGATAACTGCAAGGTTGATTTAATGCCGTGAGTAGATTAAGTAGCCTGCTCTGTCAAAGGCCTCCCACCTATTCATCACTGAGGATGAGGTGGAGAGAGAAAAAAAATCTATACTGTTAGAGATTTTATGTTGTGTTATGATATTGTATTTATTTCAGATGAGATTGTTAGAAGAAAATTTATTCACCTAATAAGAGCCCCCCCCCCCCATAAAAACGGCCTCCATGTCCATAGTTCACAGTGCATTTTGTGTGTCCCCGAATTTGTGTATCCCCGAATGTGAACTGAAACCTAGGCCTACTGTTTGTTTCTTTGTTTGTTTTGTTTGTTTGTTTTTTGAGATTGTAGAAGATTGTCTCTCAGTGTATGGGCTATTGCAGTTTTGTTGCATTGTAATAAGTTTATAATCGTGGGTATTAGTCCAACCTATTATGCTCATCACTAACATTATGCCTGTGTATTTTATGTAGCCAGGACTTGTGATCAAATCACATCATTAATTTTTATGCAATTCAGCTGAAAAAGCACAAAGTGTCTCTTGCATGGAAATCTCAGCACGCAATCACTATCTAAATTTGTACTTGAGCCTAATAACACCTGACTTTTTCATGATGTCCAATATATATATACTCACTGAGTGCTTTCTTTTAATAATAATAATAATAACCGTCTCATTGATTATGTCTAATTTATACTCTCTAGCCGGCTGCTTTGCTTTGCTTTAATAGCATTTTGTGAACACAGCTGAGGAGAGTGATTGAATTGTGGAGGCACCATTCCCAATCCTCATTAGAGACTGTGGTGCTCCTCTGCAAAATGCTTCTCTTCCTGTGTGTGATACCAGCAAAGTGAACTCTTCACTGCAACACGAACATCGCCTTCGCCGCAGCCTATCTCTGGCTCTGTTGTCGACTGACGAGTGTGAGTGTGTGTGTGTCTGTGGGTGTGTGTGATCCATCCATTGTGTGTGAGTCCCATGAAGCTCCTGTTCTCTCCTGCTGTGTGTTTTTGTGATATGCTGCTGTTTTTTGACAAATTAATGTGATGTATCTTGTTCTCTCTCTCTATTAAGACTTTGAATCATGAGACTGTCCATCCCCATCTCGTTTTACAAGAGGCCTGAGTGAGTGAGAGAGAGAGAGAGAGAGAGAGAGAGAGAGAGAGAGAGAGAGAGAGAGAGAGAGAGAGAGAGAAACTGAAGATGTGGATGAAATATTAAAATTTCACTCGGTGGTGGGGATCACTGACAGTGGCTCAGCCACAGCATGGGAGACCTGCGCTTAACATTGCCATGGAAACAGGCCCGGCAGCTGCGTGGTGCATGCAGTCAGCCAATGGCTTGTCTGAGTGTGGAGGTGAGAAAGAGAGAGACAGAGAGAGGGAGATATTGAAGGAGGAAGAGAAAGAGAGAATGGGCAGACAAAACTGCAAGGATCATTTTGTGGTATACTATTTGCGGTAAATTCAACAAACACACACACACACACACACACCGCACACAAAATCCTGATCAGGCATATGACTGGGTGAACGTCTTAACGCTTCTGACATTTTGACAGCAATCAACAGTTTTGTTGCGCTGAAAGCCTCCCCCACAGCACAGCCTCCCTCTGCTGTAAGGAGCAAAATGGTTGCTGACAATGAGGGAACAGCTTTTGACTCACACAGGAGCCAAGCCTCTTTTCCCCTCGCTATCTCCAAGCCGGATTGATTTCCATTTGGGTCATCAATTATTTTCAAGCCCCCAAATTTAAGCAATTAAAGGAGAAGATGTGTGCAACAAAAACAGCTGATTTGCTCAAGCGAGTGGCCAAAGCCGTTCTCCAGTAATTCATGAAACAATTACTTGTCAGAAAATCGTGCTGAACTTAGGAATCTAACACCAAAACAATACTCACATCAAAATGAGGCAATAGACTCAATTCATCAATAGAAAAGCAAGAATTTTAGGCTCTTTTTTCTTCACATGGATTGTGAAGAAGAATAAAGACAAAATATGGTAACCACAAAATGAATAAACCCAGAGAAAACGCTGGAAACAGCTACAGCATGTGTCAGCAAAACAGCACTGACAGTTACTTAACTGACTGCACGCCCTTTTCTCCCTTCTGATAACCCACAGCCTCATTAGACAGACCACTTGCATCTCCTTCCTATTTAAACTACTGCTCTGTTGCTTTCCTATTGACTTCGAGAGACACCCGCTGACATTTCCCGTGCATTCCAAGCACGGAATGTTGCAGGAGGCTGAATCTGTGCTCTCTCTCTCTCTCTCTCTCTCTCTCTCTCTCTCTCTCTCTCTCTCTCTCTCTCTCTTTCTCTCTGTGTCTGTCTGTCTCTCTCTCTTTCTCTTTCTCGTTCTCTCTCTCTCTGTGTCTGTCTGTCTCTCTCTCTCTCTCTTTCTCTTTCTCTCCTGTCTCATCGTCTGGTCGTCTGGGCCTTCTATCCAGGGTGCCAGACTGCCAGGCTGGCCCTGCTCGGTAAGCCTTCTGTGCTCTCTCTGTTTCACTCCCCAATCCACTCCACTTCCATCCACTCTTTAGGAGCATCAGGCTGGGGAGGCACGTCTTCACCTCCCCACAGTCAGCCACACATCTCTTAATACACAACATCAACACAGCCTAGTAGAGCTCTGTGTGTGTGTGTGTGTGTGTGAGCGTGTGTGTGTGTGTGTGTGTGTGTGTGTGTGTGTGTGTGTGTGTGTGTGTCTGTCTGTCTGTCTGTCTGTCTGTCCGTGTGTGTGTGTGTGTGTGTCTGTCAGTGTGTGTGTGTGTGTGTGTGTGTGTGTGTGTCTGTCTGTCTGTCCGTGTGTGTGTGTGTCTGTCAGTGTGTGTGTGTGTGTGTGTGTGTGTGTGTGCGCACGGTATATAAACTCTAGCTCTAATCCTTGGCTCTCTGCGCACCCACAGGAAGCCATATGGAAGCTGTGTGTTTGTGAATATGGTGATTTGAGCGCAGTGGGGCCGACTCTCTCCACGGCAGGGGATTATCGTTATGCCAACAGTGGCCTTAATTGTTAACCAAGCTGTGAGTCTGAGGTTCCATATTTTAGTTTGAAAAATTTAGTTTTTCGTTTTTCTTGAGTGTGAAATTACTTATTTATTCAAGTGTGGTATTAATAGATTGGCTTCATAAAAGTATGAATATAAATGTGTTTGGGTCCTAATCATTTTCATATCTATAAACACTTAAGCCAAAGTTGTTTTCACAACAGATACAGTGAAATAGTGGAGCATACTCTTTTACTGGACACTACTGGACAATAAGTTAACTTTGCAGTGGCATGATTCTGCCTTCATTATCATTGGATGATCAGAAATCTAGTTGAGGATAGCCTTATACACGTTTAACAACTTTTTCTTAACATTTCCTGTCATGAGACCTTGCAATCCTCAACCCTATACATTGCCAGGAGCTTCCTGGCAGCCAAACTCCATGCAGGGAGTGAATAATATTACTTTTAATCAAAATACAGTTACGCCTTTCTGACTCTAACTGCTGTGTAATGATAGTTTTTGTTTAATAACTCTACATTTGTTAATATTTTACATCTATAATTTTATCAGTGGAAAGAGCTCATCAAGACCTTTCAGGTGATATAATTAATTTTTTATTCTCAAAATGTCACTTATGCCCTTAAGGTTCTCAGACCTCAATTTCAAATTCATTCATTATTTGAAAATTATTATTACCTCCGCCAAGGAGGTTATGTTTTCGCCAGCATTGGCTGGCTGTCTGTGTTCAAAATAACTCAGAAACTTACTGTATGTCTGTACCCAAGGAAGAACCCATTAAATGTTGGTGGTGACCAGTGATCCAGAATTCCTTCTGGAATTTATACTGTGTCAATGACCATATCGCCTTGGAGGAGGTCTGCACTCTCTGAGTGCTTTTCTAGATTTAAAGGAGAAATTTGCAACATCATAAAACGTTGGAACACTTGCCGGGAGCAGAATTTTGATACGTTCTTGCAGGCCAGAGAAAACACTTGCTAGCTTCCAGGGGCATCTAGCTAGATGTTTTTTTTTAGCCAAAACCATAGAAAGGCTCAAAATAGCCCCACACTTTGTTTATAGTATATGATAGTTCCAACCTTTAAAACAAGGTATTGAAAACTTTGTAATTGTTCAGATAACTACTTACCCCCATTCTGGATGCCCCCGGAAGCTACAACTAGCAAGTTGTTTTCTCCGGCCTGCAAGAACGTATAAAAATTCTGCTCCCCGGCAAACATTCCAACTTTTAATGATGTTGCAATAGGCCTATACTTTGGGTCCTTATCACACCAAATTTCTCCTTTAAATTAATTAATTCTAAATTCATTCATTATTTGTAATTCTAAATTCATTCATTCTAAATTCACTCATTCGTGTAATTCTGCATCTGGCCTCCCCTCTGTATTCCATTGCTTCTACTATACTGCCAGAAGACTTCCTCACTTTAGGGCCGTCTATAGCAGCCTCTGAACCTCAACCCCATGGACCTCTCAGGTGCTGTCGCCGCCACCATCTCACTTCGTCAAACAAACACAGGCTGCTGTCGCAGTTTCCTAGATTACCTCTTCTCTCTCCGGCAGGAATATTGCCGGCTGCCAGTCCTCTGATATGATTCAGTATGTTTACATTCGCTATCAGCTACTGGGGTGAGACCGGAGTAGAATATGATGAATGGTGATGTCAGACAGGGGGTGCCTGCGTGTGCGAGTTGAGATGTATTCTGGGATAGCAAAGGGCCAGATGGAGGGAGCAGCTGTGAAAAACTGACCGAAGACTCAAGAGAGCACACAATCAGTAAATAGTCCATCTTCAGGGTTTTTTTTTTTTAAGATGAAATCATTCATGGCCTTCAGAGCAATGTTTGGAAAAGACGAAAACAGAGGTGACAAGCTGAAGTACCCTACCAGTATTACTAGTCTACATCCAAATCATTCTAAATGCTGAAGTCAAGCAAATATTGACTGCAGCCTATACTAGAAAAGCTTATTATTGTATAACTATAGTGAGACTCCCCAGTACAGTAGTTCATGTAATTGAAATAATTCAACAATAGCCAGAAGGGTAGCATCTGTTCTGTACCTGTAATGGTTTCTTTTCACCCTAGAAAGCCTTACCCCCTCACATCAAGGCCATTTTGTGTTTGAGTAAATTGCTCACGTTGTGTCTCTGGACACACATGCTCAACAGATCGAAAAAGAAGCGGAAACGCCACGCCTTCAATGTTGTTGATGCAGCACCCAGTTACAGGCAGGCATGTGAGGGCCATGCGCTTACACAGTGGTTATCTGTGGGGACGTGTGATTAAGATCTAAATAGGAACATGAGGGTGGCGCTTTCCCATCAGGTATCTGATTCATGGCCCGGTATTAATAGAGATTGGATGATGAGTGGATGATGTGCTACTGCATTGTGTGTGTGTGTGTGTGTGTTTGTGTTTGTTGTATTTGTATGCTTAGTTGCTTTGTGTGTGTGTGTGTGTGTGTGTGTGTGTGTGTGTGTGTGTGTGTGTGTGTGTGTGTGTGTGTGTTTGTGTAGGTGTGTGCACACGTGAGCATGCTTCGGGCAACATGACTACTGTAGCCCACTCGCAGATGCTGAATACGACCGCACTAGAGAAGCAAATTAACATCTACACCTGTCATAACTGAACACAGAAAGTGCTTTATGTTAAAACATAATGTCATGTATGTTTAGTTTCAAAGCTGAAAATAACAACCAAGAAATTAACTTGGTGCCAGCCCATTGAATGTACAGTAAAACAAAACAGGCAATGCTCTTTGTAACTATTTGGGTACTGTTTTAATCAGTATTGGTCATTCCAAACAAATAATCACGTGTGTGTGTGTGTGTGTGTGTGTGTGTGTGTGTGTGTGTGTGTGTGTGTGTGTGTGTGTGTGTGTGTTTGTGTGTGTGTGGGTGAGCGTGTGCGTGTGGGTGTGTGTGTGTGTGTGTGTGTGTGTGTGTGTGTGTGTGTGTGTGTGTGTGTGTGTGTGTTTAGATTCCTTTTATCCTCTTCCGATGGCAGTGCAGTAAACAGAGATAGCTTGACCTTCACAGAAAGGCGAGGAAGGGGACGGTGTCCTTTTCCCTGGGCGCTATGATTCAGCATTTAGTGGAATTAGAAGACTGTGGCTGTTGCCGGGAGGCAACTAAACCCCAAGACCTAACCTCAGTGACACGCCACACTGCCATGTCATATTAAAGGGGGCAGGTTAAGGAGAGCTAGAAGGCCAACAAGTTTAATTATAGAGTATAGATTTAACAATTAGGTGTCAAGGGTACATCCAAGAGCTCAGTGCCTGTGCCAAGAAATATTGAAGACTAACACAATAAAACATGAGTAAAACAAATGGAGAAATAAAAGAAAATACATAAAAACATGAAAAAAGGAAAATACTTTAAAACACTTTTTTCTCGCAAGGTAAGGAGAAGAGTGAGTGATACAAATATGCTGTCTTACTGTCTAACAGGCTGTAACCGAAGCAACTCAATCCCAGGTGGTCCGGAAACTTCTTATTCACGCCTCTCAGCTTTCTATGAGATTGACGACCAGATGGAGGAGTGGTGGGGTGGGGGGGGTGCTCTAAAGTTGTTCAAAGCATAACTGAAAGCTTTCTGAAAGGTTATTCTCAAATCCCATCCATATCCTGACCCACTTGGCATGCAGCTGTGTGTCTCCTCGGTACTTGTGAAGCATTTCGCTGGCTCTTGTTAGCAATTGCTTTTATGGTGGTATTATCAGTTTTACCTGTGAATCCATCCTTTGGTGTTTCGAAAGCTTTTTGGATCATTAAACCGAACCACGATATTATGCCCACTGTAATACCCCACCACAAATTCCACAGAGAGATGATGCCTCACCCGGAAGCCTCAGGGAAATAAACCAGGATAGATTGCAACCATTTCACAACAGCTTATACAGTATGCATACTCCAGAGCCGTAGAAAGCCTTATAAAATCTTGCTATGGCTCTGGCATACTCTAAAGTAGATACTGCAGTGGAACTGTTTACTAGTACTGTTTATTGCAGCCCAAATGTTTTGGGGCAAGTAGTAAGTCACTGCAATCAAAAACGCCACTATTTTCCTCATGTATTTCTTTCTCAGTTCTCAGGCAGCAGCATCTTGCCCCAGTAATCCATGAGAAGAATACAAACACCATACACCTGTTGATAGGCTTTGCATCTTTCTTTAAAAGTCATGTTTTTTTATTTATGCAATTGTGCGTTTTAGATAATATAGTTGTAATGAAATTACAGTATCTTTGCTTAGATTATGTGAAAATGAATCATGTAAAAATAACTCAACTAAAATCCATGGGGGAAAAAAGAAAAACAAAACAAAGCTTAAAGATTTCAGAACATTCATAAAAATTGTAGGTATAGCATTTTGGAACATATTTTGTGTTTTCTTGTTTTCTTTTTTTATTGGAGGGATGAATCACTCTTAAGCTGATAATTAAACATACACAGTGCAGCATGTTTGAAATGCAGTGAGATGCCAGCCTTTCACGTAAATGGCTCCCTACAGGAGAAATCCCCGGGCGAGCTTGGCAAGCAGTCAAAGCTGAGTGGGTGTGTGTTAGTGCCGGATTTGTCTGTGTATTTGTTGTTGTGGTGTCACCCATTTACTCATGTGTCAACACGTGATGTGTGTGTGGTTTTTTGACTCTCAGCATATGGGTTTCTATATTCCAAATGTCAGAGCTCCATATTGAAGCCAGGAATGGGGGAGTTGCAAAATGTGATTTGAGACCATATATTTTTTCCAGTATCTTTTTTGTCATATATATTTCTTCGTATATATACAGTATATAAATCATTTTTTCATTTTCATGGCAATTTTTGTGAGTATGCAGCAATGTCTTGTGGCTCAGCTGTGTGAATCTGTGTGTACATGAATATGTTTGTGCCTGTTTGTGTGTGTGTGTGTGTGTGTGTGTGTGTGTGTGTGTGTGTGTGTGTGTGTGTGTGTGTGTGTGTGTGTGTGTGTGTGTGTGTGTGTGTGTGTGTGCGTGTAGTTGTGTGTGTGTATGTGTCAGAGTGAGTGTAAATAGTGTCCATGGAGAGTGGTGAGGAGTGAAGTGAGCGGCCTCAGAGGCACTAAAGAGAGGGGTGTGTGTGAGTGTGTGTGTGTGTGTGTGGGGGGGGGGGGGTTGCTGATGCTCATGCCGATCTCCAGGGCTGTCTGAGGGGTCTCTGAACCTCTCCACAGCAGCGCAGATGAGGAGACACAAGGTCAAAGCCCATCTCTGCAGATAACATCCCGCCACTGGCAGCTATGGGATACAGATACACACACACACACACACACACACACACACACCCACACACACACACACACACACACACACACTACAGAGATAAACAAACAAGCCAAGCCCCAGTCTCTGCTATTCTAACAGATAGACAGAATGGGTGAAAAAGTATTAAGAGTTGATACGACCCTTAAAGTATAATGACCCTGTTGTGAAAAAAGTAATTTGGACCACTCATACCTTAATTCCAGCCTGATAGGCCCGCATGCCTCAAAGGGTTGATTTTGTTTCATGCAGCCTCAGGCTGTCTTTCATTTTTTTCTTCACATTAGCAATAAAGTGTATTGTCTGTTGCATATCATTTCAACCTTGGATGTTCTGGTTGTGAAGTAGGCCACAGTATTGATGTGTTTATTGCCAGAGGGTCTGTGTATTTGTCTTGTCAAATTGTGATGATTTTGTTTGCTTGGTAGATGAGATTGCTCCAGGGTCAGAGCACTGCAAATAATAATCTAGATCATGCGAGAACAATGCCCCTTAGTTACTGTCGCCAGCCTGTTCATACTGCAATTTGTAATGCAAATATCATTATAAATTCAGGTCATTACCTTATAAAGCATTTAACTGAAATAACATCATAAAAAATGATGAGCCGTGGCCATAAGGTTGTTAAAGGCGCTAATATTAACCCTCATGAGCTGCCAGAATCCAGGAAGTCTTATCTGCAACTTACTCGGATTCAACTTTAAAGAGAAACCCTGACAAACCATATTAATTTTCCAGCATTTTTCAGCAACACCTGCACCTCCTCAATCCATTGGGGAATGCGTTTGTTGCTTAGCAATATTGATCAGGAATGCAAAGAGGGATGCCGACGTTGGTTCCCCGCCCCTGAAATGAAGTCCAAATGCAGCAAATGGGAACATGTTGTGCATATTAAACCATCAGCAAAGGGCTTGATAATGTTCCCGGGGTGTAGCCCCCCTCTGCTATTAATTCAGCACATGCTGCTTATTACTGTGCGGAAGAATGTCATAGATCAGGTTTAATAATTCATTTGTTATATTTAATATGTATTACATAGAAGAGAGTCTCTTGCCAGTGCCGAGCTGAGTTTGGGCCAAGTCTTTTGATGGACTGTGGTAGTGGCTGGAGGGAGGGGGGGTTGGTGGGTGTTGGGAGGGAAAGGCTGGGGTGGGGGCAGTTGGGGGGGGGGGGTATGGGGCGCTTTTATCTGCTGTTGTTGAAGTCTAGCGGAAGAGACGGTAGTGCCAGGCAAGACTGGCATTGGCCTTCTCCAACTGTCAGATTCAGATGTAGCCTGGCACTTTTTCATACAGCTCGCATAAAATCAATTCATGGCGTATAGTAGCCAGGGTAAAAAAAAAAAAAAAGGCAAAAAGAAATAAAAAATAAGGCTTAGTCAAAAGTTGCTTGGGCTCTGGAACATCATTCCCCCATCCCCCTATACACCCCCTCCACCCCCACCCCCCTCAACACACACACACATACACACACAAACACATTCCACACCCAGCCACCCCTCTTCACACCCACCATCCAACCATCCACAAGATAAGAGACGATGATGGGGGAATGTGGCTCTGGAACCAACCAGCCTTGTAGTTTCCCAAGCCTTTGCAAACACCCATGAGAGCAGCGGAGTAAAAAAAAAAAAAAAAAAAGAGAGAGAGAGAGAGAGAGAGAGAGAGAGATATATCCCCATGGCTACACACCATAAGAGCCACCACTGATCCCCGGCCCAAATCAAGAACAAAAAAAAGGACAGCTATGATGCAGCCCTAATGAAATATAGATTGCTGGGGAACACGCTGGCTTTGATGTAGCGGCCATCAGGCCCCATGCGTCACTGGTCATACGAGTCAGTGCCAGACTCCAGGCGGTTAGCGCGGGGGCCGCACGGTTTCATGACAAGGGGAGTTCTGCAGTTTGAATTCCACGGAGACAAACACATGCATGCACACACACTCACACACAAACACAAATACACACACACAGAAAAATACACACAGAGAGACAGATGACATGCATCTTCAGACCCTCTGGAAGCAGCAAACGGGTTTCTGCTTGTCAATGATTCAGGAAGGAAGCCTAAGGGAGAATAGGACCAGCATGCCCAATGTGACTCCACAGAGTCCCATGAGCAGTCACACTGCATAACCTCATCTTTGTCTCTTCCCTCCTTTATCTCTCTTTCTTTCATTCCCTCTCTCTGTCTCTTTCTCCTAACAGCCCTTTGTGCTGTCTTCCTTTCTCCCCTTCTATTCTGTTTTATGTCTCTTACATCTCTCCATGCTGAAGAAGTTGGCCCTTCGGCATCTCTCTCTCTCTCTCTCTCTCTCTCTCTCTCTCTCTCTCTGATTCTCACCTGCTTTCTGTTTCATTTTTGTCGCCCCCTCTTTTTCCAAGCTCTGGAGCCTGGGCCCAAGAGCACTCTTTGCTATGAATGGAGGATGACATGAGCTGCTCTGCGCCAACTCAGTGACTGAGAGAGAGAGAGAGAGAGAGAGAGAGAGAGAGAGAGAGAGAGAGAGAGAGGAGGAAAGAAAGTACCCTCAGGGGAATCTCACAATCGCTGTTGGACAAACTCTGCCGGAGGACCGCGGCCCTGGCTGCCTCTTCCGACTTTCTTCTGTCTCGTAGGCTCGTCATTTCTCTCCCTTCGCCTCTTGTGCAGATGCCAGTGAGATTTAAGATTTGGCTCCAGGACTGAATGGATGTTGCCTCCAGTGACATAGTGCGTCTTATTTTTCATTAAATGTGTGTTTCAAACGAGGATAAAAACACCAGAATTGTTTCCAATGCCCTTGGTTATGTCCTTTATAAAGGTAACTGTTCAAAGATAACAATTTAAAACCTAGAAAGGGAACACAGACTTCTACCAAGGCCAAATGCTTACAATGTTAAGGAAAATGGGAAATAAATCATGTCGGACTCGAAATCTGGATACACTCCAAAATATATTGGGTTCCTCCTTGGCCCTGGAATGACATAGCCCACCAAAATATTCCTTGAAAAATGTTAGTTTCTGCAAAATCCTGCTGAAAGACAGACAAATCCTACAAAAAAAGAAACAATTTTCACCAGAGGTAATACAAACAAAGACGGATTTAGGACATTTTATTGCAGATGACTTAACACAAAGACTGTTTCAACATCAACAAGCATAAGGCAGTAACTCAAAAGTAATTAACAGCATTTTTAGAGAACTTACCAAAAGAAATCTGTAAACAGCAGAGTTGCATGAATGCATGCAGTCAAATTATAATCTCATTGGATAATCCAGACAACAACCTAATGTTGTGCCCATTTATTTCTTACCTGTCTTGGCAGACAAAACTCTAATGTCTATCGAAATTTATGATGGCATTCCTCAGCTCCATCAGTCATGAATCTGTGTTGACTCCTCAACTTTGTCAAAATGCTGATGACTATTGATCGAGTCACAGGTATGTTGACTCTAGTTTGAATGCAAAGCCCAGTGCTATGTGTTGGGAGATTGCTTTTAAGAGCGCTCGCCCCAAAATATCAATAAATGGACAGGATGACTCCTTAGCTGTGCTGCTTGGGTTGCTGGCATAATATGGGATTATTATTAAAAAGATATTTCACACCCCACTGGAAGAGCTTTTCATGAGTATCAATTCAATGTGGAGCCACTGTGACTGAGCTCCCATGATGCCCCACTGACATGTCACTCTGAGGAGTGGAATAGGCAAAAACAGAAAAGAAAATATCAAAATTCACTCACCCATAAACCAATCTGTCATGTGCTGCTCGTTTTATAAAAAATAATAATGTAAAAAAAAAAACACAATAAAAGTCACATATTCTATAGATCTATTGTTTGGTTGTCACTTGTTAGTCATGACATTTCATACAAGCTTTGCCAGTTTAAAACGTGTATGAAATCTCTCTGCACATATCAATGACAGCCTATCTTGATGCAATGCCATTGCATACAGGAACATGCCTCTCAGAGGTTATGGTGAGCTTTTAGGGTGCATGCTGAACTGTGCGTTTTATGATGCAGAGCTCTGATAGCTTTCTGGTTTACACCCTCTCTGCTATATATGACACAGTATATCACATAGAAACCTTTTTATGAGGAGTAGCAGTGATTTGTATAGTTGTTTTGCAGTCATTACAGTCTGTTTTATACAAATGGCCTCCTCTGTGTCCGTATAATCTCAGGTGCGCTGTGTGGTGAACGTTGTTTATTTTACTTCTCTATGGGTCAAAGAGACTCGTACATCTATCAAACCTGCATCTGTGCTATTAACTGCAGGTGAAAGAATCATAGTCCACCTCTCTGTGACCATCTGCTTGCTGTGTGTGTGTCTCCACTATCCTCTACCCCTCCCTCCCTCTCCCCATGTGCATTTGCTGTTTGACGGATTGCACTCGGAACATTTTCTACGGAATGAACATTACGCTAATATGACAAGCAAGTGACCTGAACTTCAAAAAACAAAATCTCCATTCGTCTTTGGTATTCGTCTACTGATCATTTGGCTGGCCAGACAGAGAGACAGACCTTCCCTTTTCATCCTCCTCACAAATGGACATAAACTCTTAAGGCACATGCAGGGCACTTTGTCTCTTTGTTGTTGTCTCTCTCTCTCTCTCTCTCTCTCTCTCTCTCTCTCTCTCTCTCTCTGTGTACCTTTCCCTCCACCAAATTCAATTTCGCCTCTGCCTGAAGCCGTCCGAGCCCCGGTGGCAAAGGCCCCAGTGTAGTCATGGACACAGAAATAGGAAGGTTGGCTGAGAGACTGGCCAGCTGATTGGATAGATGCACTCAGACTCAGACTTGTTGCCTCCTATAGTCCTGGCCTGAAAAAGGCCACTTGCTGTGATGCTCCAGGGACCATCAGCCTCTCTAAAAACACTTAGTCTCCAGCTCAAAAAAAATCACCTGCTGCTTGGTCAGTTATGTAGTAGCGGCACCATGCTTCAGCTCCAGAGAGACAGCGAGAGATAAATAGTGACAGAGAGAGAGAGAGAGAGAGAGAGAGAGAGAGAGAGAGAGAGAGATGTGGTGCAAGTGTCTTAGAGTGGCCCCAGTCCACCACTGAACACCTGCAAAGACTGTTAAGTGCCTAGAGTGGCATTCAACCCCCATTAAGTCCGTGGGTATTAGAATAAGGATGGGAAAGAAAACAGGAGGGACAGCGAGACAAATGGCAGAGCTAAGAGTTCCATTACTGCGTGACGCCCGGCGTGCATTCAATAACAATGTTTGTGGCAATCATGCCCTTGTGGTAGCAGCATTGTGGGTTTGAATATTCATCGGCATGCTCCTTTCCGCTAGCGAGGAACTGTGGAATATCTCCGTCACACACGTTTTGGTTTCCTGATTGACTTATTGAATTATGACGACTCTGCAAATAACCATGTGGTTCAATTAATAAGCAATATTATTAGAACACAAGTCTCTGTTTCTGTATAGCCTCAATATGGTTAGAATAAAGTAGACATATGGCAAACTGGGTTCTATAGATGTCCTGGTTACCTGCACACATAGATGCATCAAGTGTTTAATTTCAGTTTACCACTGTTTTGATACCAGAGAGCTGAGCAATAACACAATAAGTAAAGTGCCTAAGTGAGGTTTATACAGTAGGCCTATCATATTAGGCCTAAATGGGTTTAAAAGTCATTTGTGGATTGTCCATAACCATTACATGGCTAGTAGAGGAAGGATAATACAGGTATAGGCCCAATCTAACACAATAGATGTCCTGCTTAATTTGATAGGCTACTGAACTTGTAACTTTATGTTATGAAAACAACAATGGAAATGAATTGGGCCTATTGAATCCGGCTACAGCAGTCTTTCGTGACCGGTTGATTCTGTTGAAGCCTGTGAGGGGCACCGAAGATCTATCATTCCTTCACTGTCTTAATGATATGCTGTTGGTTTAAACGCGCAGTTATTCGCCCCTCTCCTACAGCAGCAGCATCAGACACACTTCACTCCCGCTCTTTACAGGGGCGCGAGGCGCAACTGTGTGCGCGGAGTCGTCAGACTCTCCGTCACGAAAGGATTTCTGTCCCTTTTTTATTAGTTAAGCGAGGTTCAGTTTTGCTGGCCGTTTAAAGCGGAACAGTAGCACCTATACACTTCTCTCTAGATTCTTCTTTTTCATCCCTGTCTTGTTTTTATGTGCTGGTGCCGAAGGGAGACCGGTGAAGGTAGAATGGGCGAAACCCTCAGGTTTCCACCGTAACTCTGGAAATGGATCCGACACCCTTGCATGGATACAAAGGTACAACTTAGCATGCAGTTCTACATATACATTACCCCATATATCCTATCTGTGTTTTTTGAAGATCATCTTCTTGTGGATAAGAATGGAGAGGCTATAGCGTAGACGAGAATAGCTCATGACAGCCGCGTTTGTATCGACAGCTGCACTTGTTGAGTGAACGTGGGGATGACCGTGTGCTCGAGGTTACCGCAATAGCTTTGACATGAATGGGTTCTCCGCGTATAATTCCCCCGTTATGTCATATTTTATCTCATTCGCAATTATTTCAACATGTGCTGGTTCAGAATTATGCATATATAGGTAATGGTTGTCACCCTTCTTCATAGAATGATTAGCTTTTCCAAAACACCGAAAGTCTATGTGATATATTAGAGATTGCGTAAATGGCGAATTGTGATATAAATTGTAAGCAGAATGGTCAAATATTTACAGAATTTATTCGTGAATAGTCCGCACATGTATGTGAGGATTTATATCAGAATGGTCTAATTGTGTGCATATCAAATAGCTATTTAGGGTGGAGTCATCTGCACCTTAAACTGGATCGACTCGGGGCTCACAGAAGTTTCCTGGCTTGTTGAATCACAAGGATAGTATGCATCAAATTAATAAGAAAATAATAATTTGGCAGAAACTGCAAATATCACAGTTTTTGGTTTGTTTTCGTGGTACAGCGACATCATGACAGAACATAACAAGCGCGGCGATGCGTATTTAGAATCTTGTAGTGCACAGCTGTCCACCAGATGTTCACTACCTGGATGGCAAGCTGCAGCGTGAATCGTTACTTAACATGCGCTATGGTTTGCTTAAAGCTATTACGCATCATAGCTAATATACAAATTCACTTAATAACTGCACCTTACGCTAGTCTCTCCCCTGTGCCACTGCTGAGGTGTAGTGATAAATAACTGAGTAGCTACAGACTATTGCTCACTCATTGTGGTAGGGAATAATTAAATAGCTTACCCTTATATGGGAGTTGCATGGCCATTTTACATTTGTTTTAATATTGACTGGCTCATGCACAACAATCCATGTTCAAGAGCAACATCATGCAGTAGGTTTGACTGACAAATCTGATGAATGCAGTGTTGGATTTTGCCATTGAGATAATTCACTCTCACTTTTTCTGAGGTTTGCTTGCAGCAGAAGGACTGCCAGTAAGCTTTTGTAGTTTTAAGAGATTACAAATCTTGCCTCCTGGAACTGATTTATTGCACCCCCTCCCTGGAATTGAACAGACAAGACTCGGGGAAAGCAAACAAGTCAACAACATCAAATACGCATCCAAATTTCTAGTCTTTATGTAGGTGTGGCCCCGAGAGGTATATATGCCTACATCCTGTTGAACACTTTCCTAGCTTTCTCCAATGGTATGACCTTGAGCTCTTACTTCAAAGGAGAACTGAGTATTTCACAAGGCTATTTGAAGTGTCTCCCAAAAGACCTATATGGTTTGTCATGTTTGACATACACTCTGTGTTACATGCATCACTGTTATAGCCTCTGGCTGGGTTTTTATTTATTTATTTATTTATTTATTTACTTTGTTTTGATTTACCAACACCCTCGGAGGTGTAAATACCATTTCTGTCTAGAAGAAGACCACAACAATAATAGAAACAAATGGTATGGGGGAAGAAACTGCACTATATAAATGGACAGAAAGCCACACAAGTAGGAGGGCATTTTGTTTCCATACATCCACTGTTTATTTACGTCCACCATTTCTCTTGCTGGGAATTTAAAGCAGCATTATAGATTACAGTTAAAATGAAAACAAACCATTCTCTCTGTGTTGTATCATTTGGCCATCCATTATTTACTTGGAGGAATTGGATTTAATTCTCATTAATTTTCTAAGTGGACTGAGTGGCCATTTTGTAATGAAGTTGTTTGGTGAAAAAGAGATGCAGTCTTTACAGAGTAGCTTTCTCTTCTTCTGTCCTCTTAAATTCTAATCAGGCAGAAAATGGGTTTACTGCCATTTGGTAATTGCATCATGTACTGCGTGATTAGGATTGCACCCTATCTGTGTGTTTGTGTGTCTGACGGTCTGAATCTGTGGGCTAGATCATGTGTGCATGGGTGAGCCTATGTGTGGTATTGGGTGATTTTTATATTTATTTGTATGCTCGGAGAAATGTTATTGTGTGTGTGTGTGTGTGTGTGTGTGTGTGTGTGTGTGTGTGTGTGTGTGTGTGTGTGAAAAAAGCAATGGACTTCTTGACAGTGATCTTTGGTAAAATGCAAACAGTGCACAAATGAAGAATGTTTCTCCAAGGATTTTCATTCCTTAATCCATATGTTTTCATTATTTCAGAGCACAGAACCTAGTTTGCAATAGGAAAGCATTCCATTTGTCTTTACAAGTTATATTGGAACCATAGTGTCAGCCCCTTGCTGTTTATATCTGGATCACTGAACTGGACCATTCATTGTACCCATATATTTGCATAGCTGCTTGTATATTTGTCTGTGAATGTGCATTCAGCCTTTAGTGAGCATGTATGTGTGCATGCTTCCTGTCTGCAGATGCGTCTTTGAATAGGTGAGGTGTGTGTGTGTGTGTGTGTGTGTGTGTGTGTGTGTGTGTGTGTTGTGTGGGAGGGGAGGGGTGGGTTGGGGTGATGGTGGTTGTGGGCTGAGTGCACACATAACAAATTCCACTGCAGCTCAAATCTGCATTTGCTCACATTGCAACACTGGCCAGGATATTTTAATCCATTAAATATCAATTACCGCACAAACCATTTCCTCTGCCTTGAATGAAAATGAATATTGATTTTTAAGAGCTCTTATATCAGTGTCATTCCCTGTACTCTGGCTTTATACTTTTTGGGGGGCTGTTAATTACCCATAATTCCAAACTCAATATCTATAATTTATGAGGAGTCCAGCGGTCAAGTCCTTGGGTGTTTGGCTTTTTGCTAAGAGTAATTATTCTCTCCTTTATCAGACAAACAAACAAACAAACACAAATCTTCCAGGTCCTAAACTTGTGGACTATTCATATTGAATCTAGGGCTGGCCCGGTTCCCAAAAACATTCGTACCGCTAAGTTCTTAACTTAGACCTTAACCTCTCTCTTAACATTGTGTAACGTTTCCTGACACGTTCGTACACCAAGAACATCTTTTGTACGTCACACTTTCGTAAGAGTGATCTGGACCAATCTTAACCTTTTCTTGAACCTTTTGGCTTAAACACCTTTTTGCAGCTTTATAGTAAAACATTTCCTGTTTGTTTCGAGTCTTGTGCACTTGCTGCTAAGGAAAATCTAAATTGGTCGCCTTGCATTTGTGTTTTATTTTACATATAGTAAAAATCACCAAAATTAATGATCTCACTTTGCTTTTCAGGTTCAGGTTCAGGTTACTTTATTGGTACCTGTGGGTAAACTAGGTTTGCAATTCAAGAGAAGTTTGACATCCTTACAGAACAACACATAGAGAAATGCACATTGAGATAAAACATATTTCTTTGAGTCCCTCTAAAATGCAAACATACCACTTACATGTGTCATATTGACACACTAAATATCAATTTTGCATCTATGACCTCACCATCAATGTTATGGTAAATTCTCACTACCATGTTAATGTATGTAGCATTTCTATACTGATAACGATTTATTATTTGAACAAGAGCTGATTCACATTTTTTAAATATCAGTGTGCTCCAATAATTTTTTCATTTGATTACTTCTTGCAACTAATTTGGCCAAGTTCCAATAATATTCAAGGCATTTTCTCCCTAATACATAGCCTTCCTCATATCTATGCCCTTCCTTCTCCAGTAGATTATTATGGTAATTCTATAGCACTGTTTCTGGTTGCCCTTCTCTCGCCATCTGTATTTATCTGTACTTATTTCCTGCTAGAGAGCTTGTGTTTATGTACAGAGGGACTACTGCAATATTGTAGTGCTCTCACCGAGGCAATAAAAATTGAGATGTATATATATATATATATATTCCGTATATATATATAAAAAACTCATGTTGAATAGGAGGCAGTGTGGGGATGGGGACATTTGAGTTGACAAAAAAGATTTTTTTGATCATTTTGTCTTTGAATGAAAGAATAAGCGTAATATTCCTCATCAGCCCATTCAAGACATGTTTTCATTCTTGTCAGAGAGGAACGTTTACCGGTATGGCATTTTTGGTGGACATGACACAGCACTTTGTGCATGTGTGTTTACGCATAGTGTGTGTGTGTGTGTGTGTGTGTGTGTGTGTGTGTGTGTGTGTGTGTGTGTGTTTGTTTGTTTGCTTTTGTACCGTATGTGTGCATGTGTATGCCTGCATAGTGTGGAGATCTGTATGGGTAACACACAAACCCAAGGTGAACCCAAATGTGTGTGTGCATGTGGACACATGTGCATATACAAGGCCTATAGCGTGTGTGTGTGTGTGTGTGTGTGTGTGTGTGTTTGTACCAGCATGTCTGTACACACATTCCTTGTCTGTTATATATTCTGTCCCCTTTCCGATCCTTGATGCCCTCCTCACTCATGGACGCATTTGTGTGTCTTTGGCTCCATTGCCTCCGCTGCCACAGGGGCCACCTCTGGCTCTGGGGCCACACACACACACATACAGTACATACACAAACACATACACACACATGCACATACACGCACACACACACACCCCGTCCCCTACACATTTACACACACACACATACACACACATACATGCATACACACACACACACACACACACACACACACTCCTACACACACACACACACACACACACACACACACACACACACACACACATGCTCCCTGGGTTAGACAAACAGGACATAGAGGTCTGGGGTAGGGGATGATCATGAGCTCGGACAGCAGAGATGTGGCCCACAGCCACCACGCAGCATCTCTCTGGGCCTGAAAAAGGAGAATGTGAGGTGTGTGTGTGTGTGTGTGTGTGTGTGTGTGTGTGTGTGTGTGTGTGTGTGGCCCTGATCTGATTGAGTATTCACATCCAGGCCGCCTGCTGAGCTCTGATCCGCGCGACATTGGCCTTGACAATGGCAACCCCCACCCCCCCATCACCCACTAACCCCCCTGAAAAAGGGATAAGACACTATTAGACAAATTCAGGGGAAGAGGCAGACGAAACCCACCCGACGGGGGCTAACAGCGGGCCGTATTTACTGAATGAAATTAAACCAGGGCCATTCAAGAATCACACACAAAAAAAGAAAACAGTTCTGTCTTGGAAAGCCTTACCAGGGAATAATCAATACTCGTGTTTGCCCGCCGCGGCCTCCGTCTTGCTTGAGCCTCCAGAGGGAAGGCCCATCTGAAGTAGGTGCCCAGTCTTCTCCGAGGAATTGGCTCTGCCATCAAATGAATCGTCTCGGGTCGATCTTTGACCAATTAGAGCCCAGGGCATGTTCGATTTTGTTGATTGTGATCTATTTTTAGTGCAGGCATCATTGTCACAGTCCATCTACGACTCATTTGGTTTCAGAACTGAAGGACTTTTTTAAAGACCTGTAAGAAATTTATCAAAGCAGCGTAAAGACTAGCCAATTTTTTTTTTTCTTTTTTGCACCCAAGCAACGGATGTTATTTTGGAAAATAAATACACAGAGACTACAAAGATAACACCACGTTGTCTTTTCTAGTTAAACAAAAATGACAGCCTTAGTGAATAACATTATCAACTGGCATATTTTCCCCATTCCCACATCTACCACATGATAAACCATTACAAACAAAACCAGATTCTCATTTTCTCATTTAGTGATCAGAAACACTCAATCTGTCACTTGGATCTAATCCTATTGTCCCAATTAAGACTCTGTAGTTTCTGACAGCGGCTAACATCCTGTAGAGTAGACCTGCAGGTGGGCCTCTCTCCTTTGCATTGAGGATGCCTGTCAGGCAAATCCACTAATAGATGTGTTTTGCTGAGAGGAGACCCTTGTCTTCATGTGGGCAGATCAATGCCATTCAGAATCGATGCAGCAGTATCCAAATAACACTAACCTGGTTAACTACTGCATGTTGTTCAAGAGTAGTCATGATGTTTAGATTTCCTTGTGGTGTATACACCTAGTAGCGTGTGTTTGTTTGCTATATTGATGACGCACAAGGTAGCTTGTGTAGCAACGTTTAAGCAACGTTAAACTTGCAAAAGGCATTTTACCTTCATCATCTAATCACAACATACGGAACTGGTTGCCCAGGCAACATTTCTCATGAAGCATACTGAATAGTTTGAGAGACAGAGCGTAATTTTATTCTACTTGTTTATCTTCCTATCTGTTTTTGTTTGTTTGTTTGTTTGTTTGTTTGTTTATGGTAAGTTAGATGAATGCTTATTGACCCCTTGACCTCTGCAACAGTGACGATGAAGTAGACAAGGTTACCCTGGCTCATTACCTTTTGGTCTCTGTTACTCTGTGTTCCTTGGTGTTGCAGTGAGGATTGTGGTGCATGGGTTTTCCCTTGAAAGCACCGGCTACTTTGATGAGCAGTTATTGCTTCCTAGAATGAATACCCCCATGCCATTGCTTTGAATGAGATCCATGATTAATGGTATACGTTAATAAGCTGTTCCAGATATTAATATGCAATGTGTCTGTGACTGAGTGGGATTGTACACAACCCCATGCATTATTTGAAATACAAAATCAATTACAGAGAGTAGTGAATGACACTGATTAGTTTTATCGTTTAAATGGAAATGAATCAGAGCCAGGATTGCAAATTAAAAAGTTTATCCAATGCTTTTTTTGTATCGCCTCAGTGGAAAACGCAACAGTGGCTTACAGAAGTTCCCTCTTGAACTCCAGGCAGGGGGGGAGGCATGGCAACGCATATTTGATGAGTGAGGTCACTGAACTCTTCGTCTGAGGCAGATGTGTTGACGTAGTTTAATTGAATCGCGGTCACCCCAGCCTCATTGGTTGTTGTAATGGACCTAGTGCTGCATCACTGGTTTAAAACTCGGCGACTTCATCTGTTCTGGTTAGAGTTATATCCATCAAATGAACAACTTTCCTGAAAGGACTGAAATGACTGCGAATGACAATGAGTCTTTTTAAAAAGACTTTTCTTTGCATTTCTAAAAGAGCTAGACGTTTAACAGATCTCGCTCTTCTCTTTGGGATGAAGAAAAACTTTCATTTTCCAATCCTTTTCCCAACTCCCCACTCAAAGGGAGTGATTTCTTATTAGTGTCTTGCTCAGATGTACCAGGTTTCAAATGATTTGCACTCTTCCATCCTCACTCTGCCTCTCTAACAGCGAGGATCTCAGTCATTAGAATGTGAACTCCGTCCCCCAGATTTAATTACGCCTCGCTAAATTTTTCCTCACACTGCCGTATCACTCAAACTCATTTTCTCTAATCATCAGAGAAGTGGTAGCAGGAACTCAGACATATCTCCGATTAACATTTCCCCCCCCTTTCTTCTCATTAAACAAAATTGGTGAAAAGTCCTTTTTCTTTAACAAAACGAGGATGATAGACAGAAATTGTCACTGCATAAGTGTCATTTGACATAACATTTGGATTTCTCCATCTCAGTCATGTCAAGTGCAGCTACTTTTTTTTCAGCCCAAAGAAACTGCAATTACATTTGAATCAATGCCCCTTTAACAACACCTTGAAAGTAAATTGCCGATGAATTGCAAATATTTTTTTAAGACAAAGAATAGGACTTTGCAGGCTGATGTCTGATTGCATAAGGTAAAGCATATATTTGTGTTATAAAGCTTCAATATGTGATATAACCTCATACAGGCCATATTTTATCCTTTTTAGAGGCGAAATGAGGATTGATCTCTTAAAGTCTGATACTCACAGTGTGTGTGTATGTGTGTGTATGTGTATGTGTGTGTGTGTGTTTGCATTAGTGTTCACTTTGCTGCAGTAGAGTGCCCCCAAGTGGCCTGATCATCTCTTTACCAAATCAGTGATGCACAACTGTTTGCTTTGTTGGGATCAATCATACTTTATGTCTTCAAGCCCACCAATGATCTTATTTGTCTCTATCTGAAATAAAAATACAAGCTAAGTAAACAGATAAGCTTTATATGCCATTATTACTCCAGGAGAAACCATTTACAGCGAAACAAACAACCTGTAGTAGGCTAGCGCCTGCATATTAATCTGTTTTTGAGGCCATTTCACATAGGCTTTGGGCTTCTATTATATGGCTAGATGATTACAGTGTAGGCAGTTTTGCCTGTTGGTAGTGAGAGGGACTCAGAACTGTTGGCATAAACGCAGTTATGCAGAGCACAGCAGATGCTGTAAAGGCCTGCAGCAACTGGGTTGCTCAGGGTTGAACTGTGCTAGAACTCATTCTCTCACTCTCTCTCTCTGTCACACACTCACACACACACACACACACAGTACATACACATAGACAGAGATACTCTCCCCCCCCCTCTCTCTCTCTCTCACACACACACACACACACAAACATACAATACATACACATAAGATATACTCTCTCTCTCTCTCTCTCTCTCTCTCTCTCTCTCTCTCTCTCTCTCTAACACACACACACACACACACACACATACAGTACATGCATACAGCTAGAGAGAGAGAGAGAGAGAGAGAGAGAAGCACCTCCACGATTCATTATTCATCTCTTTGCTTGCAGCACATCAGCAGTCTGATTGCACCTGCTGCTCTGTGTCCCACCCACCTCCTGTCCAGTGAGGAGAAAGACATTCACTCTCTGTCTTTCTCTCTCTCTCAATCATCACTCACTCATTTATTCATTCATTCACTCAGAGCGAGGCACACTACACACCTACTTACCAAGGTTGGGCGATATAGACTTAAAAATATATCACAATATTTTCTGTTTTTTATCACGATATCGATAACGAATATATAAAAAAGTATATTAGGTCTACATTTTAACACAGGGTTCATACAGGTGCCTGAAAAGGCTTGGGTTTTAAATGTTGCGTTTTCAAGGTTTAGAAAGACACTTCTTGAAAATTTTGTAAAGGTAATCAATTGTAAATTAATTGTTGACAATAAATATTCACCTGACAGAGTTGTTTGTGTAGTCTATTCGGTGGAAATATAAATGCTAACAAAGCATTTTCTGACTATCGTTTTTCCCGATATGACAAAAATTCCTATCATGGGAATTTTTTTTGACGATATACGATAACGATATCGCACAACCCTACTTACCAACAATGGAGCTGGGCCTCTGTCCAGATGACGAGCCACTCTGGCTGGGGGTTTAGACCATCTCTGGGGTCAGAGCTGATGGCAGTGCTCAGCAGTTTGTTAACTCAGAGATATATTGGCCCTTTCCTGAAATGTGCTGTTTTGATTTGATTTCAAACCTTTCCCCTAATACACACTTAGACAGATACTCTCTTTCTCTCTGTCACAAACACACACAAATGTTCGCAATTAGTTCTCAGATGTATTAAGAACAGAATAGTTGGACTGAAGGTTTCAATAACATTATTGTCAATTTAATGGTCATTTGTTTAGGTCATTCAGAAAACTCTTAAGACAGGAATATGGTGATTTCTGATATTACTGTGTCATTACACACCACTCATAAACGTCCTTAAAAAACAAAACAAAAAAAAAAACACACAAAAACAATGTCCTTGTCTGTGTCCTGCTTGGCATTCAAACTGGCAGGACCTGCCAAATCCAATAAAGAAAAAGTTTGATAACAAGATGTGATTTAAATACAGAATAAATATTTTAATGCAAAAGTTTTCTGTGCTTTTGGGGCTCACATTGAATAAGATGTGGCCTAATCTTTGTTTTACTTGGCAGATATATCTCTCTTCAGGCACACATTCAGTTTTCTGTGTGTCAGATTTGTGTGTGTGTGTGTGTGTGTGTGTGTGTGTGTGTGTGTGTGTGTGTGAGAGAGAGAGAGAGAGAGAGAGAGAGAGAGAGAGAGAGAGAGAGAGAAAGTGTGTGTATTAGTGTATTTCACTGCCAGAGTTAAGTCTTAACAGACTTTCACTTGGCAAAGCAGACAGTCTCTTGCTGAGGGATGACATTTAGGCCTACATTTAGATTTATGTATGCAAGTGTGTGTGTGTGTGTGTGTGTGTGTGTGTGTGTGTGTGTTTGTATTTGTTTATGTGAGAACAACACTGTAGGATGGCCCGAGTTTCTTGGTTGACAAAGCAGGCTTTTTTCTT
The DNA here is from genome assembly GCA_027497455.2 of Sardinella longiceps. Classification (NCBI taxonomy): domain Eukaryota; kingdom Metazoa; phylum Chordata; class Actinopteri; order Clupeiformes; family Clupeidae; genus Sardinella; species Sardinella longiceps. The sequence goes on along the minus strand of JAODXP020000008.1, from coordinate 12,303,779 downwards.
CTTCTTCGTCGTCTTCTGGAAGGCACCATAAATTCCAGTACACTTCCATTGCTATGCGTTTTTTTTTGTAAAGACAGTGAAAGGGAGAGAGCGCGCTCAGGTAAAGAGACAAAAAACACAATGCGGGGACAGGTGCCAACAGCTCACTACTCAGTTTGACTCCATGCTGTTATAAGAGAAAGACTGCAAGAGAGAGAGAGAGAGAGAGAGACTCTTGGCTGAGCTCTCACTTCGAGACTAAATACAAGACCCACTGCAATGGATCATGGATGAAGAGGCCGCTGTCTCTACTGTACCTGTGTCTTTGGGGGTTTAAGCAGTCAGAGACCTGCTGTGTTTTAATCCACTTCAAAATCCTAATCTGCAGGGCTTGCTTAACTCCCTACTTCACTTTCTCTCTCTCTCTCTCTCTCTCTCTCTCTCTCTCTCTCTCTCTCTCTCTCTCTCTCTCTCTCTCTCTCTCTCCCCTTCTGCTTCTCTCCGGCTGCAAGGTCTGTGCTGAAGGGATTTTCCTCAGATGTCAACTTACTGTAGAGTCCTCCTCTCACTTTTTTTCCCTTTGTGCTGCAGTGTGCTGTCCTTTTTGCTTCACTTCTTTTCCATCTTGTACGAATTAAAGCAACACTAATGCGTTATGGTGTAGAACTAGAGGACTAGCGAGAGAAGCTTCCGGATACATTGTACTTCCCAGACCAGTATCGGCACCGCTAGAATATGCTAATAGGTGTTTGGTGGTAATACAGGCAGCAGAAGTCAAGCTATTGAGGCTACAACAACTTCTCAACAACTGTGTGTATCTGTATGCATGTGTGTATACCCCCCGGATGGGTCAAATGCAGAGAAAGAATTTCCTTCTCGAAGGACAAAATAAAGTACTCTTACTCTTACTCTTATATTTTATTTTGTGGTGGAGACTTTCTCAGGATCCTGTAGGTTATGAAATATAGTGTTGATGTTTGTTTTGAAGTTTAGATTTTTTTTTTTTTTGGCTGAACCCACGGCCTTATGTAAGAGCAGTAATCTGCACCCTCTTCCTTGACTCCTACATCTTCTGCTTTTGGTGTTACCACCTCTCAGTAGTGCACAGAGGGGGATGAGCTTAGCAAAAAACAAACCTACAACAAAAACAACCCAAGAAAACAAAACAAAAAAAAAGAAAACAAATCCCTTGATCTCGAACTTAGAGAAAACAACAACTCGAACAACAAGTTATTGGCCACTGGCACTAAAACGGCAGCCTCCATCTTGTGTCAAGGCAGTGAGTGGAAGAAGGAAGGACACATGGAGGACTTGAGAGAGAGAGGGTCACAGAGTGAGGTGAAGATGAAGGTGTGACACACACACTCACACACACACACACACACAGGGATCTGCACTCACCAGTATTGCTCCCTATCGCTTCTGTGGTGACTTGAATGCTTGCTGACCAGGGCTCAGAGAGCTTTCCTGAGGGAGTGGGTGGGGGGTATGGAGAGTGTGTGGCTAAGGACATGGGTGACAAATCCAGTTAAAGCCAAAGCCCTCCATACACACACACGTGCGCGTGCACACACACACACACACACACATACACACACACACACACACACACGCTCATGCTCACACACTACTCTCCTCTTCTCTCGAGTAGATCTGATTCAGGCGCTTGCCAAAGCCAGACCCCTGGGGTGCCAGGCGACAGATGACTCTTATCAAAGTGCGAACGGCGCCTTCACTGACGCTTTTAAGATGGCAGATTGACCACTGACTGCCAATTAAGAAAGTGTCAGAGGAACTCTGCGGGGAGGACTTCATCTGGGAGTGAGGGGGAAAGTTACTGGGCGACTTCTTCACTTCACGCAAGTCTTAAATGGGTCTAGGAGTACAACACCAAGCAAGAGGCAGATAACAGGCCTTTACTGCAGTCATGCATTTGATTAATTCCAGTGATGATCTTCTAAAACAGTACAAATATGATTTTAATTGAGTGACACAAAGATAATTGGGAAAAGGTCAATGACAGTCAGCGAAAGTTTAAAATGTGTCCGGTGATCAAGTAGGCCTTTGTGGCTGTGTAGACAATGACATCCAGTGGAAACTAGCCAAACCAAGGATATTTGGTATTTAAATTCCCTGTGGCCTAGTGAAAAGGTCAGTCAATGACACATACTTAACAACACGCTCTGGTGCTTCCTATTATCATCTGTGTTATTTTACAACATGAGCCAAGTTTCCACTGGTTAAAGAGTATTATATTCACAATTTTTCTCTTTCCTCTATTCTTTCTTGTTTTTTTCTCTCTCTCTCTCTCTCTCTCTCTCTCTCTCTCTCTCTCTCTCTTCATCTCCTATGGGAGTTATGGAGCACTTGTTGGACATAAACAAGTTGTTTTTGCCATGTAAAACGATCATAATGTATTAATATCAGAGATTGTTTTAATGATAAACTACACTTACCCTCTCTTTCCATCTCTCCCTGCCATCCATCTCTTTGGAGATTTTCTCACTCACCTTCTCATCATGGTCACTGCGTCTTTTTTCCCCAATGCTTTGTGCTTGTTATTTTCCACCTACTGTGCCTTGGGTACCAAATCCAATACATATTTTGTTGTCATCTATTTTTATGTTTCCTGCATCCTTTCCTCTATACCTTCATCACTTCCCATCCTGTCTTCTTTTCATGTTCTTGTCCTGTTTTGTCTATTTACTGTACTTTTCTGAGTCTCCTCTCCATTTTTTTTTTCTCACAGACCATGACGTGCACCCGTGGGGGTGGGGGCGTGGGGCCGGCGGCTCTCGCATGAGGATGCCCCAGCGGCCGCTGCTGTGGGAGCACGCCTCTTCCTCCTCCTTCTCGTCCTCGTATTCCTCCTCCTCCTCCTCCACCTCCTCTTCCTCATCCTCCTACTTCGGCACTACCTCATCCTTCTCCTTGGTCGCCACCTCCTTGCAGTCCTCCTGCTCGTCCTGCTCGCGGTGGTGGCCGATGGAGGCTGAGCCCTTCACGTTGTTCTCCTCCTCCTCCTCTTCTTCTTTCTCCTCCTTCCCCTCCTCTTTCTCGTCGTCGCTGCTGCCCCCGCCGGCGCTCCCGATCCCGCGCGGCGTGTCGCCGCATCCGGCCGCCGGCATGGTGACGCTGGAGCAGAAGACCACCTTCGTCCTGGTGCTTTTTCTCTTTCTGCTGCTGGGCGTGCTCATCGTGCGCTGCTTCCGCATCCTGCTGGACCCGTACCGCAGCATGCCCACCTCCACCTGGGCCGACGGTCTCGATGGACTCGAGAAGGGACAGTTTGACTACACCCTGGCGTAAGAGCCAAGAGGGGCCCATGAATGCTGACAGCCTGGAGGAAAAGAACAGATTGACAGTATAACATGGCGCTGAGGGAGGTCTGGATGCCGCTGGACAAGTTTTACAGAGCAGAGTGTGTGCATGGCTCATAAACGGGACAGTTTGACCATATGCTGTCTGAGAGGAGGAGAAAAAAACATGCACACATACTGTACACACACACAATTTTCAAAAAGGGTTTGAAAGTGTTTAATGTGACGATTATGAGGTGGGCAGGTGAGATGGGTGTGCTACATACATTAGCCTACAAATGTGTAGAGACTTAAAAGATAGATGTAGACAGGAACATAGACAAATAGACGTGCACACACACACACACACGCACACACATATGAGAGATACAGTGTCATGACAGTCTGTGCCTTTGCACTACTGATACAGAAATGTTGTGAAGTTGTGAAAGAAGAGTCTAGATATAAACGTCTTAAATGTAGAATTGTACAGGTTACAGGAACTGTCTCCCTGCCAACTACCTTTCTGCAAACCCAGTGACTTGGGTTGTATATGGTAACCACTTCATTTATTTTAATCATGTTTTTTTTTAAGTTCAGGAGGAGCTCTCTGAATGCTTGACAACCAACTACTACTTCCATTACTTGCATTTCTAGGAGATTTTAAAGCATCCTTACCAGCTCAAAAAACCCACACCTCCCCCACATTACCCTGTGCTTTTCAAGTGGGTTGATTGACACCCTCATCCACTGTGAGTGTCAGCAACCATCACACATACAGTATATGAGATTTTCACTACACACACAACCCAGAACCATAGCCAGCTAAGCCAAACATGCTGATTCCAAGCACTCACTGTTAAGCATTCCTATGGAAAGACAATGCTTTTTTAAAAATGCTTTTATATATTTTTTAGTTTTTTGTTTTTAATTTGCTGATAGTCATAGAAAGACTAAACCAGCGGGATCACGTTCAGTAGGCTGCAATCTTTTCATTGCCTTTTCCTAGAAAGCCTGGGCAAGATATGAATTTCTGCTCTATCTTGCTCTATTTCTACGCTGATACAAAAAAGGAACAAAGGAAACATAGAAATTTAGACACACACCCAAACAGCAAGAGGAAAATATCCTATGTTTGAAGAAATGTGTTCCATGTGATTATAGCACTTAAATGCGCAACAGAATCCTCCTCTGTAGTCAACAGTCTGGTGCAAGGATGCACACATATTGATGCACTTATACATTTAATTGAATGAGATAGCATTCAGATTGCTACTTACAAATGTGAATGAGCCAAATTTGTACACACCTTGGACAAATATTTATATGCACCACACACGAACACACCATTCAAATTTACTATACAATGTGTGTGATAGGAACTCTGGTCAGTGGCCCTGACAGGGTAGTTCCCTTTTTCCTTCACTCACTCTCTCTCTCTCTCTCTCTCTCTCTCTCTCTCTCTCTCTCTCTCTCTCTCTCTCTCTCTCTCTCTTCTATAATCCCTCTATCTCTATATTGCCATTTCACTGGGCTGTGCTCTACTGCACAGCACAGATCACAAAATGTGTCTTCAACTTCTGCATTTTGAAATTCCCACCATTGCTCTGACGCACATGAAGTGTTTGCAGTCTGGCATTGACAAACGAGAGGTTCTTATCTATGAAATGGCATGCTTTATCAGGGTTGCTCTCAGCAGCAGAAAGTCATCAATGGAACTTTTTAGCGGTCGTCTCAACTTCTCTGATTGGATTGCTCACCCGCTGGCTAAACACAAAATAGCAACAACGCTATCATTTAGCAGTGATGAACACGGCAAATCCGTTTTGTTTACCAATCACACATTCCATGGCTGCTCCACTGAGCTGACTGATTATCAGCACAAAAAAATAATAATTAATTAATTAAATGGCAAAAACATTTGATAAACACACATGCACACACACCATATTTTATGTCACTAGCTATGATTAAGTGCTTGAAATCCCCCTCATTTGTTTTGAATGAGACTCATATCTTGTTGCTATGCTTCACTTTGTCCTGTGCAAAGTAAACATGACTGAACAAACATTCACTAATTTGCTACAGAAACAAACAAATTAAAAAAAAAAAAATTAAAAAAAATCCACACTACACACACGGGTGGATTTTTACACAGTGCAGAGGGATGCACAATAAGAATACTACTGCCAGTGCTACTGCCAGTTGGGTAACAAATGACTTTTTATTATCAATTTCAAAGCCTTGTACTGTATGGCTTTCATTACTCAAACTCTCCATGTATTTTCAGTGTATTGCCATGGGGCCGGCACAGAGGCCTCTATAGGCTCAAGAGCCATTCTAGTGCCATTTGAAAAAGAAAAAGCCTTTCCCTGGTACAGTATAGTAGGCCTACTTTTGCACAGTCCACTGATCCCCTGACAGACAGGCTCTGCTTTGCTGATTGACAGTAACGAAGGAGGGGCCTCACTTACTGTTCCTCTGGTCCACTGCATTTCACCTCATCCAAGTGTTAAGTTTAAGAGTCAAATGCAAATATACAGACAGAGCTTGGATGTGGTCTTTGCGATGTTTGAAGGACACCAAACGCAGCTGGAACTGGTTGTAAACACTTTTGAGAATTCATTAAAATGCTGTCTTTGTAAAGTGAAAATAGTTTGTGGACCTATTGATGTGGAATCCATGTCACTATGTCACAAAGGCCATTTGGTGTGAAGTTGGTTTCAGTGTGTGTCTCTCACCTGAATGTCAAAACCTACTGACCACATCCAGCGATGGTTTCTTTTTTATTGCACTACTACTTCTCATCTGCGTGCCAGTCACTGCTGTGGATGAGATGACTAGACTGTCCAAATGTTTGCTGAAAAGAAATTTGTGTCTCTCAACTTGTCCGAGTGATTTGTGACATGTGGAGCAATGAACTGAATTATGCCGGACTGAACACTCATACTGTTGGGTTTTCACTTCCTGTTGAAGTACTGTTAAAAAATGACGCTTCCAATGACCTGCCACACCTCTGACCCCTCTGCACTTATTCAGAATGGACTGCAGGCTATAATTACATAAACACACATACAGTACAAACACACACACACACACACACACACATGCTGCTGTGACTGTTGGCTCTCTGTAAAAGCACTGTTCTTCTGAAGACACCTGCTTCGCTTCTCTTGAATAGGCTTGTATTCAACGCAAAGCAGTTAAGCAGTGCTGTGCTGAACACGTCTCTGCTTATGTGTATGTGTCATCTAAAAAAAAACAAAAAACAAATAAGCAAGTAAGCAAACAAACAAACAAACAAACAAAAAACAGAAAAACAAATGAGATGTCTCTAAGTATTTCCTACAACTTCCAACTTACAGGGTTCTTTGTGGGCAAAGGGGTATGTGTGTGCCCTTACTTGTGATTGTAGAGATTTGTAGACCTGCCTACTGTTAACAATTCAAACTCTTCTCTTCATTGCACTAGAGAACAAGATAAAAAAAAATAGAAGTCTATTTTCAGTCTGTGAAATAAAATACATAGATGGTCTTTAGATCAGTCTGTGTGATTCCTTAAAAGTGCTGTTGAAATTTGTGGTGATTAAAAATTCTAGTGACTACAAGTGTTCACCACTTCCTTGTGTGTCACCACCTGCATTTATGTGCTAAGTCAAACTATAAATAAACTTCTCTTTTCCTGTTTCATTAGTCGCATCCTATCTCATATCTGGTTGTCAACTTTCTTCCTGTTTGAATACGAAGCCTTTTATTCTCTAACAAACATAACACAAATTTGCTTATGGAAATCACAGATCATCGGAAAGTTCTTTGGAATTGTTGCCATATTTAATTTATTTTTAACATGGGACAGGAAGAAGACGGTTGTTAGGGTTTATACAAGAACACAGACAATCTTCTTAAGTCCTTTACTATAGTGATTTGATCACTAAACACACTCAAAAGCAGACAGTTTACATTATACATTCCCACAAATAGGGTGACTCTTCAGGGTTCAGAGGTATGGATGCAAACATTTTACAGAGAAAATCAACACCATGGAGATTCCACACTGACTAATAGCAACTACTGAAACAAGATGTTTTCCAAAACAATAGGCAGTACCAGACTTAGACATTACCAATCATCCGTCTAGAAAAGTACTAACGCAGAAGCAATAGTGTCACTGAAGAAATACAAATTTCAGATGGTGCTCTGGATCACCATAAAAATTGAATCATCTGTTGCTTGAGCTTATACCCAGTCTGTGTTGGCCTGGTTATAACGAGTCCCTCTGTCTACGCTTCTCTTCATACGAGGGTCTGGGATCTTTGCTATTAAAATGATTGCTCAATTGAATTCAATTAAATTCCATTTTATTTGTAGAGCGCTCAAATACAATACATTCTCTCACGGCGCTATACAGACAGTTAGGGGAGCACCCATGACTAACAGGGGCAAAAAAAAACTCCCTTCACGTACTAATAATTCATTTTAGGAAGAAACCTTGGGAGATCCACGCCTCATGGGCTCAACCCACCTGCCGGGGGCCCAGTGAAGTACCCCTACAGTTGGTGGTCAAGGTGTGATACATAGATTGACTATGGTTTTCACAAATTAACAGAATGAATATGGAATATTGTTTGAGATGTACTAGATGGTAGGCTAAGTATAGTTTGTGGACAGTAAATCAGGTAGAAGAGTCAGGGGATGGAGTCAATACTGTAGTTGGGTGGCATTTAGCTAGAGTTCACCCGGTGGAGATCATCATTTGATCATCAGGATAGTTTGTAGAACTGTCAATCCAATGGAGGGGTCAGGGGATAGAGTCAATGATATGGGTAAAGTTCATCAAGTGGTGTCATCAGGGAGGCCAGCAAGGCCAGGTCCATCATGGGGCTTCTGGGAGGAAGGGAAGGCTGATCCTATGTGGCTCCAGTGAGTTTGGCCGGCATCCATTGTGGGGTGGGGGTTAATGGCAGGACAGGAGGCTCAACACTCAGCTGGGATAGAAAATTGCATGTACTGTATGCAGAGATGACCAAGGAGGCCTATGAATAGATTCTGGAAAGAGTTAAGAGTTGGTAAGAAAGCTAAATTCTACATGGCAGCTGACATAATACCCAATAATGCATTTTATTGGTAACAGTTTAAGTTTTGTGTTATTCACAAGAAGTTTGTTTTTATCTACAATTTATTGTGACAATATGATACATTTTACATACATATTTTCACATGTTTTATCTTTAACATTAAGAAATAGAAAACATGATTTAAGAGTGGGAAGATTACACTACAATCGGAAAAAAAGAGAGAGACCATGAAGCAAATGACAGGAAAGTGGGAAGTTGATATATGTATAGAGGAAGTGGAATTAACTCACTAAAGATTTCAACTGGTTTTTCAACATTTTTTTATTATTATTATTTCATTTGTTATAGCAAAATACTTTGCTTATGTTTACCCATTTTCAGATTCAGTATCCATGTTCAAACCCAAGATTGCTATTGAAGAATATACAAAACCTACAGACAATCTTCATAGACTACTATTTCCTGTAATGAATCATATTCAGATTTTGATTTAATGAAAAAGTAGAATGAATGAAAAGTAATGTAAAAAGTAAAAGTGTCTGTGAACCTTTGATAATGATCATGGAATTACACACACATACTTATGCAGGCTTGCTATAAGGTTGCTATGCATTAATGCATATCTTCTATATCTACCATATTATATTATTATGTTTTTAGTACATTTTTGTCAGCACTTTGACGCAGCCTGCGAAAGTTAAAGGCATACAGGAGTGGATTTGCACAACTGTTGAGCACAAAGATGCTCTGCACTGCACGCCTGGGTCCCCTGTAAGCAAATTTTCTCACAGACAAAAATGGTTCTGAAGGTGTAGCCATAATCATGATGCTAACAACAACATAGGGAGTGCTAAAGATGAAAAGTGTCACTATGATGCCCGTCACAAGAGGTGCTAACTTGAAGTTGGTCATGGCTTTGTTGCTAACCTTCCTGTACAGGCAGAGGTATGAGGTTGTCAAGGTAATCAAAGGAATGAAATAAAACAACACAATCTCCGGTAAAAGAACACCCACTTTCTCTCCCTCCGATCTGACAACTTGATTGCACTCGAGACTGCCATCATCTTCAATGGTGCTGTAAGTGATCGCTGGAGCGATGGCAAGCAAGCTGGCAAGTACCCACACACCCACCAACACAGCCTTCTCTCCCCGTTGGCCAAGCTTGAACCACATCCAGTGATGGACAACCAGCACGTACCTCTGTACACTGAGAAGCGTGACTGTCAACATGCTGACATAAATAGATGAATAAGTAATGAAGCTAGTAAATTTGCAGAAAGCAGGTCCCATAGTCCAGCCAATAATAAAGCTGTACATCCACACCGGTAGAGTGAGGAGACACAGGATGTCTGAAGCAGCCAGGTTCAGCATCAGCTGGAGGGTGAAGTTGTCCCTCTTGAAGTGACGCAGTAAGAAAACCACCACTGCAATGTTCCCAGAGATGCCCAGCAGAAAACAAAATCCACGAATAGCTGTGGCAGTTTGTTCACCAGCTGAAATGTAGCTAGTGTTTGAGTTGCTGTGATGCCCCATGGGGCCTAGTGATGGAGTTACCAGTGTTGACATTCAGGAATCTGGAGGTGTTTAGAGGTGACCTTTTCAGCTTGTACTGGTCTGACTTTTGTGAGGATCCTACACTGGACTTTGTTGTCTGTGAACCTGATGGTCACTCATAGTATTGCCTATTATTTCATATGTCCTACCCTGTCATGTGCCATCCGATTCTCTGCCTTCCTCTTTTTACTTCTTGTATCTTGTTTGCATACCCGTTTCTCATTTGTATGATTGTTTCTGGTTCAATGTAGTTGCCTGTACAGTGTATCCCTGCACATTATGATTGCTGTAATTAGGCTAAATTGACATTACCTGCTAGCTGGAGCTAGTGATGCATTCTGGGTTCATACTGTGTTACATCCTATTCAATTGGTTATTGGCCAAAGAGGTTATGTTTTCACCACCATTGGTTTGTCTGTTTGTTCTGGATGGATTTTGATTACATTTTGACACAGCATTAGCCTGTCCATTGTCTTCCTACGTACAGTATTTCAGCTCGATTTTCATTTCCTTCCACAACTGCGCCTGGGATTCCGGCCATCGACCTTGTTTGCATTGCCTGCATCAAGCCTGAGCCAATCAGCGAACTTTAAGAATGCCATGCAAAAATAAGCCTGTCAGTCAAGGGCTTATCCAATCATTTGGAATTCCTCAATACCTCCATTCTAGCCTGGCGACACCATCCTATGTACTTCCACTAAATGATTTTAGCTCCGTACAGTAGTCTGGCCCAACCCCGTTTGTTATTCTCCCCTCTACTTTCGAATTACCTTTACAAAATCGGTACATGACATTAACTTCCATGATCTTGATGACTTATTGCCACTACGATGTTAAAATAAATCGAAACAGGCCAGCGTTCTGTTACTACTGAACATGGAAGTTGGAGGCCTGAGAGCCAGGTGAGCGAATACGTCATATCCAAACGGAAACATGTTTCAATTGCATTGTTCCAGACCAGAGGTGTTGTGGGGATTTTTTAAGTGGGGGTACGCAATATCATGTTAAAAATGGAATGTCCAATATAAAATTGTTTCAAATAGCCTACATAATTGATCTGCTTAGAGAAGTGGGGGTACTCCGCAACGCCCACTACACCCCTGTTCCAGACTGTATGACGGCGTCAACAGCTGGCTTTTTAGCCAGGCTACCTCAATTTACCATCATAATTTACTTAGCGGCCTTTCACTCTCATTCAGCTCACAAGTAAAACATCTTGGGGTAACTATTGATAAAGATCTCTTTCTGAATAGTCATGTAAAGCATATCTCTAAAACATTCTTTTTTCACCTAAGAAATATTGCTAAGGTTAGAAAGTTCCTGTCCTTTGACAATGCTGAAAAGTTAATACAGTACATGCATTTGTTACCTCCAGACTTTTGCTGCAATGCTCTGTTCTCTGGGTGCAGTAATACCTGCATTAAAAACCTACAGCTGCAATGCTTGCTTGGGGCAAGGTGGCCACAGACCATACTGGACTGGTGAGCTGACGTACACCATACCTTAGTTATGCTGCGATAGCCTAGTGCTGCCACTTACTCCACATATGCGATCCTGTACAACTCTCTTTCTCTTCTCTCCTCTCTTCACTCTGACATGTAATATGACAAACTTAAGAAATTAAGTGCTAACCTCCTAGACTTGCCTAAATCTTGTTTCTTCTGCCACTACAGTGTCTAGGCTATGGCTAAAATCTTTGGTTTGCAATACTGCTGAGATCAGGGGACTAAGACAACCATAGTGGAGGCTTTTTTTGTGATCAGTAAACTATGTTTTTGTTTATATGAATTTATGTTTTGGTTTAATGACCGGATAGATGACTGGAGGTGTTCGTTTATTGTTTTAACAGCTAACAAGGCATTTTCAAGTAGTCTATGAACCATTTTTTTTAAACCAATGTCTCAAAAGACATGTTTCATTTTTATTTATTTATTTATTTTTTTAATATCATTGTCACTTATTTATGTCCTTTTTATGTCACTCACTTTGAAGTCATGGAATGCGATTTGAAAGTCCACATCTTTGATTATTTGGTAGAAAATTGTCATGTTATTATGCAATATATTATCTTAATTATGGATTAGTGAAATACATACAGCACACAGTGAGGTGAGACACACACTAACATGATCTAGTTGGATGCCTTCTTCAGGGGTGCCTGATGAGCATTGAGGGCACCTTATCCATGGTCTGTATCATGTACCAGGTCATGTAGGCCTAAATGGACTACACATAGGGAGGGAAAGTAAGCACAGCAACCTTAGTGGTTGCGTTCCTGAGCTGAGAAGCATACTATTGGAAATGTCATAGACCCGACTTTCAGAGAAATCCCACTTTAGCTTGCTGTTTGAGCCGCCACCTCTTGACAGTCAAAACATTATTTTGCTGGTATCACTGAACATTTTTATTCAAAGACAGGTAGTGGTGTTTCTTGTAGGAGTATAACCTGTATGTTACAGGAATTAATTTTGAGATAATACTCACAAAAGAGCTGCTAGTGTGGGCTTTATATCCAAAGCAGTGGTCCAAGCTGATCATGCTATTAAACAAGGACCATACTAATTGCGTGTAGTCCATTTCTGACGAGATGTGCACATATTTGAACTCTTAAAAGACAACGAAATATCACCTGGTACTTTCACAGGTAGTAGATAGTTCCAATATACACAGCATATTTTTTTGTGGGTGTAAAAGTTCCATATTGTTGTGGAATTTTGGTCTATGAAAGTTTGGTCTATGCGATTACCAATAGTAGGCCTATGGCTCTCGGGTTAGGAACGCAGCTACTAGGATAGCTGTTTTCCACTTTCCCTCCCTATTTCTGGGAAAGCATTGTTTACACAGGCAATGCACTATCATACAAATGAGAAACAGGTATGCAAACAAGATACAAGAAGTAAGAAGAGGCAGGCCGAGAATCGGATGGCACATCACAGGGTAGGACATATGACATAATAGGCAATACTATTTCCATCAGGTTCACAGACACCAAAGTCCAGTGCAGGATGCTCAAAAGTCAGACCAGTACAAGCTGAAAAGGTCTCCTCTGCGCCTCTTAACACCTCCAGATTCCTGAATGTCAACACTGGTAACTCCATCACCCCATGGAGCATCACAACAACTCAAACACTAGCTACATTTCAGCTGGTGAACAAGCTGCCACTGCTATCAGTGGATTTTGTTTTCTGCTGGGCATCTCTGGGAACATTGCAGTGGTGGTTTTCTTACTGCGTCACTTCAAAAGGGACAACTTCACCCTCCAGTTGATGCTGAACTTGGCTGCTTCAGACATCCCGTGTCTCCTCACTCTACCGGTGTGGATGTACAGCATTCTCTTTGGCTGGACTATGGGACCTGCTTTCTGCAAGTTAATCTGCTTCATTACTTATACATGTCATTATACCAGTATGTTGACAGTCACGCTTCTCAGTGTACAGAGGTACGTGCTGGTCGTCCATCACCTGATGTGGCTCAAGCTTGGCCAACGAGGAGAGAAGGCTGTATTGGTGGGTGTGTGGGTACTCGCTAGCATGTTTGCCATCGCTCCAGCGATCACTCACAGCGCCATTGAAGATGATGGTAGTCTCGAGTGCAATCAAGTTGTCAGATCGGAGGGAGAGAAAGTGGGTGTTCTTTTACCGGAGATCGTGTTGTTTTATGTCATACCTTTGATTACCTTGACAACCTCATACCTTTGCCTGTACAGGAAGGTTAGCGACAAAGCCATGACCAACTTCAACTTAGCACCTCTTGTGACGGGCATCATAGTGACACTTTTCATCTTTAGCACTCCCTATGTTGTTGTTAGCATCATGATTATGGCTACACCTTCAGAACCATTTTTGTCTGTGAGAAAATTTGCTTACAGGGGACCCAGGCGTGCAGTGCAGAGCATCTTTGTGCTCAACAGTTGTGCAAATCCACTCCTGTATGCCTTTAACTTTCGCAGGCTGCGTCAAAGTGCTGACAAAAATGTACTAAAAACATAATAATATAATATGGTAGATATAGAAGATATGCATTAATGCATAGTCACATACCAACCTTAGGCCTATAGCAAGCCCGCATAAGTATGTGTGTGTAATTCCATGATCATTATCAAAGGTTCACAGACACTTTTACTTTTTACATTACTTTTCATTCATTCTACTTTTTCATTAAATCATAATCTGAATATGATTCATTACAGGACATAGTAAAGTCTATGAAGATTGACTGTATGTTTTGTATATTCTTCAATAGCAATCTTGGGTGTGAACATGGATACTGAATCTGAAAATGGGTAAAAATAAAAATCTTTTGCAATAACAAATGAGATAATAAAAAAAAATGTTGAAACATCAGTTGAAATCTTTAGTGAGTTTATTCCACTTCATCTATACATATATCAACTTCCTACTTTACAGTCATTTGCTTCACGGTCTCTCTCCTTTTTTTTTTTCTTCGATTGAAGTGTAATCTTCCCACTCTTAAATCATGTTTTCTATTTCTTAAATGTTAAAGATCAAACATTTGAAAACATGTATGCAAAATGTATCATATTGTTAGGTACTCACCATGATAACTTGTAGATAAAAACAAACTTCTTGTGAATAACACAAAACTTCAACTGTTACCAATAAAATGCATTATTGGGTATTACTGTATGTCAGCTACCGTGTAGGCCAATACATAATTTTGTGGGAAAGAACTTTGCTTTCTTACCAACTCTTAGCTTTTTCCAGAATCTATTCATAGGCCTCCTTGGTTCTCTCTGCATACAGTACATGCAATTCTCTAGGCTATGGCTAAAATCTTTGGTTTGCAATACTGCTGAGATCAGGGGACCAAGACAACCATAGTGGAGGCTTTATTGTAATCAGTAAACTTATGCTTTGGTTTAATGACCTGATAGATGACTGGAAGTGTTTGTTTATTGTTTTAACTGCTAATAAGGCATTTTCAAGAAGCCTATGTACCATTTTTATACCAATGTCTCAAAAGACATATTTCATTTATTTATTTTTATATCATTGTCACTTATATATGTATGTCCTTTTTGTGTCACTCATTTTGAAGTCATGGAATGCGATTTGAAAGTCCACATACTCTTTGATTATTTGGTAGAAAATTGTTATGTTATTGTACAATATATTATCTTGATTATGGATTAGTGAAATACATACAGCACACAGTGAGGTGAGACACACACTAACATGATCTAGTTGGATGCCTTCTTCAGGGGTGCCTGATGAGCATTGAGGGCACCTTATCCATGGTCTGTATCATGTGCCAGGTCATGTAGCCCTAAATGGACTACACATAGGGAGGGGAAGTAAGCACAGCATCCCTAGTGGTTGCGTTCCTAAGTTGAGAGCCATAATATTGAAAATCACATAGACCCGACTTTCAGAGAAATCCCACTTTAGCTTGCTGTTTAGCCGCCACCTCTTGACAGTCAAAACATTATTTTGCTAGTATCACTGAACATTTTTATTCAAAGACAGGTAGTGGTGTTTCTTGTAGGATTATAACCTGTATGTTACAGCAATTAATGTTGAGATAATACTCACAAAAGGAGCTGCTAGTGTGGGCTTTATATCCAAAGCAATGGTCCAAGCTAATCATGCTACTATACAAGGAACATGCTAATTGCGTGTAGTCCATTTCTGACAAGATGTGCACATGTTTGAACTCTTAAAAGACAGTGAAATATCACCTGGTACTTTCACAGGTAGTAGATAGTTCCAATATACACAACATATTTTTTGTGGGTGTATAAGTTCCACGTTATATTGTTATGGAACTTTTCTGAAAGTTTGGTCGATGCGATTTCCAATAGTAGGCCTATGCTCTTGGGTTAGGAACGCAGCTACTAGGATAGCTGTTTTCCACTTTCCCTCCCTATTTCTGGGAAAGCATTGTTTACACAGGCAATGCACTATCATACAAATGAGAAACAGGTATGCAAACAAGATACATGAAGTAAGAAGAGGCAGGCCGAGAATCGGATGGCACATCACAGGGTAGGGCACATAATAGGCAATACTATTTCCATCAGGTTCACAGACATCAAAGTCCAGTGCAGGATGCTCACAAGTCAGACCAGTACAAGCTGAAAAGGTCTCCTCTGCGCCTCTTAACACCTGGTAACTCCATCACTAGGCCTCATGGGGCATCACAACAACTCAAACACTAGCTACATTTCAGCTGGTGAACAAGCTGCCACTGCTATTCGTGGACTTTGTTTTCTGGTTGGCATCTCTGGGAACACTGCAGTGGTGGTTTTCTTACTGCGTCACTTCAAGAGGGACAACTTCACCCTCCAGCTGATGCTGAACCTGGCTGCTTCAGACATCCTGTGTCTCCTCACTCTACCAGTGTGGATGTACAGCTTTATTATCGGCTGGACTATGGGACCTGCTTTCTGCAAATTTATCAGCTTCATTACTTATTCATGTCTTTATGCCAGCATGTTGACAGTCACACTTCTCAGTGTACAGAGGTACGTGCTGGTCGTCCATCACTGGATGTGGTTCAAGCTTGGCCAACGAGGAGAGAAGGCTGTGTTGGTGGGTGTGTGGGTACTTGCTAGCTTGCTTGCCATCGCTCCAGCGATCACTTACAGCACCATTGAAGATGATGGTACTCTCGAGTGCAATCAAGTTGTCAGATCGGAGGGAGAGAAAGTGGGTGTTCTTTTACCGGAGATTGTGTTGTTTTATTTCATACCTTTGATTACCTTGACAACCTTATACCTCTGCCTGTACAGGAAGGTTAGCGACAAAGCCATGACCAACTTCAACTTAGCACCTCTTGTGACAGGCATCATAGTGACACTTTTCATCTTTAGCACTCCCTATGTTGTTGTTAGCATCATGATTATGGCTACACCTTCAGAACCATTTTTGTCTGTGAGAAAATTTGCTTACAGGGGACCCAGGCGTGCCGTGCAGAGCATCTTTGTGCTCAATAGTTGTGCAAATCCACTCCTGTATGCCTTTAATTTTCGCAGGCTGCGTCAAAGTGCTGACAAAAATGGACTACAAACATAATAATTCATAAATATAGATCAGAAGCTAGGCATTTATGCATTTATGCATAGTAACATAGCAACTTTATAGCAAGCCTGCATAAGTATGTGTGTGTAATTTTACTTTTTACATTACTTTTCATTCATTCTACTTTTTCTTTAAATTACGAACAAAGTGATTCATTACAGGAATTTTTTTAGTCCATAAAGATTGTCTGATTGTCTATATGTTTTGTAGCCTGACACGTCAGACTATATCATAAGAATGTATAGTCTGAAGACCACTGATAGACTGTACCTCAATGGAGGGGCGGGTGATTGCATTGTCTTTCAAACTGCCTCTCCACGTAATAGGCTAGCGTTCCGGCCAGTGGTACCAGCTGATATATCAAACTTTTCCTGTAGCCCGTCGGTAACACGGCAAAGACATCTTTTCAGAACGAAAACTTCAGTGCACTTTCTTGTTTCACTTTCAAAGAAAATGACAAGTGCAATTCGTCCAAACTAAAGCCAAAGACGATTCCGCTCTGGTTTGAGCAGGGCTGTCGTCATCGTACAAACCCGCCTTACGATTTCCTGCACATACCGCGCTGTGATTGGTATCCGCCTCAGAGGAAGGCTAAAACGGGTTTCTATCAGTGACCTCTAGACGTACCTCTGTGCAAATTCAAATTTGCTACCACTAGGGGTACGTCTAGAGTCTAGGCTATATGTTTTGTATATTCTTCAATAGCAATCTGAGGTGTGAACATGGGAACTGAATCTGAAAATGGGTAAACATAAAAGTCTTTTGCAATAACAAATAATAATAAAAAAATGTTGCAAAAACCTGTTGAAATCTTTAGTGAGTTCATTCCACTTCCCCTATAAATATATCAACTTCCATACTTTCCTTTCCTGTACTTTTCTTCGATCATTGTCTAATCTCCCCCCTCTCAAATCATGTTTTCTATTTCTTAAATGTTAAAGGTCAAATTTTCAGTTGAAGCACTGATAAAAGATGTGTGTAAAATGTATCATATTGTTAGATACTCACCACGATAACTTGTGGATAAAAACAAACCACTTGTGAATAACACAAAACTTCAACTGTTACCAATAAAATGCATTATTGGGTATTATGTCAGCTACCATGTAGATCAGTACATAATTTTGTTGGAAAGAACTTTGCTTTCTTACCAACTCTTAACTCTTCCCAGAATCTATTCATAGGCCTACTCCTTGGTCCTCACTGGTGCATACATGTACTTCTCTATGGCTAAAATCTTTGGTTTGCAATACTGCTGAGATGAGGGGACCAAGACCGCTTATATTTTGTTTATATGAACTTATGTTTTGGTTTAATGACCTGTTAGATGACTGGGTGTGTTTGTTCATTGTTTTAACTACTAAGAAGGCATTTTCAAGTACGATTTTTTTTTACAACCAATGTCTCAGAAGACATTTAAACTATGTTTCATTCATTTTTTTTTTTTTTTATATCATTGTCACTTATTTATGTCCTTTTTATGTAAGTCATGGAAAACACTTAGGAAGTCCACATACTCTTTGATTCTTTGGTTGAAAATTGTTATGTTATTATACCGTATATAGTATATTAATTATGGATTAGTGAAATACATACAGAACACAGTGAGGTGAGACACACGCTAACACGCTTATCCATGGTCCAGTGGACGGGAAATTGCACAGCAACCTTACGGTTGCAAGCCCGAGGCCCTAACCAGTAGGCCACTGCTACCCCCCATGACAGCTACGACTCCCCCAGTGTGACGTAGCACAGTAGCACCACCATGAGAATGTTCACGAGTACTGCATAATATTGTGGTTAAAACAGTTTTTTCCCCCCATATGGTTTCATAAAACATGTAAAACGATACAGAAATGTCTCTGAGTTACTGAACAATAATATTATGTGTAAATTCACTGACAAATTTAACCTGCCATAGGTACTTTAACGGACTCTTCAGGTCAGGTACCATGAAGAGCTAAACAAGATATAATGTAAATAATGTAATGTAAAGGTATGTGTAATGTAGGCATACTTCCAATTGTGAAAACTTTCTTGAAATTTCCTTTGGGAAGAATAAAGTGGTATCCTATCTTATACAACATGACTGAAAAACTAGCAATTGGGACAGGAAGAAGAACACAGCAATACATGTATATAAGGGGTGAGTAGGTGTCTCAGTAGGCATCTCTGGGAACATTGCAGTGGTGGTATTCTTACTGCGCCACTTCAAGAGGGACAACTTCACCCTCCAGCTGATGGTGAGCCTTGCTGCATCAGACATCCTGTGTCTCCTTAGTCTGCCAATGTGGATATGCAGCTTTCTCTTAGGCTGGACCATGGGTCTAATTTTCTGCAAGTTCACCTGCCTCATCTCCTATGCTGGCATTCATGCCAGCGTGCTAACAGTTACACTCCTGAGTGTGCAAAGGTACGTGTTGGTCTTGTATCGTCCACAGTGGTCCAAACTTAGTCAGCATGGACGGAGGGCTGTGTTGGCGAGTGTCTGGGTGCTTGCTGTTGCACTTGCCATCTCCCCAGTTACCACCTTCAGTGTCATTGAGGATGAAAATAAACTACACTGTGAGCAAGTATTCAGATCAGAGGAAGAGAAAGTGGGTGTTCTCCTACTGGAAAGTGTGATATTTTACGCCATTCCACTGTGTATCCTGACGACGTCTTACCTCTGCCTGAACAGGAAGATTAGTGACCGAGCCCTGACCAACTACAGACTAGCACCTCTGGTGACTGCCATCATAGTGACATTTTTCATTTTTAGTACTCCTTACATTGTTGTTAGCATAATGATGATGGCTACCCCTTCGCAACCTCTTGGATCGCTAAGAAGGCTTGCTTACAGGGGACCCAAACATGCAACACAGAGCACTGTTTTTCTCAATAGTTGTGTGAATCCACTCCTGTATGCTTTTAATTTTCGCACTCTGCGTCAAAGTGCTGACAAAAATGTTACACATTCTTCAAATGATGTTAGCTATGTTTGCATGTAGCTTAAGGTTTTAGCCTTTAATTTGATAGGACACGGAGAATGACAGGAAAAAGTGGGAGAGAGAGATGGGTGAGGATTTGGAAATGACCTTGGGCCACAACACCACCTTTAATCTCATTTTATTATTGTTATTATTATTATTTTTTTTAACAGAAGACTTTCTTAATAAAATTCAATAATTCAGTATCAATGGTCTCACCCAAGTCTTTCTTGCTTGCTGCTTTTGGTGGAACAATGCAGAGCATGGAAACAATCTACAGTGACTAAAAGACAGTGACACACAAAAAATATTTCCTTAATATGGGACACAATGTGTATAACCCACAGATCTCTGCTTTACATAAACCAAAAAAAAGTATTAAGTGTAAAGGCAATCACTTACAAATACAAGATAAATTATTAAATATTCTTAAATCAACTTCCGTATTTTTTTCACTATCTTTTTCTGTTTCTGTGGAGAGAATATAAACAAACAAAAACAAATGAGATGTGAAACCATGTAGTTGAGTATGACTTGGGGTGTGTATTCATGTCATTCTGACAGTAAAGTAGAACTTGTTAGAGGAAGAATAGCCCATTTACTGTAACTGTTACTGTTTGTCCAAACTGCAATTTGATTTAGTATCTATGTAAGGTGTTGAAGATGATTGTATGAAAACTCGGTCTAAGTATAGCTTGAACAGACAATAGTCAAGGCTTTTTAATTTTTGTGCCCAACTCTTTTCATCTCTTTGATTTTAACTTTTCTTTTTTCTTTTTCCTTAACACTGTTTTGGTCCTCCTTTTTAAATTATAATCTTTTTGTATTTTTTTATTATTATTATTTCTATCCTAAAACCAACTCTATCAAAAAAATCAAAAAGGCAAATTCGCCTGGTTAAGTTATCTTTATTGATCCTCGGGGGAGACGTGTCTTCTGCTTTTGACCCATCGGTGGGGTATTATGTACACATACATACACACATTTGGAGCTGTGAGTGTTGAATAATCACTCTTGTACCAGCCTGTTAGACGGGTTAGATTTGATTTGCCTCCTGAGGATCGCTGAAACCTCTTCTGCCTACCTGCTCTACTGTCTGGTGGAAAAGACCTATTCTACCAAAAAGGGTAAGTTGCCTATTTTTATCTTCCTAGATACACACACAGGCAAAACATAGGAGGGGATTATTGTGTCCCTATTCATGCACTCTTGAGTCTCAGGGTTGAAAAAAGAATGGGCACAAAACGGTACACTACGCACGCACTGTACAGATGCTAAAATAGACATTCGTAGCACTCAGCTCTAGACAATTAGCACTTACACCTCTAGAAAATTAATTGGTTGGTCTCCAGACTAAATATCACTTGTGATTATTTAATTTGGCATTAAAAAATAGCCAAGAAATCTATACGCCTCTAGTGGCAGCAAATGTACTTCAATGCTGGTGGTCAGGGATGTCTAGAGAATCTCCAGCTAGCTTGTGAACTGATTCCCTCAGAACTGGCCGGCCAATCATCATGTGTCAGAGGGCTTATGGGTTTTAATGAGTTCTCAAACAAGGGAATGCTTTTCGGTTATATGTGAACTAGCGCCTGAAATTCATTTTATCCCAAATAAAGCACATCTCTTCTAACAAAGCTGGTTTCATAAATGGGGTGTCCCAGGGCTCAATACTGAGCCCTCTATTAGTTTAGCCATGTCTTGTAAACATTTTTTACCTATTTTATTTGCTGACTAATCCTATTGCAAATAATGATGGTGTGAATAATGAGTTAACCACTATACCAAATGGATTAAAAAATAACTCTGAATGTTAAGAAATGCAACTTTAAGTCCTACCACAAAGAACAAGCAAAAGTGTTCATTAATGGATGAGAAATAGTGCTGTTAGAAGGCCCGTGCAAGAGGGCTATGCTTAAACTTACTCCGGAGCTACGCTTTAAATTTAATTGACTAGACCAGTGGCTAGACCAGTGGTTCTCAAAGTGTGGTCCGGGGACCACTGGTGGTCCACGAATTGATTACCATAAAAATATGTGAATTTAGCTTGTGCTATTATTTGAAGGCCAAAGATTGGTTGTTCACTGAATATAAGAGGCACAACTGTAATTCACTGTTTGTGCCTACTCTATAAATAACTTGGTTAAAGGATAGCAGCATGTAACTTGGCGAGGGGGCGCGAGGGCAGGTGGTCCCTGAAAAACATTTTTTGGGAACAGTGGTCCTCGGTCTGAAAAAGTTTGGACTAGACCCTGGACTAGACCCAACATCAACTGTATGTGGGTCTGTGAGTGTAATGAAATAAATAGCATTACTACAACATATAATTGCTTGCATGGTGCTGCTACTAGGGCATATTAGAGATGATCCCAAGGAAGCTGAAGTTCCTTATTTGTGCACTTGCTAGCTCAGCTAAGCTGGAGTTTCTGCAATTTGGTTTCTGTACAGCAATTACTGTACGTGTTAAGCCTTTTAAGGATTTATGTCCATAAAAGGTGTTGTTATGAACAACCAAAAGTATATCCACACTCTTGCTGAAAGAGCAGAAGCAAAGAAGCTATTCTGTACAGAAGGTAAGATATTAGAGAAAAGTCAGAATAGTGACGACAAGAGCAGTGAACCAAACTATTATAGCTATTCTTTGTGAAGGCATCAACTTTTTTCTGTAAGCTTTTGAGAAAAATAAATCTAGTGTCTATCTGGTTGAGTGAAAGACTTGAAAAACCGATAGAAGCTTAGTGCTAACCTTTCTTGTCTTCTGCAGGTCAACAGAAATCTAGTGCTTGACCTTTTTCAAAAAAGGGTAAGTTGTGGGTTTTTAAGAGATTTTTTAGAGACTGGTTACAGGAACAAAGGTGCAGAGACAATTGGCTTTTGTTAACTTTGTCAACTTTGTTGTGATGATTGGAGAAATACACCACAGCAACTTAAAAAAAAAAACCTGTAACACTTTGGACAGGAAGAACAGTGGTGTGCAAGGTACTGCTGATCCCACCATCAAGCATGATGGCTCATCACAACAACTCAAACTCCACTCTACTCTATATTTCCACTGGTGAACAAGCTGCCACTGCTATTCGTGCACTTTGTTTTCTGCTGGGTCTCTCTGGGAACATTGCAGTGGTGGTTTTCTTACTGCGTCACTTCAAGAAAGACAACTTCACCCTCCAGCTGATGCTGAACCTGGCTACCTCAGACATGCTGTGTCTCCTCACTCTACCAGTGTGGATGTGCAGCATTCTCTTTGGCTGGACTATGGACCCTGTTTTCTGCAAGTTTTTCTACTTTATTGCCTATACAGGAATTGAAGCCAGTGTGCTGACAGTCACCCTCTTGAGTGTGCAACGATATGTGCTGGTCTTGTATCGTTCTCAGTGGTCCAGGCTTGGTCAAAGAGGAGAGAGGGCTGTGTTGGCAGCTGTGTGGGTGCTTGCTGGCCTACTGTCCATCTCTGCACTCATCACTGCAGATACATTTGAGGATGACGGTAAACTCAACTGTGAGCAGGTTGTCAGATCAGAGCGTGAGAAGGCTGTTTTTCTTCTAGAAATTGTGTTTGGTTATGTCACTCCTTTGATTATCATGACAACTTCATACTTCTGCCTTCACAAGAAGGTTAGCGACAGAGCTCTGACCAACTACAGATTTGCACCTCTGGTGACAGCCATCATAGTGACATTTTTCTTGTTTAGCACTCCCTATGTGATTGTAACCATAATGATAATGGCTACCCCTTCGCAACCCCTTGGGTCTGTGAGAAGGCTGGCTTACAGGGGACCCAAACGTGCTGTTGAAAGTATAATTTTCCTTAACAGTTGTGTGAATCCACTCCTGTATGCTTTCAATTTCCGCACTCTGCGTCAAAGTGCTGAAAAAAAGTTTGCAGAAATTTCAGGTAGTGAAAAGGACAGTGGACCAAGCACAACACGTTCAGCATAGATAAGTAACTTCTTGATTGTATCAATGGTATACTAGTGATAGTTATAATTGTGTAGTAAAAGTATGTAGTTGAAATAATATATTGACTAATATAGGATGTTTTTTGCAGATATTAGTAATAAAACAATTCACTGAAAATTAAAATAGCCTGTACATGTTTTACCAGAAAGTCTGACTGTTACACAGTGTAATTTTCTTTTGATGTGAATTCTGGATAAGAACTTCGCAAATAGCTATATTATTGCAATTAAGCATGTATATATATTTTTTTTTCTTTAGTGTCACAATATCTATCTTTTATTCCGCACTGCCTGGTGTGTTAAAACATGACTATTAAAAACATTTTTCACTTCTTGTTATGACGGTCATATAATGATTGTCAAAGTTTTTTTTTTTTTTTTTTTCTCCCGTCATCTACTTCCTGAATTTTTGGTCAACGATTCCCGGGACACCGTAACACCGGGGCACATGAAACTTGGTGGGCATGTAGCCCCTGTAGACTTTTACGGAAAAATTTTGTTTTGTCCCCGGGGGCCACTCCATCTTTGCGTGGCCCCCCCGTGAAACCCCAAAAATGCAGTTTTTCCTAAAAAACTACCTGACCCGTGACATTGAGGATGATGAAATTTTTATGGAATGTTGGTCTCAAGAGCCCACTTCAACTTAGCTTATAACCAGTCATTTGTGATTTACACCCCCATGGTAAAAAATTAAAATGCAATATTATACTGCTTTAATTGCCCTTATCTTTACATCAGATGTTCTAAACTGCACCAAATTTAATGTGTATGATGAACCTGACATCTTGTGGGAATATGTCAAGTTTTGTGGAATTTCATCCATGGGGGGCTATAAAATAAATGAATTTATATGTACATTTAATGACAGTACAACGATTGACCTGTAGATGGTGCTATTAAGTGAATGGTTACTGGGTTACAAAATTCAAATGATCATTTAGCCTACATCATATGTGCTCTATGGCAAGCCGTTCAGGAATAAAAACTTCAATATATTGAATGAAACTCCGAATATATTGAATGAAAGAAAACCTTGAATATATTGAATGAAGTCCCGAATGTATTGAATGAAACTCTGAATATATTGAATGAAGTCCTGAATATATTGAATGAAACTTCGAATATATTGAACGAAAGAGCCGCGGGGAGACTTCTGAATTAAAATATATGCGCCTTTCTGGAGAAGCCTTTAGATTGGCTTGCCAGATGATATTGGAAGAACGTTTTTAGTGGTGTGATGAATAGTCTGAAAGGGAGTCGATGAAGAGAAAGTAGAAGCTTATACTGTCTGAAATGTTCTTCCACTTACTGGGACGGATATTTCAATTGAGTAAATGTTTGGCAAAGCCATCATTTCTCTGCAGACTGTGAACATGGAAAACTTACAGCAGAGGCAACATAAATGCTGCAGCCAAGTAACATGTCAATCGGAATATATATATATGGGCATATATCCACGAACAAATTTAAACCTCACGGACTTAAAAATTTAAGTCTCTCCTACATGGACATACAAATTCTTTCAGAAAACTTCTGCAATACATAAAAGTATTGTCTCAATGTATTTAATATTCAACTGAGCAAGTTTCATGAAAGGATATCATGTAAATTGTTAAATTTTTTATCCTGATTCAGCTATAATGTAAGTCTATGGAGGGGCTTATCAATGGGCATAAGTGGGTGATAACACACACAAAGCTGCAATGCTATCAGTTATTTTTTATTGTTGTATTACTATTTCTGTCGTTACAGGTTAAAATCCACCGTTCACAATTGTTTTGTATCGTTTCGGAGGGTTTTTCCATGCGTCACGTCCATAACGTCACATCCATAACGCCATTTCTCCCAATGAAAACCAACTTTTTTTACATTTACATTTGAAATTAAGTCTTTCTCTGTCTTTACTGAGGTGTCCTGTTTGGTAGGAATTAGTAATATTTACATTTCTCTAAAAATTTCACACACTTCACAGCAAAAACTACGCTCTCTCAAAAGTTTGTCCGTTTTTCGTCACGTCCATAACGCAAATTGAATGGCTCATATTCTTATAATGTAAATCATGATATAATTTTTTACTGTTTGCCTATATTCAGCCATGGAGTTTGCATAAGAATATGAATAAAATTGTGACATACTGCTAAGTTTACGGAGGTTATGTGGCATTTTGTTCATCAATAATGCATGAAAATGTCACGTCCATAACACTGGATATATGCCCATATATATATATATATAAATACAGATGTCTGAAATGAAGATAGACTCTGTCCAGCTCTGGGAACAAACCTTTTTCAACTCCACTGGAAAGCATAATCACATTTTCCAATTATTTTTAGTTGGTTATAATTAGGTCTTTGGTGTCGTTGGGGGCAAAAAACACCATTGAGCTTATAATTACTAACATATCCAGCATAGTTTCCCAAAACTTAATCAAAGAACAGAGAAGGCTAACACGAGAACTTTTCTTAAAAGTTTTTTGAAACTACTTTGATGAATCCTCAGTTCATCTGAGATTTCTTAGATGTAGAATAATGAACCTTGAATATATTGAATGAAACCCCGAATATATTGAATGAAGTCCCGAATATATTGAATGAAACTCCGAATATCTTGAATGAAACTTGCCTCATCTGAGGTCAATGCCGGCGGCCATCTTATGTGTGTCACCAGTATGGAAATGCCCATGACCAGGCCAAAGCCCTTATTAGAATTTCTCTGACCAGGCAGTACCGCTTGGGTGGAGTGAATGAGTAAATGAGGCAAAAATATTAAATAAATTATAGTTTTATTAATAATTTCATTGATTGCAGCTGCAAGGTAAAATAGTTTAGTTAAGTCACAGTCAGTTATTTTGGCCGAGTAGTAATCCAGCTGCGTTACCACCTGTACAGCACAGGAAGCGGCGACGATCCCACTGAAGGTTGGCGTAGCAGCTAGCTAGCGGCGACGATCCCACTGAAGCAGCGACGATCCCACTGAAGGTTAGCGTAGAAACTAGCTAGCGGCGACGATCCCACTGAAGCAGCTAGAAGTGGCGACGATCCCACTGAAGGTTGGCGTAGCAGCTAGCTTCAGTGGGATCGTCGCCGCTTCCTGTGCTGTTCACTGGTGGTGGTAACGCGGCTGGATTAATTACTACTCGGCCAAAATAACTGACTGTGACTTAACTAAACTATTTTACCTTGCAGCTGCAATCAATGAAATTATTAATAAAACTGTAATTTATTTAATATTTTTGCTTCATTTACTCATTCATTGCCAACAACTCCACCCAAGCGGTACTGACTGGTCACAGGCATTTCCATACTTGTGACACACATAAGATGGCAACCGGCACTTCAATAATTCGGGACTTCATTCAATATATTCGGAGTTTCATTCAATATATTTGGGACTTCATTCAATATATTCAGGGTTTCATTCAATATATTCGGAGTTTCATTCAATATATTCGGGACTTCATTCAATGTATTCGGGACTTTATTCAATATATTCGGAGTTTCATTCAATATATTCGGGACTTCATTCAATATATTGTGAGTTTCATTCAATATATTCAAGGTTTTCTTTCATTCAATATATTCGGAGTTTCATTCAATATATTCAGGACTTCATTCAATATATTCAAGGTTTTTTTCCTGAATGGCTTGCCATAGTTCTCATATATAACTACATACACACATGCGTACAGGTACACACACACACACACACACACTCTTATACTTGTACACAAAAGCAAACTCACTCATGCAGACACACATTTATAACATGAGAGAGATACAAACAAGTTGACAAGCATCATATATATATGCAGAGAATGTGCAGAACTGAGCGGTGGTCATATTTTGTACCGCCATGCGGTACATCTAGTTTTTCACAGTTCGCAAATCTTTTGGCAGAACTACAAGAGCCTCTCATGTGGGTGATTTTATCAATGATAATTTGTGAATGATGGCTTTTGAACAGTTTACCCTGGTCTAGAGCCTTATAGATGCGTAAAACAGGTTAACAGGTTTTACGTGAAGTGCTGTCCGGTTTAGTAGGGGAAGATCTGTACACAATCGAGGGGTGTCTCACTTTGGAGGGCACTTGAAAACAAGTCCTAGTGTTAAGGGAAGAGAAATGGGACTGGGCCTTAGTGTAGAGGTAGGGGTGGGGATTCCACTTATCACCCATCAAATCAAGACTGGGGCATAAACAAATGCATATTCTTGCAATAATTTGGTTATGGAAATAACACACCAGGATCCTCTTGTATCCAATGGCATGTTAAAAACAAAAGATAAAGGAAAGGCCAGAACAAAAGGAAGGGATCCCAATCGCAACACCTAGAACCGAACATTCTATGGATACTGAACATCATGAACCCTCACAACTCCTCAAACTTTACCTACATGTACTTCTCAGCTGGTCAACAAGCGACCGCTGGTTTTTCTGGATTCTGTTTTCTGCTGGGAATCGCTGGGAACATTGCGGTAGTGGTTTTCTTACTGCGTCACTTCAAGAGGGACAACTTCACCCTCCAGCTGATGCTGAACCTGGCTGCCTCAGATATCCTGAGTCTCCTCACTCTACCATTGTGGATGTGCAATATTCTTATTGACTGGACCATGGGCCTTGCTCTCTGCAAATTTACCTACTTTGTTGCCTCTACTGGACTTAATTCCAGCTTTTACTCAGTCACACTGATGAGTGTGCATAGGTATGTGGTGGTTGTGCATCGTTTGATGTGGAACAAACTTGGCCAACGAGGAGAAATAGCTATATTAGTGTGTGTGTGGGTACTAGCTGCTGTGATGGGCATTTCTGCATTGGTCACTTCAAGCGTTATTGAATTTGATGACAAACAATGGTGTGAGCGAGTAATCAGATCAGAGGACGAGAAAATTGCTGTATTTCTACCAGGAATTGTGTTCCTATATGTCATACCACTGAGTATCCTAATGACTTCATACCTCTGCCTCCAGAGGAAGGTTAGCGAAAGAGCCCTGACCAACTACAAACTAGCGCCCCTGGTTACTGCCATGATTGTGACATTTCTCATTTTTACAACCCCCTATATTGTTGTTTGCATTATGGTAATGGCTGCTCCATCACAACCTTTTTTGTCTGTGAGAAGGTTGGCTTACAGGGGACCGAGCAATGCCACTCAGAGCATTCTTTTCCTCAATTGTTGTGTGAATCCACTCCTGTATGCTTTCAACTTTCGCACTCTGCGTCAAAGTGCTGACAGAAATGTTTCACAAGCTCCAAATGGGCCTAATGCATAGCATAGTATGACACTTTTATCTGAACTAAATGTTTTTTTATGTAACATACACTGTAAAAAAGAATTTGTAATGGTTACTTGAAAATGTGTGGAAACTTGTTGGCTCAAATGAGTTAAGTACATATGACTTTTCTTTTTAGATGTAAAGTACTTTTAACTTGAAAAGAAAAGTTATATTTGCTTAAAGGGGAAGTTCACTTTTTAGCATGTTTAGCCCCTTTTCTGGAGTGTCTTAGATGAAATAGAATCATCGACACCAAAATCTTGAAGACTGCTCCTGTCTCTGATATTTGGCTCATTTAGAATCCCCTCCTTTTCTGCTTCAGAGTGGCTTGCTTTGTGCATGTCCGATAATGACCTTAAAGGAGAGTACCGGAGTGAATTCAAACATAGCCCTGTTG
This sequence comes from Sardinella longiceps, assembly GCA_027497455.2. Classification (NCBI taxonomy): domain Eukaryota; kingdom Metazoa; phylum Chordata; class Actinopteri; order Clupeiformes; family Clupeidae; genus Sardinella; species Sardinella longiceps. The sequence continues at coordinate 12,274,235 of JAODXP020000008.1, read as the reverse complement.
AAAGAGCTTGCTAAATGCACTAGTTAGTGAGTAGAACAAAATAATTTGGTAAAGCACAGACCAAACGCAGAAGCGAACAGGCACTTTACACTGAATCAATGGGACCTGACTGTTGGAAACCGAAAGTAAGGTCTAAGGTTACAAACAAGTGTTTCGTGTTCGCGTTAGGTCTGTGCTGTTCGAAAATCTTTCATTTCATGCGAAATATATTGCTGTTAGAAGGCTCGTGCAGCAGGGCTATGCTTAAACTTACTCCAGTATGTTGCTTTAAAAGAACCTTAAACCTTTGTTTTTAAGCTTGTGCAACTCACCAAGTGGTTAGTGGTGTCCGTTGGCGTTCCAGATGGGCAAACAGAAAATATATTGGGCAAGTGATTAAGGCTACGGTCAGAGAGATTGGTGTTTACTCTTGGAGACCAACCACTTCAAGTCAGCTGATCTGTTTGAACTGAGTGGTACAATGAACTGAGTGAACAAACAACTACGGAGACACCAACACAGCAAAACATTCTTTGGATGTGAATATACTGTACTTCACTTGGCCATAATAAAAGCTAAGTTTGTATTTGGAAGTGGGCCGAAATTGAATTATTGATGGTTGACACATAACAGTAAATGAGGAATGGGCCTAATGCATTTTCAGACACATATTTGGTTATGGAAATAAAACACAAATTGTAGAGTAGTCCACCTGATGGTCATATGTAAAACATGCTGTCAGTCTAGGGGAGAGAGTGCAAGAAAGGAAGTGGTTAGAAAGGGGGCCGTCAATGTGCATGGTTTTTCATGTCATTATCCTTTGGGCTGCATAAACACCACTTTAGCTATAACAAACTCTAAACTGTTAACTAACTAATTACCTACTGTTACCATTATATTTTTCTTACTGTTAAAGGAGAAAGCCGGTGTGATTCTGTCTTAAACTATGTTAAATAATGATCGGAGCACGGACTTGTCGCACATACTGTAGTTCAGGCTTAACGTTTGAGTCAGCTGGCACCTCATAGTTTGAGGTGAATGTAGCTTACCTCCATAATTTCCACCATTGACGAAGCTCAAAGTTACTTCAAACTTCATTCTGTAGATTCCCGTGGGTGTTTTCATTTAAACCGAGGAATAGAGAACTTTGAAAGTGCACATTTAGGTTAGCTATAAGATTATATGTACAGCTTGTCTCTATCTAGCTTGTAAGCTTCCGTCGCCATGTTTCATCTGAACTAACGCGAGATCGACATTACTGAGTAGTGAACTACTACAGTATACATCTCGTGTTAGTTCAGATGAAACACGCTTACACGCTATCTAACCTAAATGTGCACTTTCAAAGTTCTCTATGCCTCGGTTTAAAAATAAACCCCCTCGGGAATCTATGGAATGAAGTTTGGAGTAAATTGAGCTTCGTCAATGGTGGAAATTATGGAGGTAAGCTACAGTTTTCAACTCAAACTATGAGGTGCCGGTAGACTCCAACGTTAAGCCTGTTTGTAGCCAAGCGGTTAACTGGCCATATTCACGAGAGGAGGGGTCAGGTGCAAGTGAACTGTGTGCGACAAGTCCGTGCTCCGATCATTATTTAACATAGTTTAAGACAGAATCACACCAGCTTTCTCCTTTAAGTTTGGCCAGCAGCCAGACCAATGGTACCCTGTCTCTGCTGAATAGTTGGCACTAAGCAGGTGTGGACTTGGTTAGTACCTGGATGGGAGACCATGGGTTGCTACTGGAAGTGGTGTCGGTGGGTGGCACTCTTCTGTCTGGTCCTAAGATCAATCCCAATTCCCCAGTACAGTGAAGGGGACACTGTGCTGTAGACGAGGCTGTCTTCCAGATGAGATATTAAACTGAGGTCCTGACTCTGATGGTCAATAAAGATCCATTGACACTTGTAGCAATAAGGAGAGAGTTCCCCGGTGCCCAAGCTAAAGTCTCAACCTGGCTCATTTAAATTTGGCCCCTATTATCCCCCCACTGGAATTGGCTCATTCATCCATTCCCTCACAGTAAACCTCTAGCTGGTGTGTGGTGAGCGTTCTGGCACATAATGGCTGCTGTGCATCTCCCAGGTGGGTACTACACATTGGTGCCGGTACAGTAAGTGAGGTCCCCCTTCCACTAGAGTTAGCTGTAACCTAAGAGTAAACTAGGAAAGCGCTCAGAGAGCGCAAACCCCCGCAAGACAATGTGGTCACAGATGGTGTTCTGGATCACCGATCGCCACCAAAATCGAATCAGTTCTTCGTCCCAATACACATGTTGTCCGCAAATTCATTGTCCGCAAATTTCATCCAAATCCGTGCAGCACTTTTCAAGTTATGTTGTACACGGACAGACAGACACACGCCGGCGAAAATATAACCTCCTTGGTGGAGGTTAAAAGCGCTATAGAAATATAACCTACTTTACTTTAATCTATTAACAACTTTGATCTATTATCTATTAACTACTTACAAGTGCTAATAAGCTATAATAACCATATATTGGGAATTGTTATTATAAAGTGCTAACAGTGCTACCCCGTTATTGATGAAATATACAATATTCAGTCAGATTTCTGATTGTAACATCAAAGATTAGCTATGTTAACGGTTCTAATGTTCCAGGTGAGTTTCTTTTCATGCTGTTTTCATACCTTATTTGATAGTTGTGAAATGACAGCATTGTGGATTTTAAACTAGAACACAAGTCTGTATGCAGAACATTTTCTAAAAGTAGAGAATTTACATGTTTTTCACCACTCACTCTGTTGGGGATAGGGTGAAGTGGAAGCGGTAAATAAAGAAATGCGATGCTCATACCAATTATCTTCTACCATAACACCAGCACTTTGACTTCTTTACAATGAAACCAACTTCTTTCATAAGTCTGGCTGTTGAATTTCAATGTTAACACTGAACATTTTCAGCCACATCATTAGCTTTTCATTGATTCCATAAAAGGATTAAAAAAAAAAATTGCAAGGGGGGAATGCAAAGAATGAGGAATATGAGCATAAGGCCTAATTCTGGCCAAAACCTAAACGTAAGCATTGCTGGTGCGGTTTTGGTGCGTTTTCGTTAGAATGCGGGTTAACGGGTTAGGTCAGTCACACAGCACACATGTTCTACGCGGCTCCTGTCTGGTTTCTGAGCGCTGAACCGCAAAGCTCCTGCGCTGCTTTTTTGGAATAGAAAGGAGTTCTAAGATTTTAGTTCAAGATTTTACATGCAGAGCTCAGGCAGCTGGTTCGCGCGAAACACTGCAGAGACAATTTCTGGTGTGAATGCATATGTACACAGGCACGGCAAACGGACTACTCACGAACAGCACAGCTCCCAGACCGCAAACGCATACTTTGCGTGTGAATCAGGCCTAAGGCTACTGCCTGAAAAGGTCTTTCCAATGAAGTTGGTTTAATTGGGAGGTGTGGTAGAGGAGAAGGGGTGTGAATCCCCTTTTTAGGCCCCTGGCCTAAACAAGTGCATATTCTGACAGAAATTTGGTTATGTAAATACATACTAGGATCCTCCTCTGGTATCCAATGCCATGTTAAAAACCCAAGATACAAGAAAGTCCAGAACAAGAGGAAGGCTCTCCTTTGAAACATCTACACCTCTTCCTGAATGACAACATTCTATTGACATTAAACATCATGAACCATCACAACTCCTCAAACTTTACTAACTTTTCAGCAGGTCAACAAACTGCTATTGGTATTTTTGGACTTTGTTTCCTGCTAGGCATCTCTGGGAACATTACAGTGGTGGTTTTCTTACTGTGTCACTTCAAGAGGGACAACTTCACCCCTCCAGCTGATGCTGAACCTGGCTGCCTCAGACATCCTGGGTCTCCTCACTCTACCATTGTGGATGTGCAATATTCTTATTAACTGGACCATGGGCCTTGCTCTCTGCCTCTACCTACTTTGTTGCCTCTACAGGCCTTAATTCGAGCATTTACTCAGTCACACTGATGAGTGTGCATAGGTATGTGCTGGCTGTACATCGTTTGATGTGGAACAAACTTGGCCAACGAGGGGAAAGAGCTATATTAGTGTGTGTGTGGGTACTAGCTGCTGTGATGGGCATCTCTAGATTGATCACTTCAAGCGTCATTGAATATGATGACAAACAATGGTGTGAGCGAGTAATCAGATCAGAGGATGAGAAAATTGCTGCAGGTAGATAGCGAGGAGAAGAAAAGAATTTGTAACATAGACTCTTACATTGAGTCAATGATACCTCTTGCTTTCGATTTCAAAGGATTTTGGATCTGTTGATGTAGTGAACATGAAGTTCTTGTTTGCATTTGCGTTAGGTCTGTGTTGTTTCAAATTTGTTTGTTCCTCTCATCTAATGCAGTCAGCAAAATTGTGCAACAGAGCCGTGATTGAATGACGCCAAACAATCACCAATTGGACAAAAGACCTTTCCAACAAAATAGTTTGTTATTAGGAGGTAGTGTAGAGGTTGGGGTGGGGATTGCTCTTATCACTCATCAAGACTGTGGCATAAACATGTGCATATTCTTGCAAAAAATTTGGTTATGGAAATAACACATCAGGATCCTCCTCTGGTATCCAATGCCATATTAAAAACAAAAGATACATGAAAGGCCAGAAGGAAGGGATCTAAATCGCAACACCTAGAACTCTACCTGGATGAAAACATTCTATAGATATTGAACATCATGAACCCTCACAACTCCTCAAACTTTACCTACTTCTCAGCTGGTCAACAAGCGACCGCTGCCATTTCTGGACTTTGTTTTCTTCTGGGAATCTCTGGGAACATTGCAGTGGTGGTTTTCTTACTGCGTCACTTCAAGAGTGACAACTTCACCCTTCAGCTGATGCTGAACCTGGCTGCCTCAGACATCCTGGGTCTCCTCACTCTACCAGTGTGGATGTGCAATATTCTTATTGACTGGACCATGGGCCTCGCTCTCTGCAAGTTTACCTACTTTGTCGCCTCTACAGGTCTTAATTCCAGCTTTTACTCAGTCACACTGATGAGTGTGCATAGGTACGTGCTGGTTGTGCATCGTTTGATGTGGAACAAACTTGGCCAACGAGGAGAAATAGCTACATTAGTGTGTGTGTGGGTACTAGCTGCTGTGTTGGGCATCTCTTCATTGATCACTGCAAGCGTTATTAAATATGATGACAAACAATGGTGTGAGCGAGTAATCAGATCAGAGGATGAGAAAATTGCTGTATTTCTACCAGGAATTGTGTTCCTATATGTCATACCACTGAGTATCCTAATAATTTCATACATCTGCCTCCAGAGGAAGGTTAGTGAAAGAGCCCTGACCAACTACAAACTAGCGCCCCTGGTTACTGCCATCATTGTGACATTTCTCATTTTTACTACACCCTATATTGTTATTTGCATTATGGTAATGGCTACTCCATCACAACCATTTTTGTCTGTGAGAAGATTGGCGTACAGGGGACCGAGCAATGCCATTCAGAGCATTCTTTTCCTCAATAGTTGTGTGAATCCACTCCTGTATGCTTTCAACTTTCGCGCTCTGCGTCAAAATGCTGACAGAAATGTTCCACAAACTCCAAATGGGCCTAATGCATAGCATAATGTAGTGATTTTATCATGGACGTCACTAGGATCCATAGTCAAGGGGGGCTTAGCCCCAGAGGGGTAATATGTAATGTAATATGTTTTAATAAATAAATATATTATAGGTCTACAGTGTATATGTGTGTATATTGCCAACTATTTATTACTTGAAGGACATTTATCAGAATATCTCATATCTTAGGCTATTTTTATTAACAAAAATAGTCTAAATCAATTCATCAGACTGGTTTGTGAAGAGAGATGTTTGCAAATATCTCCATCAATGACTGTGGTGTAAATGAACTAGGCTCTTCTATATAGCTGCATTTATTTCAGTCTAATGCACTGAGCAAGATACAACAATGGTAACAACTAGCTTAGTTCAAATCCTAGGGACATCTGATGATACAGTCAAATATGAAAGTTTCTAAAACATTTATTCTGCAAAATGAGCATACAATTATAGCTACTACAATATGCTAGGCTATAGCAAATAAATATGTCCATCAATGCATGTAGGACAAACTAATATGGCATAGACTACAGGCTAATGTATATTTCATAGTTCAGTCTTTTGGAGAATATGTTGCCTAGAAATTTGCTGGATCAGACTATAGCCTACCAAACTTCAGATTTAAGACTATTTTTCCTGCTCAACTTGAAGCATAGTTCGTCATCAAGAAAAAAATGCTCTCAGTGGATGCAGGCAGAGCTGGAGAATTTACTGAGAAATTTCATATGTACTTAAAGTGGACTTTCTCGTGGACCGTTTATCATAGCAATTAGTGACTAGTACCATTGGAAAGCTTGGAGCCTACTGAATCCGATGGAGATCGCGTATCTGACGTTAACTCAGCGAGTAATATAACCGCTAAGAATGGATGTAATTTACATACAATGAAAATAATCTGCCCAGCGTTAGGGGGGCTTGGGGGAAATTTAGGGAGGCTTGAGCCCCCCCAAAATGAACCTAACAACGTCCATGGATTTTATCTATGGCAAGTGTCATAACATGTTTTGTCTGGTTTGCTCATGGTGTAACTCTGGTTAGCTGTCTGCCCAATAACATTAAGGGGTAACGTTCTGTGAGGCAGTCATAATCGTGAAATATCTCCCAAGTGAAGAAAATATTAAAAAGTGATATTAACATTAAAATAGTAGTCATGTGCTATATACAGGTACATTTCTTACATGTCTTTTGCAGTTCTTCTATCTGCTTTTATTACACGGCTCTTTATAATGCTGTATAATGCTCCATTCATTTTGATGGAACCTCCCAACATTCTATGGTCTGATATTTCATGGTCACCATGCTGCTTTGCAGAGTGAAATTAAATGTAGTGTGCAAAGGAGCATGGGTACTCTCAGGCTAGAAGAAATAGACCTTTGAACTTAAACTTTAAATTTAGACTCTTTGAACTTGAATTGTAAATTTAGAATAAAATATGTCTTTATTTTGTATATTATTTTAATACCCAGGTAAAACCCGTTTCAATTTGATTTCACAAACTTTTCATGCATATTATAGATAGGAAATGGTTTGCTGCCCCTCCAAAGATAAACCACTGTGTTGAGACAGAATAAACAGATTGTGTATAAATGTGTAAATGACAAATAGGCCTAATGCATTGTTTAATACATTTGGTAATGTAAACAAACCACAAATTGTACAGCAGCCATTTGATGGTTATGTGTAAAACATGCTATCAGGAGACAAGAACAGAAGTGATTAAAAAGAGGGACATTGATGTACGTGTTTTATGCTTCTGCGTCATAATTGTCTTGTTTGGACTATTCCTCAGAAATTTGTTCCACCTATCATCTACCTAGTATGCAATCAGTGTGCAGAATACAGGGGGTTTTGGGGGTGTTTGGTCCCCTGATTAACCCCTGAAAATAAATGTTTAGAGCTCACCATGTCCAGCATGTTTTTTTTAGAATGGAAATTATTAACAATTGTGTTTTGCCAAGCAGAGCCAGCAAGGGGCAAAACACAGTATTTAGCCTCTACAACACTGACAATATTCCCGGTAGGTTGGCCTGGTAGGTTAGTCATTCATCCCCACTTTATGACCAATATGTCACAAAAATATTTGGATTACAATATGTAAATGGCTCATTGCAGTTTTTTGTTTGTTTGTTTGTTTGTGTGCACAATGTACAAAGGCCACAGAGGAGATTTACAGTAGACTACCTGAACTTTCTGTCTTTTGGGTCAATAGGGATGAAGGAATTGCAAGTTTGAGGAGCAGGGCTATGATTGAATGATGCTTAACTATCACTATAAGGTTACTGGCCAAAAGACCTTCCAACAAATTTGGTTTCATTATGAGGAGGGGAAGAGGGGCGCGGTGACTGCACCTATCTCCCATCAAACAAATCAAAACAGACCAAAACAAATGCTATTATTTTTGGCAAAAATTTGGTTACGGAAATACATAACAGGATCCTCCTCTGGTTAGCAATGGCATGTTAAAAACAAAGGATACACGAAAGGCCAGAACAAGAGGAAGGGATCTACCTTGAAACAACTAGAACTCTTCCTTAACATTCTATGGACATTAAAAATCATAAACCATCACTATTCTCCAAACTATACCTACTTATCAGCAGGTCAACAAACTGCTGCTACCATTTCTGGACTTTGTTTTCTGCTAGGAATTGTGGTTACAGAGACAATATGGCCTAATTTCAGCTGATGTTACTTGTCCCAATATACACGTCCAAAAATTTCACCCAAATCGGTGCAGTACTTTTAAAGTTATTTTGTACACACACAGTCCCCGGTAAAACATTTTTTTGTTAGGCCTATGTCTCATCAAGACTTACCCTGTCTTTTTGAACATATTCACTATGTCTACATATTTTATTCTGTTTTTATCTACGTAGTAGTTTTTAAGTGTTTGATTACTTTTTTTTTTTTTACCTGGGCAAACGGAAAATATATAGGGCAGGTGATTTAGGCTAAAGTCAGAGAGATTGATGTTCATTCATGCGAGACAAACTGTTTTAAGTCAGCTGATCTGTTTGAACTGAGTGGTACAATGAACTGAGTGAACAAACTCTGAACTAAACACAACTCAGACCTCTGCAGAGACACCAACATGGCAAAACATTCTTTGGATGGTTGACACATAACAGTATAAATAAGGAATGGGCCTAATGCATTTTCAGACACATATTTGGTTATGGAAATCAATCACAAACTGTAGAGTAGTCCACTTGATGGTCATATGTAAAACATGCTGTCAGGCTTGGGGAGAGAGTGCAAGAAGAGAAAGGAAGTGGAAGGGAGTTATGAAGGGGGCCATCAATATGCATGTTTTTTGCATGTCATTATCCTTTACATAAACACCACTTTAGCCAACACAAACTGTAAACTGTTAGCTAACTAATTAACGACTGTTACTGTTTCATTTTTCTTACTGTTAACTTTGGCCAGAAGCCAGAGCAATGGTACCCTTTCTCTGCGGAATAGTTGACGCTAAGCAGGTGTGGACTTGGTTAGTACCTGATGGGAGACCATGGGTTGCTGCTGGAAGTGGTGTCAGTGGGTGACCGGTAGGTGACACTCTTCCTTTTGGGCCTAATATCAATCTCAATGCTCCAGTGCAGTGACAGGGACACTGTGCCAGGGGCGATTCTAGGTTCTGAACTTTAGGGGGGCTCAGCCCCAGAGTTGATAGAGGCTCCTGGTTTGAACATCATGCTTTCCAATGCTTAGATTTACGCATTTTTAATCATACCAACCAGCTACGAAATCGATCCAACCACAAGCACTGACATGCAGCCCCCGTAATGTTGTCACTTCATAAGACCTAAATAATGTTTGTAAAAACTTGTATGCAGAGGTGCCATCACATGTTTTAAAGAAGTGTTGGCAAATGTTCATGGTGATTAGCCTAAAATGTGTTAGACGTAGGCCTACAGTAGGCTCATTATAAATGCTGGTCATACTGGTGGAGGAGGAATTGGGTTTTTCATGGACATCATATTGCTGATGTCACAGAATATGACTACCCAGCAGTTGTGAATCAAAGATGGTATATTTATTTGTTAAAGTAGGGTAGACTTACTGGGGGGTGTGGGGGTACTCCCCCAGAAAATTTGGGATTAGTTAGAAGTTTTTTCCTGCATTTTGGTATATTTTTAAATTATCCTATTACTTTAGCACTTCATGTGAGATTTGAAGTTTGATGTTGCACTAAAAAGTAGTATTGTCGGGGCAATACTGGCAATACTGAGGATGACAGCCCTGCTTGAATGATATGTTCAGCTCCATGGTAATAGTAAGTAAGGATAATACAAGGCCCACTGTATGAGAAAAGATTGTTTATTTTGGAGTGTTAATGCTCTGGTGAAATGTGAATGATAAGGGAAAATGTCACTCTAGGAGCATTAGATTCTTTGCTACTGTAATTGTCATTGGCTCTCTGTAAATCAAACATAGGCTTCATTCTTGAAATGGAATTATAGAAAAATCCATCTAGATTCTTTCCAGCGTATCAGTTCACTATCCATGCCTTAGATTCTTGAGCAAGGTAGGCTCTTTGCCTTTCAGGCTAATTATCATACTTTTAAGCTGTAGTTTCAGTTATTACCTGTGCCACCTATAGGCCTATGACTTCCAATAGCTTTAGAATCAAAAGAAAAAATAATAATAAAGTTGAGAGCATGTATTTCAATATTTTATTCCTAGTGTATTGCGCAAAGAAGAATGAAGGTGCAATAAGGCTGCATCATATTCCTTTCTATCAAGGGTAGTCCTAACCTCTATGATGTCCTGGGTCAACAGGCACCTTATCTGTCACCCCTCCTATTGCACAGGCATGGCCCTTGGTAATAGAATATTTGGGTAATAGAAAATTTATCTGTTGAAATTGTAGGTCTATTATAAAGTCCAGTATTTTTTATTTTTTATTTTTTAATTTCTTGAGCTCTTGGTTACTAGATGGAACCCAGCAGCCAATTAAGCCACCAGATAAAGATAGTTCCCTGTAGAAATATGGGCGATCTTTAAACTGAAATTGAACCCTGTATTGCTGAGCAAGTACATCACAAGTGGTACCAGTGAATTCGCCTGGTTGTCTAGTTTAATTTGATACCAAATACTCCATTGTAGGATCAGATATACCCATACCAAAGCTTCCAAAAGACAATGAAGCAAACCTGTGTCATCCGCGATTATTTTTTTTGGCGCTCGCGTGCGCAAAAAAAAAAAAAACGGTCCGTGATTTTTAGGGGGGCTGAGCTAAATTTTAGGGGGGCTTGAGCCCCCCTAAAAATGGCCTAAAATCGCCACTGCACTGTGCTGTTGGAGAGGCCGTCTTTCAGATGAAATATTAAACTGAGGTTCTGACTCACAGTGGTCATAAAAGATCCCTTGACACTTGTAGCAAAAGGTAGGGAGTTCCCCAGTGTCCTGGCTAAAGTGCCAACCTGGCTCATTTCAATTGGGCCCCTATCATCCCGCCACTGTACTTGGTTCATTGATCCATTCCCTCTCTCTCCACCTCTCGCTGGTGTGTGGTGAGCGTTCTGGCACACAATGGCTGCTGTGCATCACCCAGGTGGGTGCTACACATTGATTGTAAAACTAGGAAACTAAGAAAGCGCTCAGAGAGCATAGACCTCCGGCAAGACAATGTGGTCATGAATCACAGATCGCCACCAAAATTGAAGTCCTTTGTCCCTATACACACGTCTGCAAATTTCACCCAAATCCGTGCAGCACTTTTCGAGTTATGTTACACAGACGGACACACACACACACACACACACACACACACAAACATAACCTCCTTGGCGGAGGTAAAAAGCGCTATAGAAATGTAACCTAATTATTTACTTTCATTTATTAACAACTTTGATCTATTACCTATTTTATGTAACTACTTACAGGTGCTAATAAGCTAATAGATTGAGAATGGTTATTATAAAGTGCTAACAGTGCTGCCCTGTTGTCGATGAAGTATACAATATTCAGTCAGATTTCTGATTGTAACATCAAAGATTAGCCATGTTAACGGTTAACAATGTTCCAGGTGAGTTTCTTTTCACTCTGTTTTCACCTTATTTGTTAGTTGTGAAATGACAGCATTGTGGATTTTAAACTAGAACACAAATCTGTACGCAGGATTTTTTCTAAAGGTAGAGAATTTTTCATTTCTTAGGGGAATATTTTCCCCACTCTGTTAGGGATAGGGTGAAGTGGAAGCGGTCAGTAAAGAAATGCGATGCTCATACCAATTTCCCCTCCCATAACACCAGCACTTTGACTTCTTTACAATTAGGCCTAAACCAACTTCTTTCATAAGTCTGGCTGTTGAATTTCATTGTTAACACTGAACATTTTCAGTTACATCATTAGCTTTTCATTGATTCCATAAAAGGATAAAAAAAGGTTGCAAGGGGGGAATGCAAAGACTGAGGAATATGAGCATAAGGCCTGATTCAGACCAAAACCTGAACGTAAGCGGGACATAAGCGGTGCGGGCGCAGTTTTGGGGCGTTTTCGTTTAGAATGTGTGTTAGCAGCTTAGGTCATTCACACAGTATGCATGTTCAACGCAGCTCCTGTCTGGTTTCTCTGTGAACCGGGAAGCTCCTGCGCTGCTTTTTTGGAATAGGAGGGAGTTCTATTTTTCCAAGCGTGTTCAGTGTGGTAAGAAAGATTTTAAATGCAGAGCTCGGGCAGCCGGTTTACGTGGAACACCGCAGAGACAATTTCTGGTGTGAATGCACATGTACACGGCAAATGGACCACTCACGAACAGCACAGCTCCCGGACTGTAAAGTAACACACAGTTTGCATGTGAATCAGGCTTAAGGCTACTGGCTGAAAAGACCTTTCCAATGAAGTTGGTTTAATTGGGAGGTGTGGTAGATGAGAAGGGGTGTGAATCGCAATTAGAAGCTCTTTTAGCCCCTGGCCTAAACAAGTGCATAATCTGACAGAAATTTGGTTATGTAAATACTGTACATACCAGGAACCTCCTCTGGTATCCAATGCCATTTTAAAAACACAAGAAACAAGAAAGTCCAGAACAAGAGGAAGGCTCTCCTTTGAAACATCTACACCTCTTCCTGAATAACTATTCTATTGACTTC
>JAODXP020000008.1:12147793-12261470 GCA_027497455.2 Sardinella longiceps | reverse complement strand
ATGAAGGCCACATCAGAAGGTCCAGCAGACACAGAGAGCCCATACAGAGACTGACGTACACTAACTTAGGAAACCCTCTAGTCACAGTAGTTCAGTCACTGTTTCAGAGTTTGAGTGAAGCCATATCAAGCTCTTTAAACGAGCCAAGCTCATGGGAACCACGTAGGGTTATGACAGTGTAGTCACTTATAGGATGCACAGGGACGTGCATCAGGAAAGGAGGGGAGGATGTAACCCACTGTTCATTTGCAATCATTGTCCCTGCCCCTTTAAGACAGCTAACACATTACCATTAATGCCCTGCCCCTTTAAGAAAATCCAAAACACTGCGCGAGCTAGTTTCAAACAGCCTCAGACGCTAACAGAAATTTCAAGAAGAAGACACGAAAACTTAATGATCCTCTAAGCTAAAGATTTGATAATTATAACATTCCCCTTAAATAATCTAAAACATAACATCTTACTCACAATTTCCTAAACTTATTACCAAGACGATTTTGGTGAGTTTTGTTTCGTTTTGTTAGTTGTATGAATGCATTACAATGTAATAAGCTAGCGAACTATTAGCTATTTTAATACTAGTCAAAACACAACAACTAGAGATGTTTTCATCTGTTTACATATAGTTAGCGTGAATGAAAGTGAATGTGTGTACTATTATCCCTTTTCTTTGTTATTTTATCGAGTAATTTGTATTTTTGAGTAACGGCTAAGCCGTTCATTTTTCTAGTCACCATGGTGACAGTAGCGAGGAGTAGAATTCCTCCGCTTTCCCCATGTATGTCAATGTAACGGTTTTAGCGAGAATGAGATGAGAGAGAGTGAATGTTATTTTATTTCTTCCATGTTATGGCCTGTTGTGCAGGCCAGGTTTTTCCCCCACCCCCCCTGAACTTGAAGGACAACCTGAAGACTGACCCTGAACGATAGGACAGCCTGAAGATTGACCCTGAACGATACAAGACTGATGGCGAGCCTACCCAGATAAGAGCTTGACCCCCCCCTTTTCACGGCTACCGGCTAATACGGTTTGGATCAAATGGACTGAGATTCATTCTTAAACAAAAGGAAAAAGAAACATTGAACTTTGAACTCCGAATTAGTTAAAAAGTGTTGCAACACGAGTAGAAAAAAGGCCTTATAGGATCCTATGTGTGTGTGAATGGGTGAATGCATGAGAGTGTGTTGATTTTGTATTTTATTTTTCTTTAATGTTTTAAAGTGAAACAGAAGGTTTAAGGAATTCCTTTAACTAAACAAACATTTAAAATACATTTACCTGCAAAAGAAAAGTTAGAATTTGTAACAGTAAAACAGACAGTAACATTAATACTAACTAATAACACATACTTACCTGTTCCCCTGAAAAGAAAAGAAGAGTTAACTCAAAAGATAATAGACACAACTAAATAGCTGGAAAATAGAACAAATCAATTTATCCATAAAGCTATTGTGAAACCTAGGTAAAGACAAAATAATAAAGAAATCTAATAGCAACTCTTATTTAAAGCTACTTAATAAGAAATAGAACCTATTTACAATCTAACTACTATTATATCTACTATTTGATATCTTGTACTGTACATATTTATTGACCTATTTATTCATTCTTTTTTATTGTTCAATAAATGCCGGCTTATTTGTAATTTTCAGTTTCTTGCCTTTTACTTTACCACTCATCGAACCTAGTAGCCCTACTGGTCCAACAGCATTAGCAGCTGAAAACTATTGCATCAGAGCACCTGTGTTATTGTAAGCTATTTAAGTTCAGTTTTAGTGACACGGGTGCTACAATAGCCCTGCTGCACGAGCGTTTCAACAGCAACATATTTTGCATGAAATGAAAGATTTTCGAACAGCATAGACCTAATGCGAACGCGAAACACTTAACATTGAGTCAATGTAACCTCAGATCTTTCGGTTTCCAACAGTCAGGTCCCATTGATTCAGTGTAAAGTGCCTGTTTGCTTCTGCGTTTGGTCTGTGCTGTACCAAATTATTTCGATCCACTCGCTAATTAGCGCATTTTACAAGCTCTTTCAACAGGGCTATGCTTGAATTCACTCCGGCATTTTCCTTTAATAACAGCTGCCTTGAGTTCCGCTTTTCCAGCGATGAAGGTGCTGCAAGCCCAAAGTGCTGGGCTATAACAGCCAACTCTTTTCTTCTTGCAGTGAAGTTGAGGTAACGTAGTTTCAGCAATAAACACTTCTAGATTAAAGGCAGAGGTGGCCCGCGAGCAAGTTGTCTCGCAGAAAAGGGGTCCTTGGGCTGAAAAAGGTTGAAGACCCCTACCCTATATGATTGTTAGTGTAATGATAATGGCTACCCCATTGCAACCTCTTAGATCTGCCAGAACGCTAGCTTACATGGAACTCAGACATGCAGTGCTTTCCTCAACAGTTGTGTGAATTCACTCCTGTATGCTTTCAATTTCCGCTCTCCAGGGGCACTGCTAGAAATGTTGGGCCCTATGACAGAAAATAATTTTGGGACCCCAAGCATTGATTTTAATATTAAAATTTTCTCTAGGGCCCCCTGACTAGAATCCTCCTAACTTTTATTTTATAATTAAATTTTAATTTAATTAATTTTGTTACATGTAACTTGTTACTCCCCAACACTGATGTTCATCACCAGTGGCGGAACAACTGAACCTAAGGCCCCGGGGCAAAACGCCAAACGGGCCCCCCCACCCACTCCCAAAACGCACGCACCCCCAAGCGCACATAGGTGCCGGCGCTGAAATAATCTCTACAACAATTCAGACAGAACAATGTATATCGCTCAGTAATGTGTCCATTCGGCATGTAGCCTACTTTAAGGCATAATAATACAACCAACCACATTACAAAAAACAGCCCTGGTATTTGCACTTCCATATTTCCAATAAGTGGCTAACAGGGACACGCGCACGCAATTCACAGTTCATAGATATTTCTGCTAGTTCAAGAGCTCATTTAGTAGCCCATGCTAATAATCCATGCTTTAAACTACTGCACCAAAACAATGACACACCAATGCATATAAAACATAGAGCCAGCCGCTCAAATAAAAACCTGAGTCTTACCTTCATGCAGTTAACGAAATACGAGACAGCTTGCTCTTCTCCACAACCTTGTCTATGGATAGCAGTGTCATTACTAGCCTACTACTAGTGCAGCTAGCTAAAGCTGCAATTGAGTTGACAATTTCGTGCATGTTTCGCTATCAGTAAACAGTGCTCTCTTCAATTTGTCTCGTTTTTGCTCCGCTCCCTCCCCCTTGGGTTGCTTGGAACTCCTGTTCATTTTTTTAGCCTGGCCAGCTCAACCTCTCCTAACTGTGGCTAGATGACTTTCAGTTTCCAAATGAAGAGTTGTTTTGCTACTCTGCCTTGATGCTCCCAGAAGGCATTGCTTTTTTAAAACATTATTTAAAAACAATCAAATAAAAAACAGAGATTTCTTTCATTTCAAACAATGCACAATTTCTAACATGCCAATGAGAGAGCTGGTTACAAAATAATGACTGACAAACAATTTCCTGATTCTCAATCTCCCTCTCCACATTCCTAACCCTTCTCTACATTGGCCAGAGCTACAGCCAGTGTTAGCACAGGGACAGGGAACTGAGTCATGTTCACAACTAGTAGAAGCAGACGGTGAATTAAAAACTCAAAGAGGTCTAAAGATCGCCTTCTCTTTATTATTCTGTCCATCCTCTATTGTGTCCCGCTTTTACTTTTAAACATGCTTCATCCGTACATATTCTCGTACACAACCAACAGAGAAGCCATGCGCACCTCTTCCCTAGTCCACTGACAGCTGACGCAGCAGGACGATGGCTTTCATACTAAACTACCCATCATGCATTGCACTTTTTGCAAATTGCAAAATGTAAAAACAACCATTCTAAATACATAACAGCTTAGTTTTGCTCGAAAACCTTGTAATTTAGTTTATTTTAAGTGTCTTTAAGGAATTTAAAAGATTATTTTTTTTTATATATATAAATAACCATGATAAGAATGATAAGCAAAGACAAGGGGTATATAATGTAATGCACAACTAAGGTCTTTCACTGTTTTCAATCTTGTCTGCTGCAATGCAACTAAAGTGTGGTCAAGAAAATTTTCGTGATGCAGTTGAAGGTTGATGAAGGGGCCCCTCCTCCATAGTGGGAGGGCCCTGGGCCCAGGGGCGGTGGCCCTGCCCGCCCCCCCATAGCTCCGCCCCTGTTCATCACATTTTGCCTTGAGATGCCTCAACATAGAAGATGTGTTGTTGTTATAAGACAACACTTGAGGGCACTGTACATGCTGACTCTGAAAATAACAGTCATTGCTATGATCCTACAACACTTTTTGTGTTGATTGATGACTGTTTCGCCACGGAGAAAGGGAATATCTAAGATTGGTGCCGCGCAGCACAGTCTTGCCGCGCAGCACAGAGCTGTAGGGGGAGCTCTATCAGTAAAAATGCAAGCACAAACCGAGGAAACGAAGGCGCATAGCGGTCGGTTTTTGGGTCTTTTCCTCAAATGCATATATGCCAACTTGGTTGGTAATGGACCATGGCATTGCAAGCAGCATAGGACCAAAGCACAGCACAGAAGATGAGCAAGAGAACAAATAAAACGAACAAGAGGGTATTAATTCAGATGATGTGGTTGTGGAGAAGAGCAGAAACGTCTATATAACATGAGGAACGAACAGACTAGGGGACAGAATGCAAAAAGGAAGTGTTTAATAGGGAAGAAATTAGGTCCATGTTCTTCCTCTAAATACCTTTACAAAGTCCTCGTCAGGCAAATACCCTTACCAAATCCTAGTCCGTCAAGCATCATGGACCATAACTCAAGCTCTGTCTTCATCTCAGCTGGTGATAAAGTATCCACTGCTATTCGTGGACTTTGTTTTTTGCTGGGCGTCTCTGGGAACATTGGAGTGATGGTTTTCTTACTGCGTCACTTCAAGAAGGACAACTTCACCCTCCAGCTGATGCTGAATCTGGCTGCCTCAGACATCCTGTGCCTCATTACTATACCAGTGTGGATGTACAGTTTTCTCCTCGGCTGGACCATGGGCCTTCCATTCTGCAAGTTTATGTGCTTCATCGTCTATACCGGTATATATTCCAGTATACTCACGGTCACACTATTGAGTGTGCAGCGGTATGTGCTGGTCCTACATCGCTTGACATGGAACAAACTTGGCAGACAAGGAGAGAGAGCTGTGTTGGCAAGTGTTTGGGTGTTTGCTGGCTTACTTGCCACCTCTCCAGTGACCACTTTCTTTGTCATTGAAGATGAGGGTAAACTTCATTGTGACCAGGCTGTAAGGTCAGAGGGTGAGAAAGTTGGTGTTCTCTTATTGGAAATTATGTTGTTTTATGTCACACCTTTGATTACCATGACAACCTCATACCTCTGCCTGCACAAGAAAATTAGAGACAAAACTCAGACCAACTACAGACTAGCACCTCTGGTGACTGCCATCATAGTGACCTTTCTCATCTTTTGTACTCCTTATTTTGTTGTTAGCATAATGATGATGGTCACCCCTTCCCAACCTGGTCACCAGGCAGTCAGAAAACTTGCCTACAGTGGACCCAGACGTGCTGTGGAGGGCATTGTTTTCCTCAATAGTTGTGTGAATCCACTCCTGTACGCTTTCAATTTTCGCACTCTCCGTCAGAATGCTGACAAAAATGTCACACAAACTCCAAATGATGTATAACAACACAGTATAGCATCTTCAGACTATACTGTATGTTTTGGCCCCTAAACATGATTATAGGCCTATCCAACGTTTTATGTCCCAATACAGACATCCAAAAATTTCATCCAAATCCATGCAGTACTTTTCAAGTTATGTTGACGCTGACACACACACACGCACACACACACACACACACACAGACGCTGACACACACGCACGCACACACACACACACACACACACACAGATGGAGTAATTCTGACTGTACAAAACATCAGTTTTGTAATAATAAAGTTGTTGCTTGTAAAGGTAGCAGTGCTGCGCTTTTCCAGTTGGTCTTATATGATTGTTGGATCGAAATCATATCTCCTGATAGTGTACAAGGATGTAGTACAAGCTTTGATACTGAGGTAAATGTGATCAGAGGTCTAAAAACCCTTTGGGTGACATTTAAGAGTGTCACTACTGAAACACTTATTTTACACTATCAGGACAAAAATGTTTGTGTCATTTTGGAATATCTTAGGTTTAGACTTAGATTTATCAGAAATTGTCACTACCGAAACAAAACTTTGGTGTAATATTGTTACAGTAGTGACATAAATCCAACTTTTCTCTAGTAAATGAAAAATAATATACACATTTTTTGACATCATATCATGCAACAAAGAGTATGAACCCTATGTCAATTAAAAATTCAACAAAAACCTATGATTATGTCATCTGAAATATAGCATGCAAGTTACAGTATAATACATACTTAGCTAGTTAATAAATAGATAGCTAATGTTTGTCATTTCTGTCATTTTTGTCAAACTTTTGAGGTTATGCAGGCAAGAAATCAAATTGTTGATAATCAACATGTCTAAATAAAGTAAAATTAAAAAATTGAGAAGAGAAATGTAAAGAATTTTAAAAGTATTACTATTGGTATCCAATAAATTAATGTTCCATGGGAATAAAGACCTAATGTGCAGAAGAATAGGGAACATGGACCTATGACCTATCATATGTCATGGTCAACAGGATGAGTAAATCTATTAATTCAGTAAATGTTTAATTTTAGGATCTAATAGGATACTCATATCATGTAATATAGTAGGGATTAGTTGATATTGGGTAAGAAAAGGCCTACTAGAAGACCAGCCTCTCCGAGGTGGTATTCTTTATCCAAAATGAAATATTATTGAATATTTGTCTAATTTTGAATTACTTTGGTTAAAGTAAAACTTGTTATTAGAACTAAAGACAATGGGTAATGCTCTTAGTACGAAAATGTGGGGCTCCAATGACTGAGCCCTGTGGTGCAATACAAGATATACTGTATTCCGGCCTGTGACATTACACGACCATGCTGTGAGAACATATTTACCAGTTGGATGGGTATTTTACACATACATCAGCACAAATTAAGAACAAACATACCTACATCATGTAACTGGGCTACAAGATTCAGAGAACATACTGTTGACAAATATTGCTCTAGTAACTCTTGAGATGAGAAAATGAAATGTAATTGGTAGACTCATCACGTCACTAGGTTCCAGAGTCAAGGGGGGCTTAGCCCCCTATATTGATGCGCGCGTGCCGAATTCTTTTAATAAATAAATTATATACAGTATATGTGTGTATATTGCCAATTATTTATTACTTGAAGAACATTTATCAGATTCTATCATATCTTACGCTATTTTTATTAACAAAATTAATTTAAATCAATTCATGAGACTGGTTTGTGAAGACAGATGTTTGCAAATATCTCCATCAATAAATGTGGTGTAAATGAACTAGGCTGTTATATTCTAAGACTATTTAGCAGTCTGGTGACTGCCATCATAGTGACCTTTCTCATTCTTTGTACTCCTTATTTTGTTGTTACCATTATGATGATGGCCACCCCTTCTGAACCTCTTTTGTCTGGGAGGAGAAAACTTGCCTACAGTGGACCCAGACGTGCTGTGGAGAGCGTTGTTTTCCTCAGCAGTTGTGTGAATCCACTCCTGTATGCTTTCAATTTTCGCACTCTCCATCAGAGTGCTGACAAAAATGTCACACAAACTCCAAATGTGATGTGTAACAACACAGTATAACAACTTCAAACTATACTGTATATGTGTTGGCCCCTATATATGATTATGTCCCAATACAGTAGTAGGGTCATAAACCTCACTTCCGTGACCATCTTCTGGCTAATATGTTTTGACAACTGTTTTGGCTTCTATAGACCATTTATAAAAAAATTAGCCCCCATGTCCCTTGCAAAAACGTCGGCATTTTTTTCCAGAAGGCCGAATCCAAAATGGCTGCACGAGTCATCTTGCAAAAGTATAAAAGAAGTATTATTTTTACCAGAGCAACTACAATTATGTATGAATACATTATTTGTGGTAAATAGGATTCCGACATCATTTTGAGATTTCAACATCATCTTGGCCCTGAAATCCAAGATGGCCGCCATCTGATAATATATAAATTTACTTTTCAACCAAAACACCAAGAATGACCCAGGGAGCATCCTGAGCATAAGGATTATGACATTAAGACATCATTCAGTCCCCATAAACCAAGATGGCCACCATCTGGGAAAGAATGTGACATGGGCATTCTTCTTAACAAATTCAGAAGCATGGGCATTGATGGCAAAGTACACTCCTGATTTGAATCCTATCCTATCTAACTGGACGATCGATCATTCAACATGTCATGGCTAGGGCAAACACACCACCTCAACACAAGAGTACCCCAAGGCTTGGTTCTGGGGCCCCTCCTCTTTGCCTTGTATGCAACATCATGAGGCCCAGTCATACACTCGCATGGCTTCTCCTTCCACTGCTATGCAAATGATACCTAGCTATATCCTTTTCTTCATGGATGAAAGATAACCATCTCCAACAAAACCTCTCCAAAACTGAACTGTTGGCCCTCCCAGCCAAGAAAGCACATCACAGCATCAGCATTAAGACTGACTCCTATCTATTCGTCCCACCAACAGGAACTATTCAAGTTCACAAGAAAAGTCATTTATGCTGATCAAAAGAGTAGCACCATGGCTTAAGCTTGTTCAGTGAATGGGAAGAACATGAAAAAGAAATAATCATTCATCCATTTTGAAGATAACTTATGCCAACACTGCCTCCGTGCCAACTACTAGGCATATCTAGTACGTTATGCCATCCTTCCCTGAAGCACCATCCCATGTCAATCAGCCACAGACGGAATGGTTGAATTGGATGGTGTCACAATCCAAATCAGGGCACAACCCAGGAGACACAGGAGACAAGGAAGCACAGGACTAGGAACTAAAGACAGGAAGCAACGATGATGTCAAAATCATAATTCTTATGCTCAATTTGCCTCAGAGTAAGAGTAAGAGTACTTTATTTTGTCTTTCGGGAAGGAAATTCTTTCTCTGCATTTGACCCATCCGGGGGGTATACACATACATGCATACAGACACACACAGTTGTTGGGAAGGGTGCGTACACCCACACACGGAGCAGTGGGCAGCCGTTAGTACAGCGCCTGGGGAGCAGTTTGGGGGTTAGGTGCCTTGCTCAAGGGCACCACATCCGTGGGTGCCGGACATGGGGAGGCGCTGCACATTCACTCCCCCACCCTCCTCTTTGCACCGGCCGGGAGTCAAACCGGCCACCCTTTGGTCCCCAGTCCAACTCTCTGACAGGTACTCCACGGATGCCCCCAGAAAGAGTCTTCATGCATCATTCTAGGTGCTTTGGTTAAAAGAAAAATTATACAGACCAAGCACAAAAATGAAGGAAACTTGACTTTAGCACATTATATCTCCCCTTTAATCAAACCAATCAGTAAAGTGTTTTAAATCATTTTCATCGTTGCTTCGTCGCCTTTACAATGAGGTATAGCTTGTAAGCATCGGGTAACCATGGAATGAGCAACACAGCCAAATGTGTGAGTAGTGCCAACCAAAAATGTGCCAAAATAGCCACTAATGGTGTTCTGCTGCTAGTCATCTTGTTTTGAGCTTCAATGCTGCCAGGTGACTGCCAGTCAGTGGTGTGCCTAAATTAGCACCTGAGCATGGGTTCTGCAAATGTTGTGTTTGTGGTTTCTCTAAGCAGCAACACTGGTGGAAAGATGCCATGTTTTTTCCTTCAGGATAGGGCCTGTGCAATAGGTCAACCCGAGGTTGGTGTCCCAGCATATAGAGTGGTGTAGGCCACACCTCAAGAAGACCAGTTTCTCACTTTTGCTGCACTAAGGAACCGTAGGTTTCCTGCCAGACACTTACAAGATTTGCTCAACTAAACTGTACCAAAACCGGCTCTCACTACAGACTGTGAGGAACATTATGGATCTTCCACACACTACTGAGAGCCCTGACACTGAGTGTAAAGTGTATGGCCAACATGTTTTTTTATTCTTGTCCTCAGTTTTGTGCAAGAGTACAATCTCCAATGCTCCAAGCAAAGGCTATACCAACAGAACAGTATATCAGGCCATTTTGGCACATTTTTGGTTGGCACTGCTCACACGTTTGTCTGCGTTGCTCATTCCATGATTGCCCGATCCTTGCAAGCTACACCTCATTGTAAAGGGGACAGATCAACGATGAAAATGATATGTAACACTTTATAGACTGGTCTTACTAAAGAGGAGATATAATGGGCCAAAATCAAGTTTCCTTACTTTTTCTACTCTGTTTATTAGCATATGGCGGCTATCTTGGATTTCAGGGCCAAGATGATGTTGAAATCTCAAAATAATGTCAGAATCACAATTCTAAGGGTCTATTTACCACAAATAATGTACTCATACATAACTGTAGGTGCTCTGGTAGAAATAATACTTCTTTAATACTTTTTCAAGATGACGCGTGCAGCCATTTTGGATTCGGCCCTCTAGAAAAAAATGCCGACATTTTTGCGAGGGACATGGGGGCTAAATTTTTTATAAATGGTGTATAGAAGCCAAATCAGTTGTCAAAACATATTAGCCAGAAGATGGTCACGGAAGTGAGGTTTATGACCCTACTACAGAGGTCCAAAAATTTCATCTAAATCCATGCAGTACTTTTCGAGTTATGTTGTACACAGACAGACACTGACACACAGACGTGAAAATATAACTTCCTTGGTGGAGCTTAAAGTGTATGTTTTTTTATTTTATTGTATTGTATTTTTTAAAAGATGTAGTAATTCAGATGAAGGTCTGACTGATCAAAACGTCAGCTTTGTAATAATAAAATTGTTGTTTGTGAAGGTAGCAGTTTTGCGCTTTTCCAGTTGGTTTTATATGATTGTTGGATAGAAATAGCTGGACCTACAGTATACCCTACCAAGGTGTGCAGGCCCTCTTTGGACTGCTTTGAAACAAATTTGGTTATGGAAATTAACCACACATAATAGAACAGTCCTTTTTACTGTTAGTGGTCAATGGGGAGGACATTACAGTTCATGTTCTTCATGTACCATGTAAATACCTCTGCCAAGTCCTGAAAAACTATTAACTCTGCCATCAAGCATCATGGACCATAACTCAAGCTCTGTCTTCATCTCAGCTGGTGAACAAGCAGCCACTGCTATTCGTGGACTTTGTTTTCTGCTGGGCATCTCTGGGAACATTGCAGTGGTGAATTTCTTACTGCGTCACTTCAAAAGGGACAACTTCACCCTCCAGCTGATGCTGAACCTGGCTGCCTCAGACATCCTGTGTCTCATTTCTACACCAGTTTGGATGTACAGTTATATCCTTGGCTGGACCATGGGCCATGCGTTCTGCAAGTTTGTATGCTATACTGACTTTCTAGGTGTATATGCCAGTATACTCACAGTTACACTATTGAGTGTGCAGCGGTATGTGCTGGTCCTACATCGCTTGACATGGAACAAACTTGGCCAACAAGGAGAGAGGGCTTTGTTGGCAGGCGTTTGGGTGTTTGCTGGCCTACTTGCCATCTCTCCAGCCACCACTTTTGTTGTCAATGAAGATGAGGGTAAACTTCGTTGTGATCAGGTTGTAAGGTCAGAGGGTGAGAAAGTTGGTCTTCTCTTATTGGAAATTATGTTGCTTTATTTCACACCTTTGATTACTATGACAACTTCATACCTCTGCCTTCACATGAAAATTAGAGACAAAGCCAGGACCAACTTCAGACTAGCACCTCTGGTGACTGCCATCATAGTGACCTTTCTCATTCTTTGTACTCCTTATTTTGTTGTTACCATTATGATGATGGCCACCCCTTCTGAACCTCTTTTGTCTGGGAGGAGAAAACTTGCCTACAGTGGACCCAGACGTGCTGTGGAGAGCATTGTTTTAATCAACAGTTGTGTGAATCCATTCCTGTATGCTTTCAATTTTCGCAGTCTCCGTCAGAGTGCTGACAAAAATGTCAAACAAACTTCAAATGATGTATAGAGTACATATATTTATATATATATATGGGCAATTCCACGAAAAAGTCAACCTCACCTTAAAAATTAAAGTCTCATTTACATGCACATGCAAATTATTTCAGAAAACTTGCAATACAATCAGTATTGTCTCCATGTACTGTAAATATTCAACTGAGCAAGTTTCGAAAGGTTATCTATATAATTTTTTTTACCCTATTCAGCCATAATGTTATTCTATGGAGGGGCTTATAATAGGCATAAGGTGATGACACACACAAAGCTGCAATGCTATCAGTTATTTTCTATTATTATATTACTATTTCAGTCGTTACAGGTTAAAATCCACCATTCACACTTTTTTTGTATAGTTTTTGGAAGGTTTTTTTAGACGTCACGTCCATAACGCCATTTCTCCCACAATAACCCCAATGGTAGCCAACTTATTTCACATTTACATTTAAATTAAGTCTTTATCTGTGTTCACTGAGGTGACCTGTTTGGTATGAATGGAATAATTTTTACGTTTCTCAGGACATTTCACAGACTTCATAGCAAATACTGAGTAAAAAGCTTGTCAATTTTTCATCACGTCCATAACGCAAATTGAAAAGCTCATATTCTGATGATGTACTGTAAGTCATGATATGAATTTTTTTGTGTTTGCCTGTATTCAGCCATGGAGTCTGCATAAGAATATGAACAGAATTGTGAAATACTGCTAGGCTTGCAGAGGTTATGTGGCAATTTGTTCATCAATAATGCTTGAAAATGTCACATCCATAACGCTGGAATTGCCCGTATATAGGTTTATGGTCATAATTCACCATAGTTATTGTTATGCATCTTTATCCTGTTTCTGCATATTGCTGGTATGTTAATTCTATTGTGTAATCTTTATTGTGTTATCGTTACTGTAACGCTGCCCCTTTAAGGTGGAATTCTATGATTGCTTATTATGGGATGTGCAGCGTTGTCATGGTATGTTGAGCGCCATGTCTGAATTAACAGTTAAATGAATGATTAAATAAATGACATGCCGTTGCGTGCTCAAAAGTAGAAATTGATTTTTGTCTCTTCGCACTGCAATTTCCACAATGCTGCGTCTATGCACTTTAGTGGAAGGTGTGTCTCAATAAGTCCGACACCAACGATATGCTTCTGGCAACTCTTGCCAGTTAGATCCTTGTTATCTCCTTTACAGTCTTTTTCTAATATAACAGGCTACTAATTACAGGTTAATACCTTTGTATTTTATGAAGGTTAGTCTAGGCTCCGTGACAAATTAGCCTGACATAGCCCGCCCATAATACGAATGTTCATCCGTATCCATGGTCTGGGAACGGCCCTCTAGGGCGTGTTTACATCGGTAGAGAGTCTACCGGCCAATAAGCGAAGCTGATTAGACGAGCTGTCCAATCATTTCAAACCAGAAGTGAATGCCCTCCCCTCCGCAGTATAATCGCGCCAGATTAAAGAACCCCCAGACCATGAATACGGATGAACAGCAGTATTATGGTCGGGCTATGTCAGGCTAGTGACAAATGGCAATAATAGCATAAAATTCCCCTGCAGCTGATCAATGAATGAATGAATCAATCAATCATAAATTAAATGGATTTATTTATCCAATTATAAGAACATGAAACAAGAGAATCATTTTGGGTCCGTGTACTTTTTCGTTCATTCATTATTCTATTTTGGAATGAAAGATGAAATTGAAAAAAGGGTGCAACTTCTTGTCTTGTTTAAAGCCATACACGCAGAAATGGCTGTATTTGGTTTTCTGCATGTGTTGTCTCATACCATAATAGTATTATAAGAAATGACAACATTTTTGATCGTTTTTCAATGTGTGATAGCCTATTTGTTTATTCATTTATTGAAATTCATTTGACTGACCCTTCCGTTTACCCGGAAGGAAAGTTTGCAGCGTTGCACCAGAAAAGGTCTAAGTTAGCTGGCGACCATACGAGGCATACGCAAAGACGCTCCAGACGTAGCCGGGGCCAAAGACATAATAGAAAAATAATAGTGTATTCTTTAGCTGGCAAGTTTATTAATGAGCTGAAGCTCGCGCACTTGCTCTTCATACCAGTGTTTTACGCACGTTTAATACACATTTCACTTTGATATATTTGGGGCATTATCGTTGGGAAGCCATGTGTCCATGTAGACTACACAGGTAAAGGCTGGAGATGAGCTGGGAAGCTGATGGAAGATGCTGATAATCAGAGCTGTCAAAATCCTTTCTCAATCACAGTTGGTCTACCCTTCCCGTCCTCTGTCCTACTCAATATTGTGGTGGCGCTTGCTTGCATGCACTTGCTTGTGGCGCTTGCCTGCTATAGCCTATGCAACCATCTCACGAGGTTGTGAGCATCACAAAATTTTATTCGCACACTCATCACAGATCAACCACATATTTTGAAGTGTAGCAACGTTCCGGAATAGTGTTGCAACAATGCTTGCAAAGTCTGTATTTGCCTCCAAATAAACCAAAAAACTTAACCACCTACTTCCAGAATTACTTCCAAGTCATCCGAATTCTGGGTGCTTAACAAACCAAAGACGCAATTCAGATGTATGTTTTTCTTTTATTGCCCTTCTCTTTTTTTCTAGGAGTCAGCGTTTCATTTTCAGTTCCTAAAAGATATCAAAACATGGCGCTTGTTTCCATTTCATAAGTGATATTCAAGCGTAAAACACCATAAACGAGTCCTTATTCATTTCTCGTGCGACTTCTAAAATAGAATAATGAATGAACGAAAAAGTACACGGACCATTTTGCCATAGCTCTGCCTCTTCATACTTCATATACTTCATACAATAGCCTGTGGCCTATTCATTGCAAAATAGGTGGTCACATAATTCAGAAAGACATATTCTGAAACAAATTTGGTTATGGAAATAAACCACACGTAATAGAACAGTCCTTTTTACTCAGTGTCTTTGTAACACATGAGGTAGGAAAAAAACAGAGGGGACGGAGTGCATAGGAAGTTAGTGGTTAATGGGGAGGGCATTGTGTCCATGTTCATCTAAATACCTCTGCCAAGTCCTGAAAAGCTGTTGACACTGCCATCAAGCATCATGGACCATAACTCAAGCTCTGTCTTCATCTCAGCTGGTGAACAAGCAGCCACTGCTATTCGTGGACTTTGTTTTCTGCTGGGCACATCGGGGAACATTGCAGTGGTGGTTTTCTTACTGCGTCACTTCAAAAGGGAAAACTTCACTCTACAACTAATGCTGAACCTGGCTGCCTCAGACATCCTGTGTCTCATTTCTACACCAGTTTGGATGTACAGTTATATCCTTGGCTGGACCATGGGCCAAGCGCTCTGCAAGTTTGCATGCTATACTGTCTTTCTAGGTGTATATGCCAGTATACTCACAGTCACACTATTGAGTGTGCAGCGGTATGTGCTGGTCCTACATCGCTTGACATGGAACAAACTTGGCAGACAAGGAGAGAGAGCTGTGTTGGCAGGCGTTTGGGTGTTTGCTGGCTTACTTGCCATCTCTCCAACCACCACTTTCGTTGTCAATGAAGATGAGGGTAAACTTCGTTGTGATCAGGCTGTAAGGTCAGAGGGTGAGAAAGTTGCTGTTCTCTTATTGGAAATTATGTTGTTTTATTTTACACCTTTGATTACCATGACAACTTCATACCTCTGCCTGCACAAGAAAATTAGAGACAAAGCTCAGACCAACTTCAGACTAGCACCTCTGGTGACTGCCATCATAGTGACATTTCTCATTCTTTGTACTCCTTATTTTGTTGTTACCATTATGATGATGGCCACCCCTTCCGAACCTCTTTTGTCTGGGAGAAGACAACCTGCCTACAGTGGACCCAGACGTGCTGTGGAGAGCGTTGCTTTAATCAACAGTTGTGTGAATCCACTGCTGTATGCTTTCAATTTTCGCAGTCTCCGTCAGAGTGCTGACAAAAATGTCACACAAACTTCAAATGATGTATAGAGTACATATATTTATATATGTATATGGGCAATTCCACGAAAAAGTCACCCTCACCTTAAAAATTAAAATCTCATCTACATGGACATGCAAATTATTTCAGAAAACTTGGAATACAAATAAGTATTGTCTCCATGTACTGTAAATATTCAACTGAGCTATTAGTATGAAAGACATATTCTGAAACAAATTTGGTTATGGAAATAAACCACACGTAATGGAACAGTCCTTTTTACTCAGTGTCTTTGCAACACATGAGGTAGGAAAAAAACAGAGGGGACGGAGTGCGAAGGAAGTTAGTGGTTAATGGGGAGGGCATTGTGTCCATGTTCATCTAAATACCTCTGCCAAGTCCTGAAAAACTGTTAACTCTGCCATCAAGCATCATGGACCACAACTCAAGCTCTGTCTTCATCTCAGCTGGTGAACAAGCAGCCACTGCTATTCGTGGACTTTGTTTTCTGCTGGGCATCTCTGGGAACATTGCAGTGGTGGTTTTCTTACTGCGTCACTTCAAAAGAGCTAACTTCACCCTCCAGCTGATGCTGAACTTGGCTGCCTCAGACATCCTGTGTCTACTCACTATACCAGCGTGGATGTACAGCTTTCTCCATGGGTGGCCTATGGGCCTTCCATTCTGCAAGTTTATCTGCTTCGTCGTCTATCTAGGCGTATATACCAGTATACTCACGGTTACACTACTGAGTGTGCTACGGTACGTGCTGGTCCTACATCGCTTGACATGGAACAAACTTGGTCAACGAAAAGAGAGAGCTCTGTTGGTGGGCATTTGGGTTTTCGCTGCCTTATTTGCCATCTCTCCAGTGTCCAATTTCTTTGTCATTGAAGATGAAGGTGAACTTCGTTGTGATCAGGCTGTAAGGTCAGAGGGTGAGAAAGATGGTGTTCTCTTATTGGAAATTATGTTGTTTTATTTCACACCTTTGATTACCATGACAACTTCATACCTGTGCCTGCACATGAAAGTTAGAGACAGAGCCAAGACCAACTTCAGACTAGCACCTCTGGTGACTGCCATCATAGTGACATTTCTCATTCTTTGTACTCCTTATTTTGTTGTTACCATTATGATGATGGCCACCCCTTCCGAACCTCTTTTGTCTGGGAGGAGAAAACTTGCCTACAGTGGAGCCAGACGTGTTGGGGAGAGCTTTGTTTTCCTCAACAGTTGTGTGAATCCACTCCTGTATGCTTTCAATTTCCGCACTCTCCGTCAGAGTGCTGACAGAAATGTCACATCAACTTCAAATGATGTATAACAGAGTATATATATATATATATATGTGTGTGTGTGTGTGTGTGTGTGTGCAATTCAGCAGCGCATAAGCATTATAAAATGAATATTCTCTACTCTACACTGTCTGCTTCTGGCAACTCTTGCCAATAAGATACCTATCTCATTTACTGTATTTTTCTAATATAACAGAGGACTAATTACTGGTAAAACACTTGTATTTGTATTTTATGAATATGCTTGGATACTCTGTGACAAATGGCAATAATTACGCAAATTCCCCCCTGCAGACGATCAATGAAATGCTTTCAGGCATGCGTTGAGTTTTGTCATATCAACAAAATGCTTTTCATGTATACAACCCCACCTTGCCTATGTTGTACCCTAACTCTCCTATGAACACTATGACCTCGTAACATCCCCAGTGGCATTAGACAAAACCTCCAGCCTCCACCACGTTACTGTCGGATTGTGGATAGGCACGGTCAGAAGGCATAGAAGCTAGCTGGCTAGCGCGATAAAAAACACTGTGCTCCCATAAACTCCGACATTCCCCACACTACTAACTTGCCTCCTAACTTCACGATGAACAATCCCACCCCTGAAATATTGTTCCCACCACTAACATTGGCCAAGGGATTCGATGTTTGTGCTTGGTGTGGGGTTAAACTCTCACTTTGTCCAGCTGCATCATAACAAAGCAGGGACGCATCTGAAGCCGGTGTCTTCCTCTCCCGGCATCTCACTGGTCTCATTCATGTCCACTGACCGCCGGTGAATGTCACTTCCGCCCGCCTTCTACATATTTCTGACTTTTTTCTCGAAAATTTTGACTTTGAATCTCAAAACTTTCGACTTTGTGATAAGTGGATATTCCACAAGCTAAACCTCAAAGTTGCTATAGGCTTTCATTTCAACTACTGTGAGAACATGCATTTCTTTTATCAAAATAAAGTTTGCTGCTCTCATGCATTTCGAAAAGTTGTAAAATAAAGTCGCCAAGAGTAGGAAACATTGGTTTTTATGTTACAGTATGACACTGACAGTTTCACTTCCATTATCGGTCTCTGCAGATGTGTAAGCTCTTCTCCAGGATGTGACAAAGGTCTTTTATCTGAACACAGAATGTCTAGACAGTGTTGCTTAACAGTGTAGCTTTGAGTTTTGTAATGATTGTATAACATATTAATCTTATATCTTTCTCCTTTGAATTTGTTTATGAGATAAACACACATGTTTAAATTGTTAACAACTATAACTAAAATATATTTTTCAATCTTAAATAAAATCAAAGATGTAACTCCATGCACTTGTGTGAAAGATGTAATTTAACTGGCAATTTTTAGCCTCAGCCAAAACGGATCTTTAGTGGGTCATGCTTTTGCTGTGAACGCTGTGAAATGAGATACCATATAACCCAATAGCCATCCTGATCAATGCTGGTGTATCAAAAACCTCATCATTTTGCTATATAGTCCAGTTCCTTATGTCAAAATTTTGGCCTTTGTGGGAATTTTGGGGGGATTAGGTAAACTATATATTTTTGGAAAAGTTATTGTCTAAGGAATCAGAAAAGCAATGTTTGCATTTGCTCAGATGTCTATATGGTGGCCATATTGAAATTTAAAAAATGGCCAATATAAAACAATAGGCCTACATCTCAATAGGCCTATTTTTTTCTGTGGTCCAATAAAAATAAAACTTTATACAGTGAAAGTATCCATCAAAAGTAGCATTTTTTTGTATTACAAGTTTTTTCTGTAAATTAATTTTAGTATGCAAATGAACTATACTATACCCATATTATTACTAATACAAATTGTTGTATTCATGGGTAGTGAAGAGATGAAGAGGTTGGGACCTGTCTCAATTTGTATTATATGACACCCTGTGGGAGTATGCTGTCAGAAAAGGTGTACTATACAGGGTAGATCAGTTTTCTTCTTAGTGCCTTAGGTCCAAATGCATTGGCTATACTCCAAAATCACCAGAACCAAGTGATCTATAAATGGATATTAAAGGGAGGAGGGGGGTGGAACCTGTCTTAATTTACATTTTCTGATATCCTGAGGCCTGCTGCTTTCCAGAAAGGTATGACTTATCAAGGTTAACTACTTCTTCCTATATTCCATAGGCACTTTTGTATGAAAAATGCACATTTCCCCCCAAAATAGGCATAAGCCTGAAAATAAGGAGGGGGGTGGGAGGTGAAAAAACAAAACTTATAGGTGAAATTCTGAGGGCGTAAGCTCTCAGAAAATATATGGTTTATGGGGTCTAATATGTTTCCCCTAAAAGCCACTGGCAAAAAGGCCATCAAAAAGCCATTTTTGAAAAAAAACCCCACATTTTTAAATGTTGGGTTTTATTGTATGAGGATGGTAAGGCATGCCTCACTGTCACACCTTGCCATATTATTTCACATCCTGAGGGTGTAAGCTTTCAGAAAATATATGGGATTTAGGGTGAATTGGTTTCCTCTTCATGCTTCAGAGTTCAAAATGTAGTTATGCCCTCAAAATCCACAACCAATCCCATTGATTTCAATGGGAATTTAACATTATTCCCATAAATTCCTTCGCAAAGACATCCAAAAATGTATGATTTACATAATCCCCAAAAAATTCCGACAAAATGACATAAGGAACTGGACTAGCTCTGCCTCTTCATACTATAGGCTATTAATTCAGTTCAATAGCCTGTGGCCTATTCATTGCAAAATAGGTGGTCACATCATTCAGAAAGACATATTCTGAAACAAATTTGGTTATGGAAATAAACCACACGTTATAGAACAGCCCTTTTTAGTCAGTGTCTTTGTAACACATGAGGAGGGGATGGAGTGCGAAGGAAGTTAGTGGTTAATGGGGAGGGCATTGTGTCCATGTTCATCTAAATACCTCTGCCAAGTCCTGAAAAGCTGTTAACTCTGCCATCAAGCATCATGGACCATAACTCAAGCTCTGTCTTCATCCCAGCTGGTGAACAAGCAGCCACTGCTATTCGTGGACTTTGTTTTCTGCTGGGCATCTCTGGGAACATTGCAGTGGTGGTTTTCTTACTGCGTCACTTCAAGAGGGACAACTTCACCCTCCAGCTGATGCTGAACCTGGCTGCCTCAGACATCCTGTGTCTCCTCTCTATACCAGCGCAGATGTACAGCTTTCTCCATGGATGGACCATGGGCCTTCCGTTCTGCAAGTTTAACTGCTTTGTCGTCTATCTAGGCCTATATACCAGTATACTCACAGTTACACTATTGAGTGTGCTGCGGTACGTACTGGTCCTACATCGCTTGACATGGAGCAAACTTGGTCAACGCAGAGAGAAAGCTGTGTTGGTGGGCATTTGGGTTTTCGCTGCCTTACTGGCCACTTCTCCTGTGTCCACTTTCTTTGTCATTGAAGATGAAGGTGAACTTCGTTGTGATCAGGCTATAAGGTCAGAGGGTGAGAAAATTGGTGTTCTCTTATTGGAAATTATGTTTTTTTTTGTCACACCTTTGATTACCATGACAACTTCATACCTCTGCCTGCACAAGAAAATTAGAGACAAAACTCAGACCAACTACAGACTAGCACCTCTGGTGACTGCCATCATAGTGACCTTTCTCATTCTTTGTACTCCTTATTATGTTGTTAGCATAATGATGATGGTCACCCCTTCCGAACCTCTTTTGTCTAGGAGGAAACTTGCCTACAGTGGAGCTAGACGTGTTGGGGAGAGCTTTGTTTTCCTCAACAGTTGTGTGAATCCACTCCTGTATGCTTTCAATTTCCGCAGTCTCCGTCAGAGTGCTGACAAAAATGTCACACAAACTTCAAATGATGTATAACAGAGTATAACAACTTTCAGCTAGGCTATATACAGCATTCATACTAATAGCTGTGTCTAATTTTGCAAACAGATATGAGAGCCATTAATGAAATGTATGGATGTAGTAGAAGAAGTAGGAATACAATATGTACATTACTGTCCTATAGTACTCTATCTGAGATGGGAAGCAATTCAGTGCAAATAGTAGCCTTTTCAGGTATCTGTACTTATTATTTACTTACCTACATTTTAAGAGAAATACTGTACTGTTTTACTCATTGCATTTTTAAACCAGATTTTGTGACATTGTCTAGGTTACGTCACGCAGGGTTAATTTTGACATAAATGGATGGTGCAAGCAGTACACGTGGGGTATAGATAAGGGTGTCAAAACAGTTGTATGACAAATGTTAAACTTCTTTTTGTTGAATACAGAATGTCAGATGAAATAAAATGTTTGTTTTGTCATTAACATTTCCTTTGACAACTAATTTCACATACAGGCTTCTCCAGTCAGTCAGCTTTCTATACGTCTGCTCCTGTTCACCTTTGGTAGAAGGGTAGCCGACTCCCACTCTTCTGCAGACATGGACTGGCCATAGGGCATACAGGGCAATGCCCGGTGGGCCGACGGTCATTTTTGGGCTGGGCTGTCATGTACTCATAATTTTCATAAAGAATATTGGGCTAGTTTAATCAAATACTTTGTGTTCATGCAATATCCAACTTGCAGTGTTATTTTAGCTAGCCACAACGTTATTATTATTGAATAAAATTGTAGTGGGCCGCCATGTACGAAGATGCCAGGGCCATTTTTTGGTCCCAGTCCGGCCCTGCTCTTCTGGCATGACTGCAGTGTACTCCACTTCAGTCTCACTTGCGCAGGAAATCTGCACAGGACTGTTTCTAATCTGTTCACAAAAAACTGAATCAATGATGACATCTAACAATTAAAACTGTTAATATAGCACTGAATATTATCTCTAGATATACAATGGCTAAACACACAGATAGGCCTACACAATGCACAATATTGCTTGGATGCAATATGGCTTGGTGCTAAATGATAAATATACCCAGGATAATGATAATGGTGCTGAATGGTAAAGTATTATTCATGCGCATTGTGAAAACAATTTCTCTCATTTTCTTCCTCCCCTAAAGTTAGACAATCAGGTTTAACTTTCCTAAGTTCATCCAGGTTGCTTCAGGTTAACATATAGGCTATCACTGAAGCATTTGTTTCCATTACTAGCCTAGCTTTGAAAGTGTCCATAAACTCCTGTATTTTGTCTATGTAAAACATGACACCTCTATAGTTAAGAGGTGTAGTAAGACTGATGAAAAATTAAATGTTGCTAAACCGATTAGACATGGAATTATACTATCATTCCATCAACAACCAAGTTGTGCAAGTAGTTCAAAATCAAGTTCACAAGTTCAAGCCACTGTTCCTTGATATTTAAAAAAGAGTTCCATGTCAAATTATGTTAGGAAATAGGCACATTTCATGGAAAGGAATGCTTCAATGATATATGGTAACCTGAAGCTAAAAACACTATGATCAGAAACATTGATGGGACGAACTGAGGAAAGGGTAACTTTCTCCATCACAGTGGCATATTTAACAATGATGGGAGTAACCTATAGCCTAACATAGTGGTGTGGCACAGTTAAGCAATATCAAGCAAAAATTTTACTTAAAGGTGACATGGATGAAAGAATATTGAGCTTGAACTCAAAATGCTTGAGAACCACTGCAGATTATTCTGCCATCAATTCTTTACAGACATTTTGGTTTTTGTAGTTTCTCTGGTTTCCAGGTGACCTACTAATACTTTCTGTAACTAAATGTTTGGCTTTTCAAAGATATATTAGGGTTAGGGTTTTTAGGAGTTGGGTCATTCCATGTCAAATCACCCAATGGGTTAAACCCCACCCCCTCAGAAATTGATGAAATTTGGTGTATGGGATCATCACACCTGAACATTTAATACTTGAAAATTTTAGCGCAATCGGACCAGCGGTTTCTAAGATATGCCAGGTCCAATTTTCAGATTTTTGCCAAAAATGGGCTGACCAGCCCACATTGACATTACCGTAATTTGCTTATTTCTGGGTCAAATTCAATAATTATGGTGTCGTTTGAAAGCTAAGACCCCCAGGAATCTGATTATATGATTACTTTTTATGATTAGACCCATTTTGACTAAATGACCCTTTAACCTTTACTTTGGACCTGAATTTGACCTTGTGGATCATGTGACCATCAAGTGACCCCTGGTCTAAAAGTTAGGTCAACATGTTCTGTAGACAATATCAAAAAATCAGAGGTATAATATTTTTCGTTTGTCAGCAATTTTAAAACAAAGTTTGGTTGAACGTGACAAAATGGTCTTTCCATGCTATCTGGCTACATTACATTCCAGTGTCTATGCTAAGCTAAACCTAAAATAAAGCTAAGTTTGGGGTTGGCAGACTAGGAAAATGCATGCACTAAAACAAAGTTTGGTTGAACTTGATAAAATGGTCTTTAAAGGAATATTCTACCTTCTTTTAAATCCCAATTGGTTATTCACTCTCTTACCTAGAGTTGCATATGTGGGTAAAATCACTTTGGTTTCAGTGAATGCATTTTCCTAGTCTGCCAACCCCAAACTTTGCTTTATTTTAGGTTTAGCTTAGCATAGACACTGGAATGTAATGTAGCCAGATAGCATGGAAAGACCATTTTGTCACGTTCAACCAAACTTTGTTTTAAAATTGCTGACAAACGAAAAATATTATACCTCTGATTTTTTGATATTGTCTACAGAACATGTTGACCTAACTTATAGACCAGGGGTCACTTGATGGTCACATGATCCACAAGGTCAAATTCAGGTCCAAAGTAAAGGTCAAAGGGTAATTTAGTCAAAATGGGTCTAATCATAAAAAGTAATCATATAATATGATATATCATATCGCATCACATCATATAGCTTTCAAACGACACCAAGATTATTGAATTTGACCCAGAAATAAGCAAATTAGGGTAATGTCAATGTGGGCTGGTCAGCCCATTTTTGGCAAAAATCTGAAAATTGGACCTGCCGTATCTCAGAAACCGCTGGTCCGATTGAGCTAAAATTTTCAGATATTAAATGTTCAGGTGTGATGATCCTTTACACCAAATTTCACCAATTTCTGAGAGGGTCAGGTTTAAAATCCCCCAAATTTTGGGTGATTTGACATGGAATGACCCAGTTTTTATGTGTCACATGGGTTACACTTTATTTGAAGGTACCGTCATAAGACTAACACAACACTGTCATTAACTAAGACATGAAGTTGTCATGAACTTAAAGTTATCACAAACTTTATACACCTGTCATGACTTCTGTCATTAAGTGTCACCCGGTATTTGTCATGGTTAGGGTTAGGGTTAGGGTTTGCATATGTCAGAAGTCATGACAGGTTTATAAAGTTTATGACAGATTTTTGACAAGGTTATGTCATACCTAATGACAGTGTCATGTCAGTTTTATGACGGTACCTTCAAATAAAGTGTTACCCTCACATGCATGTAAAAAAAATGCTGTAAAATTTATTAGACAATTTGTTCTTGTTCTCTGACCTACAATACATTATTTGGTTATGGAAATAGACCACAGCTGAACTGTGAAATAGTCCTCTGATATCCAATAGTATGCAAAGAGAAAGAGGAAGGTAAACAATAGTGGTAAGGGGAAGAACAGTTTAAATAGTTCCTTTGAACATTTGAGCCTTGTTCTGAAATTACAACATTGTTGACCCCTCTGTCAAGCATCATGGACCATAACAACTTAAACTCCACATACATCTCAGCTGGTGAACAAGCTGCCACTGCTATTCGTGGATTTTGTTTTCTGCTGGGCATCTCTGGGAACATTGCAGTGGTGGTTTTCTTATTACGCCGCTTCAAGAAGTACAACTTTACCCTCCAGCTGATGCTGAATCTAGCTGCCTCAGACATCCTGTGTCTCCTTACTCTACCAGTGTGGATGTACAGCTTTATCGTTGGTTGGACCATGGGCCCTGCTTTCTGCAAGTTCATCTGCTTCATTGCCTATACAGGCATTCAAGCCAGTGTGCTGACAGTCGCACTAATGAGTGTACAGCGGTATGTGCTGGTCTTGTATCGTTCACAGTGGTCCAAACTTGGTCAACGAGGAGAGAGGGCTGTATTAGCGGGTGTGTGGGTGCTCTCTGGTGCATTCGCCATCTCCCCCGTCATCACCTTCAGCGTTATTGAGGATGAGGGCAAACAGCAGTGTGAGCAGGTGTTCAGATCAGAGCGCGAGAAAGTCGGTGTTCTTCTACTGGAAATGGTGTTGTTTTATGTCACACCTTTGACTACCTTGATGACTTCATACCTTTGCCTGTACAAGAAGGTTAGCAACAGAGCTCTGACCAACTACAGATTTGCACCTCTGGTGACTGCCATCATAGTGACATTTTTCTTGTGTAGCACTCCATATGTGGTTGTTAGCATAATGATGATGGCTAGACCTTCAAAACTTCTTGGGTCTGTAAGAAGGCTGCCTTACAGGGGTCCAAGACGTGCAGTGCAGAGCATTGTTTTCCTCAACAGTTGTGTAAATCCACTTCTGTACGTTTTTAATTTCCGCACACTGCGTCAAAGTGCTAATAAAAATGTTACACCGTCTACAAATAATCAAAGGGACAGCTCAGTAACTATCTCAAGTGTTGTTCAGATATATGCATATAATAATCCAGGTAGTAGAACGTTGTGACCCTGCTGTTGCAAAGGTGTGGCTCGTTACCTGAGGACGGTAATGAAAAAGGGCTATCAGGCCATTGTTCAGCTTTCACTCTCTCACTGTCACTTTTGTTTTGGGTTATTTGATGACTTATTCATACTTATTAATTTCGCACAATTTAATTTATGCTTCTACTTTCATTTATTATTTAAATTAATAACTTTATTGATTAAACTTGGGTCTACTCGTGGTCTCCCTCCATGTTACCACACCAAACAAGCCTAGTTGGTAACATATGGGTGACTCATCCATTTAGACAGGATTTTATTTTAATTTAGTAAAAGGCTCTTCCAGGATAGAAGAGCCTTTTAGAAGAGGATAGGATAGAAGAGGATAGTGACGAATCTACATGTCGGCAAGAGGTTCATAGGTTGGTGGTCTGGTGCAGTCAGGAAGCAGGCAGAGCATTATCAGACCACACACATCCAGAACACACACTCTTTCAACCTCCTTCCCTATGGCAGGTGCTAATCTCTGCACTCAAAACAACTAGACACAAGAACTGCTTCTTTCCCACTGCCATTTCTCTTCTACACAGTGGATCATCCCCACTTCTACACAGTGGTTCATCCCCACTTGGCCTCCACCCACTTCTGCCTGACTGTGTTTTTTGACATGTCCAAGACCATGACAACCTTGAAGCTTGAATTTTCAACTGTATTCCTATTCCTGTACTGTACATCCTGCACACTACACCATTACTCTACACTACACTATTACCAGAGAGGATTCAAGCGGAGCGAGAGGTGTCAACGCTGGTTCAGTTCCTGGTTCTATTTTTGCAAGGGGGAGGGGGGGGGGGGAATCCCCCTTTATGCAGACTTAAAGAATGTTTTCTTATTGTGATGTAATGATTTATGCAGACTTAAAGAATCTTTCTTAATTGTGATGTAATGCATTTATGCAGACAGGAAGTATTCAAGTTTGCTCCCATTGAAATGTATTATGATGCCTTATCTTGCTCAGTATTCCATGATCTTTGCTATTACTTTCTACACTTTACATTCTACACCCAACACTTGGCCTGTAGTTTACTATAGGTCTAATGTATTATGTCATATTAGGTCGTATGTCTGATGTATTATTTGTTTATGTACTGTACATTATGTTGATATGTGTCTTTAACCTGTTGGACTGGTCTAACCTGTAGAAAACCTTTGCAGGCTCACGGTAAAAGACAACACGGGGGTTTTTGAAATATGCCGAAACAACAAACAATTTATAAATTATTTTTGTTATTATAACACTATTGCTTAAAATATTTTTGTGTTGTTAGTATGTGTATGTGCCAAATAGTTGTCCAATATATGTAGATAGTTTTGTTATTACCGTATAACTGAATCACTAATTCATTAAACGTAAAGGAAATTTAAATTAAAGTTAAAAAAAAAAAAAGTAAGAGAGAGGTGTCCCGTCAGCGACCAGAAGGAATCATAGCTTTTGAAATACATGTGAGAAAAGAATTATCGCTTTCTTACATGTTCTAGCTCTACATTGCAAGCCAAAGTTTAGTCTGATATTTATATTAGTGGTGAAGCGGAGCTATTTTTTTTGGACAGCTGCATTAATGGAAAATTTGGCGTGTCATGGCATTTCAAAACAGTTGCAGGCACTATGTGTGAAATCTTGCAATATTTTATCTAAAACGATCCATGTTACATTTTTACTAGCCATATTGAGTTCCTGTCAACACTAACAAGGGGCATTGCCTTTCGGGTCATCTGCCCATTTTAAATGCGGAAACAGGATGTTCATGAAATTTGTTGATTACTGACACATGTATTACTCACACATGTAGGAGGAAAAATATATATTGCAAGTTTTCTGTACTTTTATGTTTAAATATGCTAATTAGTTCAAGTCTAATGAGATATATGCAATATATGCATTTATTTTAAAGCGAAAAATCTGGATATTGTAAAAAGTTATGTTAATTTTTTATTTAATTTTTTTCAATTTGTTAATACATTAAATATTAAAAATTTACTGAGAGGATTGTAGATTTCTTACTTTATGTTTTGTTGTTATGTCTTGATGTTTTGCTTTTAATAGGCTATGATGTAGGCCTACTGTAGGTTATAATGGACAGTGTTAACTTCATTGGAGGTGAAGATCAGGGAGGATGTTTAGTTTCACAGTTACATTAACTCAAAAGCACTTTTGCACTTTTACACATTTTGATATCTATGCAGATCCACACGCAAACACACTCATGGCAGTTGATCAGGACAGTTGCTGCCTTTGCATTGAATTATACACACACACAAACAGCAGAATTCAGAAGATAAATCGGCCTAGTGTTGGTAATAATGTATTTTTCAGTCTTTTAAATTCTTATTTTGTTATACAATAGGGTACTATTTTAGTAGAAAGTCTGATAAAAGGACAACAAAATAATTCTCAATAAGATATCTGCAGTTCTTGTGTGTTCCTCAACAGTTGTGTCAGTCCTCTGCTACCTTCAATTATAAAGCCTTTGTGATGAAAAAATGTATTTAGTGTATTTGCTTTTCCGTTGATCTTAGATGTTTAAATTTGAATCATGTAAAATACGCATGACAGTCCGTAGTACCCGTACATCCCTGACAAATTGCAAGCTTGTGTAGCGAAGGGAGAGCACAGTGACCCAATCTGGTCTCGAACCCAGGTCTCCGGGGTGCTAAATGTGCTACTTGATCGCAACGCCAAAGAGCCAGGCTCGTTAGTATGGCAGTCAGAGCGCATACTCAACCATAGTGACGGTACTCCGTCACACTTGCTCTGGACCCACTTAGGTGGCACATGTGTGCCTCAGTGCACACTTGCTGACTTGAAAGCCCTTATAGACTGATCAGCATACGCAAGGCTGGACTCTCGGCTCTTGGAATTCTGCCACTTCTATGCGGACCTGTTCAGCTACACATTAGCCGAAGTCACTGCTGCGCCTTTGTGACCCACAGATGGATGGCAGCCTCTGAATGATCAGTTCTGCTCCAGCACTGTGAGGGCATTAAACACCTAGTGGCAGTGATAGCCACAAAGGCTGTCTGTCTATTATTGTGTGTTAAAGGGCAACTTCGGTCATTTTTAACTGAATCTCTATT
Organism: Sardinella longiceps; assembly: GCA_027497455.2. Classification (NCBI taxonomy): domain Eukaryota; kingdom Metazoa; phylum Chordata; class Actinopteri; order Clupeiformes; family Clupeidae; genus Sardinella; species Sardinella longiceps. The sequence continues at coordinate 12,232,459 of JAODXP020000008.1, read as the reverse complement.
GCACAAGCTACCCAAGACAGGTCAGCTGTTCTCGAGTGGAAAGTTAGCCCAGACAGCTAACCCATTGGGGCAGACTTATAAATTGTATTTTTTAACATCATTACATGCTCCAAATCTCACCCCAAAAGCTCTGCAACATCAGTGAACACCTTACAACACAGAACTGTAGTGTTTATGGCCTCAAATGACTAAAAAAGTGGTCAAAGCAGTGTGTTTGTCAAAGCAGCAACTAGTTTGTTTACATTCCTTGCTTCCGCTAATCCAAGTCAGTTTCACTTTACTCCCTCAATGGCAGAGACGAAAACTTGAGTTTTGTAGACGTGAATAATATTCCAAAATCTTCCGTTTTGTGTTCAAACATTACTGACCATGTTACAATAGCCTGTCATGACACATGAACCTTACAATACCCATAATGAGCCTGTACAAGAAAGCTATCTTGTCTGCTCATGATAAGTTGCTGGGTTGCCATAACTGAGTTTCTGATACCTTGTGCAAGCACCATGCAACAATTACAGGTTTATTCAAAAGTGAAACTAATAGAAGGGCATTTTCATTGAATTTACTGTCCCTTTTTTCATTGAAAATGCACTTCTATTAAGAAATGTAAATTAATTTCACTTTTGAATAAATCTGTAATTTCGCTAGGTGCATGCTGCAAGATCTGGCAACCTACGGACATCGTGAGGAGAACTCTTTTGTGCTGGCTCATTACAGTGAGCTTCATAGCTCAAGACCTGTGTTTTTTTTACTGTCAATGCTCAAGACAGGCTGTTGTAACATGGTCAGTAATGTTTGAACACAAAACGGAAGATTTTGGAATATTATTCACGTCTACAAAACTCAAGTTTTCATCTCTGTCATTGAGGGAGTAAAGTGAAACTGACTTGGATTAGCTGAAGCAAGGATATGTAAACAAACTAGGTACGTTGCTGCTTTGACAAACACACTGCTTTGACCACTTTTTTAGTCATTTGAGGCCATAAACACTACAGTTCTGTGTTGTAAGGTGTTCACTGATGTTGGTGAGATTTGGAGCATGTAATGATGTTAAAAATACAGTTTATAAGTCTGCCCCAATGGGTCAGCTGTCTGGGCTAACTTTCCGCTCGAGAACAGCTGTACGGTTTGACAAAAATTTGTCGCGTCTTCGGGATTGACCTGTCTTGGGTAGCTTGTGCAATAGAGATTCAGTTAAAAATGACCGAAGTTGCCCTTTAATTTACTGTTATTTGTTGGCGTATGGCGTGTACTTCAAATTCAAAAGAACTTTATTTTTCCCTTCACATCGTTAGGAACTTCACCTGTGTGTGTGTGTGTGTGTGTGTGTGTGTGTGTGTGTGTGTGTGTGTGTGTTACAATGCAATGTGATGTCCATACATAAAAAAATAAATAAAATGTACAACCGAATTCCAAAATAGTTGGGACACTTTACAAATTGTGAATAAAAACAGAATGCAGTGACGTGGAAGTTTCAAATTTCAATATTTTACTCAGAATACAACATCGATCACATATCAAATGTTGAAACTGAGGAAATGTATCATTTTAAGGGGAAAATAAGTTGATTTTCAATTTCATGGCATCTACACATCCCAAAATAGTTGGGACAAGGCCACATTTACCACTGTGTGGCATCCACTCTTCCTTTTAAAACAGTCTGCAAACGTCTGGGGACTGTGGAGAGAAGTTGTGGAGAGAATGTTGTCCCATTCTTGTCTAATACAGGCTTCTAGATGCTCAACTGTCTTAGGTCCTCTTTGTCATGTATTCCTATGTATGATGCACCAAAAGCTTTCTATGGGTGAAAGATCTGGACTGCAGACTTGATGGTGCCTTTCCAGATGTGTAAGCTGGCCATGCCACACACACTCATGCATCTCCATACCATCAGAGATGCAGCCTTCTGAAATGAGCGCTAACAATAAGCAATAACAACTTGGGTTGTCCTTGTCCGGATGGTATGGCATCCCAGTTTTCTGAAAAGAACTTTGAATTTTGATATGTCTGACCACAGAACAGTTTTCCACTTTGTCACAGTCCATTTTAAATGAGCCTTGGCCCAGAGAAAACGCCTGCGCTTCTGGATCATGTTTAGGAATGGCTTCTTTTTTGACCTATAGAGTTTTAGCTGGCTATGGCGAATGACACAGTGGATTGTGTTCACTGACAATGTTTTCTGGAAGTAGTCCTAAGGCCAGTTTGTGATATCCATTACATTAGCAGTCCTGTATGTGATGCAGTGCCATCTAAGGACCCAATGATCATGGGCATCCAGTATGGTTTTCCGGCCTTGACCCTTATGCACAGAGATTGTTCCAGATTCTCTGAATCTTTCGATGATGATATGCACTGTAGATGATTATACCTTCAAACTCTTTGCAATTTTTGTCTGAGAAACTCCTTTGTGATCTCGGACCACTACTTCTTGCTGCACCATTTGGGGAACTGGTGATCCTCTGCCCATCTTGACTTCTGAGAGTCAATGCCACTCTCGGAGGCTCTTTTCATACCAAATCATGTTGCCAATTGACCAAATAAGTTGCAATTGGGTCCTCAAGCTGTCCCTCATATGAAAATTTTACTTTTCTGGCCTCTTATTGCTACCCGTCCCAACTATTTTGGGATGTGTAGCTCTCATAAAATCCAAAATGAGCCAATATTCGGCATAACATTTCAAAAAGTCTCACTTTCAACATTTGCCATGTTATCTATATTCTATTGTGAACAATATATAGGTTTATGAAATTTGTAAATGATTGGATTTGATTTTTATGAACAATTTATAAAGTGTCCCAACTTTTTTGGAATTCGGTTGTATTTATAATTTTATCTTTCAATGCAACAGGAACTATTCTCGATGGACGTACGACTGGTGAAATGTCTTTGACCACTTGAATGTGGTGATATCCTGGTAGACAGCCAAGACCAATGTACAGGTCATCAGTCTTGTAGTATGTCCTCCTCTGATTTAATCTCTTTTGACCATGCCTACATTTTTACGTCTCACGCCTAAGTATTGACTTTTACGTTATATTTTTTTAAGACTTTGATGTGTTCTCTTTTTCACAAACTCATATGTGGGCACCCTACTTTATCACAATCTCAGTTGTGTCTGATTTTCTCTGTCTCAGTTTCTCTGAATTTCTGCTCTTTTCAGAGTTCCAATGAAGAAATCTTCCTCTGCCTCAACTGCATGTAGCTTCTTCTTTGCTGTAGAGCCACTACACCTTGATTCTTCGCTAGTCTACAGACGTTTTTTTTTTTGTTAAACGCTCTGCATGTTTGAGCGTAAGCTGGGCATGGCTTTTCCCTATGTTCAAAGATTGATTGATTGAACCTTTATTTTCTCTCGGAAATACATTGAGGGCGGACCTCTTTTGCGATGTAGCCGAGATACAATAAAATTATTTAAAATTGACTAACATAGTCAACTACATAAAAATATCATAAAATAAAGTATAGTATAAATATTCAGACATTGTTATTAATACAGTAGTGGAATTATATAATAAAACAATTTAAAAATTAAAACAAAACAACAAACAAACAAACAAAGAACAAAAAAAAAAAAAAAGAGGAATTCAAGAAAAACAGGTACAGGGAGGGGTAGGGATAGTTGCCACTAAATTCTTGAATTGATCATAGGGAATTAGGGTTTCAAGCTGAAGGGTGCGTTGTAGTGAATTCCAGGATTTGGGGGCATCAAAACAGAAGGCTGACTTGCCTAGTTCTGTCCGTACATAAGGAACTTTAAGTTGGAGGTAACTGTGGGAGCGAGTATGATGAGGACCTGAGGACCAGTTCAACAGAGAGGATATGTAAGATGGAAGTTTACCTACTAGAGCCTTATAGATGAACAGAAACCAGTGTCTGGAGCGCCTTTCAGTGAGAGATGACCAGCCAATTTTATCATAAAGGATGCAATGATGAGTATTATAACTAGCACCCGTTACAAATCTGATAGCAGAGTGGTATACTACATCCAGGGTTTTAAGAGAGGACAGGGGGGCATTTTTATAAATAATATCCCCGTAATCTAAAACAGGCATAAAAACAGTTTCAACTATCTTTTTCCTGCAAGAGATAGGAATAGATGATTTATTTCTGTACAGATGTCCAATCTTTTGCCTCAGTTGTTTCGCAAGACACTCAATATGATAAGAAAACTTAAGCTTGTCGTCCAACCAGATGCCGAGGTACTTATAGACTGATACCAGTTCAATGTTAACACCAGTCAACGTATGAAGATGTGCGTTCCTAGAGATGGAGTTCTTAGAGCCAGAAAATAGCATGAATTTAGTTTTATTGGCATTCAGCACTAGCTTAAGTTTAAATAGGGCATCTTGCAGGGCATTAAAAGCAAGTTGCAAGTTGTCAAGAGCTAGTTTAAGAGAGTCAGCAATACAGTAAATGATGGTGTCGTCTGCGTAAAGGTGAATATGACAGTTATTAATGCATGAGGCTATGTCATTAATGTAAATGGTAAATAGGATAGGTCCTAAAACGGAACCTTGTGGAACTCCCTTTGTTGAAGGCAAAAAGTCAGATTTAAGAGTTCCTGATTTTACACATTGGGATCTCTCACTAAGATAACTCTGAAACCAATTGCAGGCGTTAGAGTCAAAGCCTAGTACAACAAGTTTGTTTAGAAGTAAGTCATGATCGACTGTATCAAAGGCTTTTGACAGATCTACAAAAAGGGCAGCACAGTGCTTCTTATTATCAATAGCAGACATTATATCGTTAATGACCAGGGAGGCAGCTGTGATGGTACTATGTTGAGCCCTGAAGCCTGATTGGTGTGGATCTAAAATGGAGTCAGAATAGAGAAAGGATTTCAATTGGTTATTCACTAGTGACTCTAAAATTTTAGATAAACAGGGTAGTTTTGAAATTGGCCGATAGTTATTCAGGATATCCTTATCCCCACTTTTATGTAGGGGCGTAACATGGGCCATTTTCCATACCAGAGGGAAAGTATGGGAGGAGATGGACAGATTAAAAATGTGAGTTAATAATTCAGAGATTAGAGGTGCTGACAACTTCAAGAGAAAAGGATCCAAATTATCCTCACCGGTGGAGCTCCTGGGATTCAAGGCATTAAGTGCCCGGAGGACTTCAATGGTGGTAAATGGATTTAAAGAAAATTGGGAGATGGAGAGTGGAACACCAGCTTGACCAGTACTGGAGGAAGGAATACTATCGGAACTGTGAGTTAAGTTAAGAGGTCTGCTTTCCTCGAAGATGTGGCCGGCTACAGAAAAATGCTTGTTGAAAGCCTCACATATTTCAGTAGGATTTTGAAGCCGACAGGAGTCAGATAAAACAGAAGTGGGTAGTGAAGTGACTGAGTTCCCATTAATAGATTTAAAGGCTTTCCAGAAAAGAGTGGGATTTTTGTAAGAACTAGAAAGCATATTGAGGTGGTAGGCCGTTTTAGCGTGCCTCACCATTGATGTGCATTTATTACGAATTATCCTGAAGGAGGCCCAGTCTGAATCTGTTTTGGTATGTCTAGCCAGAGCCCAGGCCTTGTTTCTGGATCGAAGCAAGGTTGATAATTCAGATGAAAACCATGGATTACTTCTGTTTTTTATCCTGACTTTTTTAAGGGGGGCATGAGTATTTGCAATGGAGAGAAAGACATCAGTAAAAAAGGTCAGGGCTAACTGAACATCTGAAAAATTGAATGTAGAATGAATATTGCTATTAAACAAATCATTCAAAAATGCTTGGTTATCAAAATGTTTCCAGATTCCTTTTGATTACAGTGCGGGGGGAGCTTCCTTTAAGTGGGTGTCTCTAACACAGGCAATGGGGCAGTGGTCACTAATCCCAAGGTCAAAGACACCACTAACAGAAATGTTATCAGGTTTATTTGAAAAGATCAGATCTATAGTGGTGGACTTAGAAGGGTTTGAGAGGTTGGGTCTTGTTGGTTCTGTAATTAATTGAGTAAGGTTAAGGCTAACAGAGACATCCTTCAGATGACTTGAGGCAACAGATGACCAATCAATGTTAAAATCACCTAGGATGATAACTTCAGAGTTGGAATACTTTGAAATTAGTTCAGCTAGCTGATCCAAAGATTTAAGTGAAGCTGAAGGAGGCCTGTACACCCCAATGATAACCAATGCAAGATTGTCTGTCGGTCCGAAGAGAACCTTTATGGCAATAAATTCAAAGCCACATCTGGTACACAATTTCTGATCTTTTTGATCATTTTCAGGCATATTTCCTCTAGCTTTGCATTAATTTTGTCTTGCTTCTGTTAATCTTTTATCCATGATTAAGGCCCAGTCCCATTACTATCACTTCACTATCACTTCCCCTCGATTTTGGCCCTAACACTCGGTTTGCGCGTTCATGTGTAAGTGTAGGGTGTCCCAATACTTTCGGGACCGAGGGATAGTGGCTTTCAGCCCTTCAAATCGCCCCTTCAAACGGAGGGAGGTCTGGTGCAGACTTCGAACGAAGTGAAGTTGAAGTGAAGATGAAATTACCCACGGTTCTTTGCGAACTGATCAGCTAAACAAAATGATTGAGTGTCAGTAGCCTACCCGATCTCTGTCCTCAGCTCTGGATAAGAGCTTCAAAAATATAGCTACTATTGCAATTAAGCATGTATATAAATATATATATATATATATTTTAATGTCGGGATATCTTAGTTTGATGTAAATTCAGTTGAATTCCGCACAGGTGTGTCAAAACATGACTATTAAAAAGATCTGATATTTTTCAAAGTGCGCGTCGGTACCCGATCTGTGTCCGAATGCACGAGCTGTGTCCCGTTGTCTCAGCTCTGGATAAGAACTTCAAAAAGATAGCTACTGTTGCAATTAAGCATGTATACATATTTTTTAATGTCGGGATATCTTAGTTTGATGTAAATACAGTTGAATTCAGCACTGGTGTATCAAAACATGACTATTAAAAAGATCGATATTTTTCAAAGTGCGCAAATCTTTCAACAGAATTACCAGATCCTCTCATGTGGGTGATTTTCTCAATGATAATTTGTGGATGACGGCTTTTGAACAGTTTATGCCGGTTTAGAGCCTTATATCCGTTCAGACGCGTAAAACAGGTGAAGACGTTTTTACGCAAGTGTTGTCCCATTTATTAGGGGAAGATTTGCACTTCTCACTACACAATCGAGGGGTGTCTCATCTTGGAGGGAACTCGAAAACGAGTGCTAGTGTTAGGGAAGAGAAATGGGACTGGGCCTAACACTCCTGATTTTCTCACTTCAACTTCTTCATTGAGCACTTTTACTGAAGTTGATGTCATTTCACCGGCACAACAAATATCAATGGATCTTTTTAACTTGAGATCTGTTTCTCTTAACAATCTTGCATGCACCTGCTCCTCTCGAACGGAAGATCTGATATCACCAAGTAATTGATCCAGGGCAAACAAGTTTGACATTGATCCCGGACTCTTAATTACTTGGTGATATCAGATCTTGCCGAACGAACACCACAGACAATCCTGTCTCAAACCAACGAGTCACGAAGATTTCACAGTCACAGTCTTTCGCCTTGTTCTTTAGGTCGGTCATGTAGACATCAATGTTCTCTGTTGGACCTTGAGCTCTCGTGAAGAACAGGTGACAAATGTACATAAAATTTTCCTGGGCTTGCAATATTCTTTGAACTTCTTTTTTAGTACTTTAATACGTTCAAATTCGAAAGTATTACACACTTTTACTGCTTCCTCTCCGGCGAAGTGCAGAAATGTGGCGCACAGAACTTTTCTTGCCTTTTCCAAGATCCCGCTGGCAAAAAAGTAATTATTTAAATAGCTTCGCATTTTCAATGTCCAGAGGACACCGTTCTTAGTGTACTGTACAGTAATTGGGCAGGGCTGAATAAGGTGTATTTATAGCTTACAGAGCATTTCACCAGCGCTGTTGAGGGGAGGAGCAGACTCAGGCATGTTTCTTTTAATGCAAACAGCTTCCTGATTTGCAGCACTGTCTCTTATGCTACCTGAGGTCATGAATGATTCAACAAACAGCTCAAACCCCGTCATCCCCAGAGGAGAGATAGCCGGTGTTGCCATTCGGGGCCTTTGCTTCCTTTTGGGCATGTGCGGAAATATAACAGTCATGGTGGTCCTTGTGCGAAACTTCAAGAAGGACAACTTCACCGTGCAACTGATGCTGAACCTGGCAACCTCGGACATTCTGTGCTTGGCACTGCTGCCCTTGTGGGTGTACAATATCCTCCTGGGCTGGACCATGGATCTCCATTTGTGCAGATTCTTCTGTTTTATTACCTACACTGCTCTTCAGGCCAGTGTGTACATTGTGACCCTGATGAGTGTGCAGAGGTATGTGGTGGTCCTGTATCGTCCACAATGGTCCAAACTTGGGAGGCGAGGAGAGTACGGCATGTTGGTACTTGTGTGGGTGTTGGCAGCTGTTCTCTCCATCTCTCCTGCAGCCACCTTTGGCATCATTCAGGAAGGAACCATTCAGAAATGTGAGCCGGTTTTCGCTTCTGAAGCACAAAAGGTGGGTCTTCTTCTGATGGAGACATTGATTGGTTTTGTTTTGCCACTCAGCACTCTGCTGGTTTCCTACCTTTGCCTGCATAAGAAGGTTAGAGCAAAAGCCATGGGGTCCCATCAGAAGTTGGCAACACTAGTAACCATCATTGTGGTGGCGTTTTTTATTTTCTGGATACCATATCACATCATCAATGCCATGATTATGATCACACCGTTGGAAACTATTGGCTACACCATGCAGCGCAGGGTCGCCTACAGGGGACCCAGACGAGCGGTTCAGGGTGTTGCCTTCCTCAACAGCTGTGTGAATCCTCTGCTATATGCCTTCAATTATCGAAGTCTTCGTGCAGAAAAATCTGGGACTGATACCAACTCAACGCAGACCTAATTGCTTTTCACAAGTATGAACTGCAGGAAACAAAGGCTAGTCTGAATGACATGCAAACAAATGCTCAGATCTGTAGAATATAAATTTAGTATCAATTCTATCTTCCACATTTCTTTCACTTCTCTGTTTTACCAAATATAATTAGATTTTCATGCGTCAAATGTTGTGGCTATGTAGTTTTCACTTGACTGATTTTTAAATAAACTTGATGCAAGTAAATATCCTTTTAGACAAGAATTATTATATCTGATGCGACTCTTATCTAATGTTTTGCCAGCAAAACAAATCTGGATCTAGCAACACAGTTTTCTGTTGGCAAAAGATCACCATATTTGCATGGTTCCAGTTCAGTTATATATTGAATGTCCAAGGTATTGCATAATGCCATGATGCAAATGTTCACAAATATGTTAATGTGGAGTTCATGTTTATACACTGCTGCAGTAAGTTCAGGGGAAACATGTTCCTTAAAAGGAAGTCTCAAAGTATTACTCATCAAGTAATTGCTAATTCACAAATACAATAACTACATCATCTTTTTAATGTATAGTTTATGACCACTTACGGTAAATTATGGAATAAAATTCTACTCAAGTAAAAGTTTTATTTCATGACATATTGTTTACATTACAGCGGGAAATTAACCACATTGTCTTGGCGGAGGTCTGGCCTCTCCAGGGTATATACAGGAATCCTGGTGATGAATTTACTACCATTTACTACCTTTTTTCCTACCTTTTACAATATTTTTACTACCCCCACAACATCTAGCAGCGCACTTTTTTTTTCTTTGAGGGGGGGGGGGGGGGTATCCTACATATTCCGACAATTTTGGTACAATCAGTGATCCAGAACACAATCTGGAATTTGTAGTGTCTTTGTCCACATTGCCTTGGCGGAGGACTGCGTTCTTTCAGTGCTTTTCTAGTTTGTCAATATTAGGCTATGCCGCCAACATTTGAAAACCCAAGATGATTATTTCTGGTTACAGTACATACAGTAGCAGTAGATACCCTAAATTACAGGAGCCTGGATAGGATCCCCCCACCACCCCTCTCCCTTTCCTTATGCAACCTGCTGTACATGTTCGGGGACACTTCATGACAAAAATGCAATCTGAATGCAATAAAATCTGAAATATCTATTTTTGCTTTAGTCCAGTGGTTCTCAAACTTTTTGAGATCAAGGCACCCCATCAACATTTTTTGCATTCACAGCACCCCTAAGTTACTGTAAATTCTTCATTATGATATAGCTTACTTGTGTCAGGACACTGTATTAAGCTATACTCCCATCATCATTAACACTTTAACATTCAGGATCATATATATCATTGTTCTGAATATGTTTATTATTTACATATATTTCTCACCATGTGGACATATAAGGTTACACGGGGGCGGGGCTCATCATGACAGAACAGGATTGGGTGAGAGCCGTCTGACCTTTCCCCATTCAATTTCTCATGAGTCCTATGCGCAATTCAGCGCACAGGCAGGCGCATGCTGACAGTATAGCTTCAGTGATCTTTCCACATTTCTTTGAAATACTCAAAATCACTGTATGTTTGAAACACTTTTTAAAAAAATCATTAGGCCTACTGACGTGCCATTTGGCTATATTTTCTTAAATCTAGCCTCATTCATAGCACTGGTGGTTTGCAAAGTCAAGCTAGCTAGCAAAAATGACGGTTCCTTTGAAATCGTTTTGACCCTTACGGGGCTTTGACGGATAATGTAAGCCTAGCCGAAATGTATGGCATTACGAGGCAAAGAATAGTGACCGGATATGAAAACATGAAGTAGGCTATGCCTCAAAAAACAGAGTGGAAGTAATTTAGACATCTAAATGGAAACTTTTTAACAGATGACAGACAAATTCAACATCAAAATTTAAAATGTTTTGCGGCTCCCCTCTTGCGCTTCGGCAGAACGGTTTGACAATAAATAGGCTGAAGGGGTTAGCGAAAGAGATAGATAGTCTCGATAGATATTCTCGATAGATATTCTCATCCGTAATGACCTGCTTCACCCAGTCTCTGGTGCAACATTTATCCTTATGGGTGTTTTAAGTCCTTAATGACATGACAGACAACAAAAAAGGGGCGACAGTTTCACTCACAGCCTTTTACCTCAAGTCGTCTAATCTTCATAGCCTTTGTTACTGTTCCTTTATTTGAAATTAACTAATAGCGAACTTGCGAAGAGATCTGGCAGGTAGCCTACCCAGATTGATTGAGCGCGCGTGAGGTAGGCAGGCGTGACATCATCTGTAGCTTATCACTCAGGTTCCACTCGCAACACAAAATGATAAAGTCCACAGAAGTTTGGTAATTTAAGGAGTTTGGATGGATGTAAGTTAAACAAATTGAAAAATAGCGTCATTTGGATTTTGGCTCAAGAATTTACTACCTCGTCAGATGATGCTTCTTACTTTTCACTACATTTTACAGGCCTTAATTTGACCTGATTTCATTTACTACCTTTTACAACTTTTTACAAACCCGCGGACACCCTGCTCTCTGAGTGCTTTTCTAGTTAAGGGCCCACACTGATCATTGTTTGGGCCGCAATCAGGCCTCAGGGCTGGTCAGACCAATAAAAAATAAGCCTTACAGCTACAGTGAGAATGTCAGGGCCGTCGGCCCAAATAGCTTGTCAGCCCACCGGGCATTTGCCCTGTGTGCCAGATTGCCAGTCCACCCCTGCTTCTGCTTGAACTCTGGATAATTTGGATGCATTTACATTCTCACTGCTGACACCTAGTGGTGTGCTTACAAATTGACTACAAGCAAAACAGAAAAATTACATTAGTATGCATTGAACTAAGGGCACTACACTACACTACACAACATTTTTTAAAAAAAGTTGGATAAAAAGAAATATATACAAAATAGACCAATGTGGCTATTGGAGTTATTCTCTCAATTTAGCAAAGTAATCAAGGAACATTGACTTGGACTACTACATCAATGGCTTGGACCAGCTTGAACTACTTGATTATTACGCCGAAATGAGAGTAGTTCCATGTCATATTGGTTTAGAAAATCACCAAATTAATTTTCAACTTTTCTCTGCCGCTCTACATTTATAGTTCTAGTACTTCCTGATGGTAAATGTGCTGCCTCCATCTCAGCCTTCAAATCCCTACTCAAAACTTACCTTTATACTCTGGCCTTTTCTTCCTAATCCTCCCTTTTTCTACTACATTTATCCCCGTGTACTCCCGTTACTCCCGTGTAGCTTTGTATGTGTGTTATTCCTTAGTTTTATTTTACTCTGTAGGCTACAGCACTTTGGTCAGCTTAAAACTGTGTTTTAAATGTGCTAAATAAGTAAATGTTACTTACTTAGGCTTCTTACTTACTAGCTGAAATAGCTGGCATTGTCCTATGGGCACTCTGCTTTGCATGTTTGGAAATGTCACAGTAAAGGTGGCCACCACTTCGAGGAGCAGAACTTCACCCTATTACTGACACTGTGCAGCCTCCAACATCATATGTATGGCGTTGTTGCCCGTGTGGATGTACAACTTAGCTTTGGGCTAGACCAGGGATTTTCATCTATGTCTGATCTTTATCTCTCTCACCCACACTGCTGTTCATGCCAGTGTGATTGTGACCCTGGTGATAGATAGATACTTTATTGATCCCCAAGGGGAAATTCAAGGTACCAGCAGCTTTAAGACACCACACACAACATACACTACCATGTATTACACAAGGTGAACATAAAATAAGTCAACATTACAAGGCAAAAAGGCAATAGAATCCAATACTAAAGGCAATAGGATCCTATACTAAACACAAAAGAATCCCATACTAGAGGCAAAAGAGAGAGCAGATTGATATAGATGGGGATTGGTAATGTCAAGAGTTCCAGTATGAGGTGTGTGTCAAAGTAGTAGTGCAGGTAAGTCAAATAGTGCAACAGTGCAGGTTAAAGTCTATTGACCAGCAATAAATATGTGCGTATGTAAACAAATAAGGACAATAAAAGTGTATACGGAGCAGATCGGTGGTTTTGAATTGTACACTGTGGTCTAGTCGTGGGAGACAATGAAACAGGGAATATTTATACTCATGTATTTACTGGTGTTTTCCCCATTTCTCCTGAAGCCACATACATCAATGAGGATGGATCTAGACTGAGCGGGTGAAACTGAAAAACATGAAATGGGTATTCATAGTGAAACTATGGGGTTTATATTGTGTCTTGCCATTCAACTGTTGATTTCCTACCTACTGTATGTGTGAATAGGAGGGTTACTGCAAAGATTCTAATGTTGCATCAGAGGTTGACAATCTTGTTTATACCTCCGCCAAGGAGGTTATGTTTTCGGTCGCGTTGGTTTGTCTGTTTGTTTGTCTGTCTGTCAGCAGGATAACTTGAAAAGTACTGCAGGGATTTGAATGAAATTTTCGGACAATGTGTATATTGGGACAAGCAAGAACTGATTCGATTTTGGCGCCGATCGGTAATCCAGAACATGATCTGGAATTTATTTTGTGTCTGTGACCACATTGCCTTGGTGGAGGTCTGTAGTCTTGTAGTTTCTATATTTTATCAGAACACTGAAAAAAGCTGCCCTGTGCAGGACGCCACTCACTCAGGCATACAGAGGGCTGGTGGAGAGTGTCCTCACAAGGGGCATCATCATTGTGTGTTACGGCAGCACAACAGTGTAGGAGAAACATGAATTACAGACGCACAACTTCCCTCCGTGGACACCATGAGCACAAAGTCTGAGCTATTCTCCAGGACCCACACCATCCCAGTCGCTCCCTTGTTTAAGTGAAGGAGCTCTGATCATGACCTGAGATACCACCGACCTGAGGGTATCAGAGCAAACAGAAAGCGTTTTTACAACAGCTAACACTTTATTTGAAGGTACCGTCATAAGACTGACATGGCACTGTCATTAACTATGACATGACGTTGTCAAGAATATGTCATAAACTTTATAAACCTGTCATGACTTCTGACATACCATAACCCTAACCCATGACAAATACCGGTTGACACTTAAAGGAAGTGAATTCAAGCATAGCCCTGTTGAAAGAGCTTGCTAAATGCGCAGACCGAACGCGAACAGGCACTTTACACTGAATCAATGCGACCTGACTGTTGGAAACCGAACCGGCAAAAGATATCATTTTCTACTTCAGACTCCTGCACTTTTGTCTCTGTTTCTGTCTTTTGTCTCTTGGATAATGTGGGGAATTTTTGGTAGCTGTGCAGTGTGGTCTGTTTTCTAGTTGAATGTCTCTTGTTACTATTTATTATTTATTTATTCTTTTTTAAGCTAAATGTATCCTTTTATCTTTTTATCTCTTCAATGACGGAGTCAACCGCACAAGTTTTTCAATGCTCTTGTTCATGTACTTGCACAAATGGCAATAACAAATACTTGACTTAACTTGTTGACCATCATTATGGTTGTACATTTACACACCGTATGTTACATACTGTAATTTGTATAGCGCTGTCTTTGGTGTGAGTGACGTAACAGGGGTGTAGTAGGCTTTGAGCCTCTCTCACTACAAAGCTATTTCTCATATTTTTTTTAAATATTAAAATGAACATTTTTTATTACATTTTTTACCGATAGAGCTACCCCTACAGCTCCCAAAGACTGTGCCACGGTCAGTGGCACCAGTCTTGCATATTCAGTTTCTACGCAGAGAGGAGCTAGAGCAAGGCGACCAATCGACCTAAAAACTGTTGTAGAATCATCACAATTAAGCTGCTAAATAAAGGTAAATTGAACTAAAAAATGTTGCATAGTTCCCTTTTAAATGCCTATAGCAATTAACAAGAGTACAATCATCAGCATTGAACATACATTACATAATGCAATACAGTGTGCAAGAAAGGAAGAGGAAGGGAACAGAAAGACAAGGGAGAGAAAGAGAAAGAATAAGAAAGAGAACTGACGTGAGAGTTTGACTTAAAGAGTATTTTTATATGACTTCCTGTTTCGCAACAGTGTATACAGTGTCCTTTAGTCATGAACAATTCAATCAACAGCTCCAACTCTACGCTCATTCCTGAAGGGGAGATAGCTGGCATCGCCATTCGGGCCCTAGTCTTCCTTTTGGGAATGTGTGGAAATATAACGGTCATGGTGGTCCTTGTGCGAAACTTCAAGAAGGACAACTTCACCGTGCAACTGATGCTGAACCTGGCAACTTCGGACATTCTGTGCTTGGCAACGCTTCCCGTGTGGATGTGCAACCTTCTCCTGGGCTGGACCATGGATCTCCATTTGTGCAGATTCTTCAGTTTTATTACCTTCACTGCTGTTCAAGCCAGTGTGTTTATTGTGACCCTGATGAGCGTTCAGAGGTATATGGCAGTCCTATATCGCCCACACTGGTCCAAACTTGGGAGACGAGGAGAGCAGTGTGTGTTGGTGCTCATGTGGGTGTTGGCCGCTGCTCTTGCCATTGCTCCTGCAGCCACTTACGGCATCATTAACGAAGGATCCAGGCTGAAATGTGAGCAGATCTTCAAGTCCGAGGAACAGAAAGTGGGTGTTGTTCTGCTTGAGACGATTGTTTTCTTCTTTGTGCCGTTTAGCATACTGCTGGTTTCCTACTTTTGTCTGCACAAGAAAGTCAGTGCAAAAGCCATGGGGTTACACAAAAAGCTAGCAATTCTAGTGACCAGCATTGTGGTGACTTTCTTCATCTTTTTCATGCCATATCACATTGTTAACGTGATGATAATGGCTGCCCCCTTGGAACCAGTCCAGTCTGCCCAGAGGGTTGCCTACAGGGGACCCAGACGAGTTGTTCAGGCAATCGCTCAACTCAACAGCTGTGTCAATCCTCTGCTGTATGCCTTCAATTATCGCAGTCTTCGGGCTGATCAGTCAGGAAAAGAGATGAACACAACACAGACCTCCAATGACTTCTCCCGAGCCTCACAGGTTTAATGGCATAATTTTTACATTAGTGTTTAAATTTGGCCATGGGTCTTTGTACATGCTTACATTGCAGCACTATGTACCAGAGCTTCCCCTAATCTCTGGCCGTTGCCCATCTCTGCTCCTGTTTCACCTTCCCTGGTTCACTTTGCAGTGAAATAGGCTGAAACACATGGAGCTTGGCACTTGGAATTATCAACCGTCTCTGGAATTATCCAACTGGGAGAATATGCCCTACTAGGTATGCCATGTGTAGCATTAGCCTCAATAATGGTGTCTAGATACAATGTTCTAATAATGTCTTTCGTGTCTATAGCTAAGCATGGGCATTTCATCTGCCCTGTGTCTCTTCTTGACTATAGCAATGAGTGTGTGTACACCAATTGTCTTTCATTGTTATGGTGTACTGTTAAACTGTGTTTTTTGTCCTTCCAAGTGCAACCTAGTCTGTGGTGGTTAAATGTGGGTGGAGCTGCTGTCCTGTCTAAGTTTAGTTTTGGTCTGCTAGACACCTGGGGTGCTAATGTTACATAGTGGTGTTTCTGTGTATTGCTCGTTATAGTTTTGCTGTGTACTAGTTTAAGCTCTTTCATAATACTTACATGCATAGTGTGGATTTGTAGCACACTTCCAGTTAGCCCTCCACCCCCTTTTATAAATACATTTAGTCATCAAATACTTGCCTGTTTAACCCTTTGTTTGTCAGGCCTCTGCAGCAGGTTTAAATACCCCCTTATATTGAGTGAATGATTTTATGTGTATGTTGTTATTTATTGGAGTTTTTAATTACTGATACATTTAGTGTTTTAGCTTTATCTCATTCTGTTTGTTTCTGGTTTAACCACCTTGAGCATTGCACTTTACAGTTTTGTTGTATCTGTAGAATGACAAATGAAGACATCTCATCTTAATAAACCTTTATTGTTGTGGAATTCAATTCCTTGTTATTTATTTATCTATCTCTGTTTACTTGATGTTATAATCTCTTAAAGATTCCTTGAGGGATTAGGCCTTCCATTGTATCACTCTGTTACATCTATTTTGTGCTGCGTGCTGCTTTCAACAGCGGTTCCGTTGCTTTTTTTCTGTCACTGAAAGCGAGGATCAGGCATACCAAAAGTGGTTGCTATCACCATGGGAACCACAGTAGCAGTTTCACACTTCATCATTTAACAGTCTCACACTTGGTTAAGAACATGACCCCAAAATTGTGTGAATGCATGATGTCTGTCCCTCTTTAAAACTTTATGATCACTATAAGTTAAGTCAAACAATAAAAAACATATGGCATCTTCCATCTGCCTTTTAAAGATATCATGTGTGACTAATTTTGAAACCATCACCATCACTAAGACAGCTATACTTAGAAACATGATTTTGCAAGCGTAGGCCATTATTTCTCTAAAACGTTGTGACTGTATTACTCATCGTGCAATGTCTTTTCAATACTGTATTCAACCTCCACCTAACTGTGCTTTTCAGTTCCTTGAAGTGGTTGTGCATTTGGTCCATCATTTCTTTAAACCATGAAAATAAACTCATGCCATACAAAAGAGTGCTGTCAAATGATTAAATAATGATTCACAAAATTTTGCCACAATTATTTATGATTAATCACCTTTCATCACAACGCAATTACTCAAGTATGAAATTGAGGGTAGGATGCATTTCATTTTGCCCTGGTAATGGTCAATTTAATTTTAGTATTTTTGTTAAACCACATTTACAAGTATACATAGTAGGTGTACAAATGTTTCACGTAAAAATAAAAGAATAATAAAATAAACAGTATTAAAATAATGTTATAACAGGAACCAAAAGGGGACAACAAAACAGGTAGGCCTATCTGTACAACAATTAAGTATACTTTCAACAGGGACTGTCGTTGGGGTAAATTCTCTTGCTTATTGTTGTCAGGGGTTAATTTTGTGACCTTTGATGTATTGGTGCATAATAACTTCGTACATGTAGTTCAGACCTCAGCATTTTGAGGCGTGAGCTCCAAAGTTGCCTGATAAAGGACCCATACAAATTTGGTGTCATTCTCAAGCAACAGATTAAGTAGCAGTAGATTTCATAATTCCAGGCTAGAGGGATAAAAACTGGAATCAAATTAATTTATAAAATATCAGTAAACCAAAAACTACACAGCTACAATATCTGACTAAAAGATAAAACAACAACAACAAAAATACCATCAGAAAGATATTTACAATGAACTTGACCTCTACTGCTCAAATTTTTTGTCTGTTATTCAGGCAAATATTTACAAATGAATGACCGGTAGCTTATGTTTTCATTTCTGCAATAAATAACAGTTTGCATGCATTGGATCATGTGGCACTTACTGTTACATTATAACACGCTTTCAAGAAAAGTCATTAGAAGTCTGTGTTGTGTTGGTTTCAGTCCCAGATTTGTCTGCACGAAGACTACGATAATTGAAGGCATACAGCAGAGGGTTGACACAACTGTTGAGGAACACGATTCCCTGAACTGTTCGTCTTGGTCCCCTGTAGGTGACCCTTTGCAGCACGGTGTAGCCAGTTCTTTCCAATGGTGCGCTTATAATCATGACATTGATGATGTGATATGGCAGGGCCGGTTCTAGGCATAGACGAACGAGGCGGTCGCCTAGGGCACCAAATTTAGGGGGCATCACAATACATTTCTTTACTTTTTTCTTCAGTTTTTCTGCTATATCTTTAGAAAAGGGGTGGGGTGGGGGCAAAACTCAGATCTGGCCTAGGGCACCAAAAGGCTAGAACCGGCCCTGTGATATGGTAACCAGAAAATGAAAAACGCCACCACAATGCTGGTTACTAGTGTTGCCAACTTCTGATGGGACCCTCGAGCTTTGGTGGTAACCTTCTTGTGCAGGCAAAGGTAGGAAACCAACAGCGTGCTGAATGGCAAGACAAAAACAGCCAATGTCTCAAGCAGAAGAACACCAACCTTTTCTTTTTCAGACCTGAAGACCTGCTCACATTTCGGTCTGGTTCCATCCTGAATTACGCCGTAAGTTGCTGCAGGAGAGACCCACATGAGCACCAACACACCGTACTCTCCTCGTCTCCCAAGTTTGGACCACTGTGGACGATACAGGACCACCACGTACCTCTGCACACTCATCAGAGTCACAATAAAGACACTGGCCTGAACAGCAGTGTAAGTAATAAAACAGAAGAACTGACAGAAATGAAGATCCAAGTTCCAGCCCAGGAGAAGGTTGCACATCCATACGGGGAGCATTGACAAACACATAATGTCAGAGGTTGCCAGGTTCAGCATCAGTTGCACTGTGAAATTTTTCATCTTGAAGTTTCGCACAAGGACCACCATTACAGCTATATTTCCACACATGCCCAAAAGGAAGCAGAAACCTCGAATAGCAACCCCAGCTATCTCCCCTTTGGGGATGACAGAGTTTGAGCTGTTGATTGAATCATTCATAATCTCAGAAGGCAAAAGGGACAGTGCTACAAATCAGGAAGCTGTTTGCATTAAAAGAATCATACCTCAGTCTGCTCCTCCCCTTAACAATACTTTTATACAATACACAACGCTCATGAAGTACTCTGTAAGCTATATTAAAGCAATATACCGGAGTAAGTTTAAGCATAGCCCTGCTGCACGAGCCTTCTAACAGCAATATATTTCGCATGAAATGAGAGATTTTCGAACAGCACAGACCTAACGCGAAACTCTTTACATTGAGTCAATGTAACCTCGGATCTTACTTTCGGTTTCCAACAGTCAGGTCCCATTGATTCAGTGTAAAGTGCCTGTTCGCTTCTGCGTTCGCGTTTGGTCTGTGCTGTACCAAATTATTTTGTTCCACTCGCTAACTAGCGCATTTAGCAAGCTCTTTCTAGGGCTATGTTTGAATTCACTCCGGTACTCTCCTTTAATGTATTCAGCATTAATTAAATTTTAGGACATTCGGGACAAGTAACGACTATCGGGACAAGTAACAACTGATTGAATTTTGTTGGCATTTATATTTTGCCCATGACCACATTGCCTTGGCGGAGGTCTGCACTCTCTGAGTGCTTTTCTAGTTATTATTCAAGTATGAATAGAAAACAAAACATGGGCTATTTATTTACAGACAAACAATTAGTTTGGTAACACACAACACTTGTGAAATACTCTGTAAACTGTATAGGCTGTGGGCCAGGTGGGTCAAAGTGTACCCCCAACCTCTCAACATAACCAACATTGAACATTTGGGATGCACTACCTGTTTTAGCCCCACGATTATCTGTCCATTGAAAATCGATGTGCTCATGAAGGTTGTTAGGCCTGGGTACTTGAAGCTATGATTTGTTTTGGATTTTAAAAAATGTAGGTTGTTTGGAGTGCTGCAGGATGTGACTGACTGTTGGTGCTCTTCAGTGCAGGGATTTCAAAAGTAGTTTAAAAGTAATTTCTATAAATAGCCTAATAAACTTTTTATACTGCATTTTGAGTGCCTCAGGAATGACTTTAAAAGCATATTGTTTTTGTTTATTTTTAGCTTCCATACACAGTCAGTCATATTAGTATGTCAAACCCCTTGATTCTCGATTCTCAGTTCAAGAGGCTGTGTGATTAGATGTTTGAGTGAGGTTTAGGGGGTGATTGTAACAGACAGGTAATACATTATATGTGACCCACCACCACGAAACCAGGCATAAGTCTCCGGATATCAAAAATGAGTTATCTATGTAGCTTGATAAAGCAGAAACAGAGGTTTATCAGGGTGAAAAAATTATGTTTCTATCACAAGCAGAACCAGAGTTATGGCAAATTTACTCAGTTTGGACACATTTCGCAATATGTCTTTTCAAGAAATCATCGAAAATGTCTTTGATCAGTGAACCCGGAACTTATGATTACCCTTAATTAATTAACTGAATAAACACCTTTATTGAACAAATTTGAATGTAATGACCACAGAAACTGAAAATATAAGTGTTAAGGTACTGTTTTCTGCTAAGATGTCAAAACACATAAAAAATTGCCTACGTGTCTAAATTTGGCTGTAGCTCTGATCGTGCCAGTGCTACTTATGCCTGGTTTCGTGGTGGGCGGTCACATATTTGATACCTTTCAAAAGCCTTCCCATCTGCACTTATGTTCATCTGACGACAATGAAGGCTATAGAAAGAAATAATTGTGTGCACTAGTACCAGTATGGTACTGTATATGCCACAAATAAACTTCCTTTTGGTGTGTGGTTCATTGACGTAGACATCGACCTACAATGTTTTCTAGTTTCTAAACTGAGCCTTTCAGAAACAGAAGATGACTGTCTGGCTTCTGTAGATACTACAGACATTTACTAACACAATTGAAGACATTTATTAACCAGTTAGTTACCAGTTAGCAACTTGGTTGGGAATTGGAACAATTTCCAACAAGGAAATGGACCCCTTTTAGGAAATGGACCCCTGGTCAGTAAAGTAGCAGAGGGCATTGTTAATCAGTATCATCTACCAATGCAAATAAAAATAAAATATAACAAAAAAAGCAAAACTAACATGGTTTTATTGCGCCTCTCACCAAAATCCTTCGAAATCGAAAGGTAGATTAGCGGTGCTGTTAAGGGTAGGGTGTGCCAATTATTTTCTTAAAGCCCCAATGTGTAGCCTTCAAGAAAAATTAAGCGCAACGCATTTCAAATTACGTATTACAGCTACGGTCGGTCTATTGTCAGTCTATAGCGAAAACACGAAAGATATGACCGTTTACAGCTTCCGTATTCCAAGATGGCGGCAACACATGAAGAGTCTACCCCAGTTAATGTGCATGCAAATTTCAAGCCAATACGGACACACGGAATTAATAGTGTTATTAATTAAAAACATTACACATTGTACCTTTAAGAACAAGCAGATGTCATCTTCCATGAATACTACTTTAAATATGGCTGGAGGTCAGGAGTAAACCTCAGCCAGTGCATGATGATGATTACCCAGGATACCTTGATGATTTACCAAGATAACTTGTGAATTTCCATAGCGTCACCTCAAGAAATAGTTGGAAGATGAAGAAAGATTACAACCCACTTAGGAAAAGATTTGCACAATGTTTATTTTTTGCAATTAAGGATGTGTATCTCTAAATATGTTAGCATGGCTGGTTTGATGCACATGGTTGAAGAAGGTAGGTCTGCACACTGCCAATAAGCTCCAAAAAATAAACATTATTTAAAAAGCAACGTTTCGATCACCCTGGATCTTCATCAGGCAGGTTTGATGCACATGGCAAGAAATTCAGTTAAGTTAAAATGCAAAACTGATAACAAGCCCACACAGTCAAAAATGCTGTCTTGAAGGGACACCGTGCCACTGCAGAGGCTAGCAATGACAGAAGATAAGAGAGGAGGTTAAGGTACACAAACGTCTGAATGTATTATATGTAGTGACCCCTGCTTACTGTGCTTGCACAGGAAGAGCGAAATCACAGATGGTTATCTCGGAAATGTTGCCCAACATAGTGATATTGGTGCTTTCAAAATAAGTCACACATAGTATCTTTAAAGGGCAGTAGGAAGTTTGCAAATGTTTGTTTTTTAAACAACAGCTTCCGCTTGCTGCTGTTTGCTTCTTCTGTTTTTTACTGCTTGCCATTGTCACACCTTTATCAACAGCAGTAGATATGACCATCAACTCCACACAACAGAGCAATGTGTCTAATACCAGCTTGGCCGTGCAGGCCTCCATCGAGATCCAGGTAACCAGTGGCATCCTGGGGCTCTGCTGTGCCTTGGGGGTGCCTGGGAACCTGGTGGTGCTAGCTGTCCTCCAACGCAGACTTGCAGGAGGGAGCTTCTCGCTCTTGCTCATGCTGAACTTGGCCATGTCCGACTTGCTGACTTTGCTCACCCTGCCTGTGTGGATCTACACTCTGCTCCATGGCTGGAATCTAGGTACGGTGCCCTGCAAGCTCCTCTCCTATCTTGTGCACTGGAGCCTGTACACCAGTGTGCTCTTTGTCACCCTGCTTAGCGTGCAACGCTACATCCAGGTGCTCTACCCTCAACAATGGGCAGAGTTCAAGTCTACAGGACGCAGGATTCTCCTGGGGGTTGTGTGGGCCATTGGAGGTGTTGTGTCATCTCATGCTCTGGTCCAGAGAGAAGTGGGATCGGAGATGGATGGTCTGCTAAGCTGCATGCAACAGTACAGATGGCGTGGGGAGCAGGTGGCTACGCTCCTGATTCAGAGCCTGTTGTTGTTTGTGCTGCCGTTCTCCACCATTGCTTCCCTGTATATCATCCTGCATAGACGGGTGAAGCAGAACACTCGTTTGGGTCACAGGAGGATGAAGAGACTGGTGGTCAGCATTATTGTGGCCTTCTTCATTTTCTCCATTCCAGTCCATCTCAACAACTTGCTTACTATTGTGGCAGTTTCCTGGGGATCCTATGACCTCCTGCAGTTTTCAAAAGTTTCCAGCGATGTTGCTGGAGCAATGACCTTCATGAACAGCTGTGTGAATCCCTTTCTGTATGTTTTCTCACATCGGGAATTGCGTCAGTCCATAGCAAATCCACGGAATCCAGCGCTTGAATTAAATAATACATCTGTAGATGTTACTGAAGCCTAATCTATAGATGATGTAATGCAACGTACAGCAGAAGTTATACTTCACATCAGAAAATCTGATCTGATATCAAAATGTGAATCATGTTAATTTGGACCATTCTATGTAAGGTATGTAGCAATATGCTCTTTAAAAGGCATTCATGACAACCAATATCTGCTTCCACATAAAACATTACCGATGTGTGTTTTCAAACTTGACTAGACTACATTGGTAAAATATTAGCTGACATTGTCAATGTGTGGAAAAGGGAACTGCCTTTAATATTCAAAGAAAAACCTGTTTATCATGTTGCAAAGCATAGGTTCTCAAAGTGCGGCCCAGGGGCCAATTGAGGAGCGGAAACATTTCTGGCGGCCCGCCATTACATCTGATAATATCTGTACAAGTGTTAAAACTAAATTTTGCTTCGAAAGACTGTATCTCTATTTAGTGAGGTTGAGTGGCATATATTTATGCATTTATTTATTGCAGTAAATGTAAACTGTAGAGATGCAACCTGGTCATTAAAATGATTACAAATGTTTTTTTTTTTTTTTTTTTTTCCTCCCCCGCCCTTTTTGCGGTCCTCAGTTAAATGTTGGGTCCCTAAATTGGTCCCACCTATCAAAACTTTGAGAACCCCTGTTGTAAAGTGATATGTATTGCTGTACTGTACCTGGCCTGCTCTTAATCAAACCTTGCACAATCACTATACTAGAACTATTGATTAAAGTCCTGGGGTCAGTAATCAAGCGGAGTTAAAAGTGTTTGTGTCATAAGGATTTGCATCATGTTTTATGGTTATCAAATTATTTTGCATCACATTGAGGTGTATAAAGCTTGAAGGTGTATAGAGTTTTAGGTTACACTTTATTTGAAGGTACCGTCATAAAACTAACCTGACACTGTCATTAACTATGACATGACGTTGTCATGAATCTGTCATAAACTTTATACACCTGTCATGACTTTTGTCATTAAGTGTCACCCGATATTTGTCATGGTTAGGGTTGGGGTATGTCAGAAGTCATGGCAGGTTTATAAAGTTTATGACAGATTCTTGACAACGTCATATCATAGTTAATTACAGTGTCATGTCAGTCTTATGACGATACCTTCAAATAAAGTGTTACCGAGTTTTACTTTGTCATTACATGTCACTACTTGACATTTATTCTTGTAATTTGTATTGTATTTACAAATTTTATCAGAAATAAACAGTAGGCAACTTGTCATGTGTCTGTGTCACTTGTTATCTTCATCAAGTAGCCTACACTGAAGGCCACAGCAGGAAACATCATTTGGATGAATGTGTTAAGTTGTAGGCTAATATGTGCCACAAAGAGAGTTGATTCTTCACTTCCTCTTACTGTGGCCTTTTGAACTGTCTTGTCTTGAGCTTGCCTTCCTGAAATTGAAGGTGACTACCTGGCCCGTGTTGACACTGCAGGCTTTTACAAGTTTAGGCCGCTACAAAATATCCGTGAGGTAATTGGGCACTGTAAAACACTGACTAGCCACACACCATGATGTATCCCGACCCTAGCTTCCTCAGACTACTACAGTGTGTCGCTTCCGGGCGGCCACCTGTAAAATTGTCCATGAAATTAGCTCCCCCTACTGTCTCAACGAGGAACCTTCCATATTTGCAATTTGCACTACCAACATGCCATTTAACCAGAGTTGTATAAAGTACTGGAGTAGAGGAGTGGAGTAGAAGTAAAAGTACCATATCAAAAAAATGACTTGAGTAGAAGTAGAAGTGTTCTTTAAACACCATACTTAAGTGGAAGTACTAAAGTATTCAAAATGTTTTGTACTTAAGTATTGCAAGTAAAAGTATTTTATGAACACTTAAATTGCTACTCAAGTACTGAAAGTAAAAGTAGAAGTACTGTGTATATTTAAAAAAAGCAGTCAAAAGTTTGAATATCATATTGTTTTACATTTATTTGGCTGAAATAGTCTGTTTGGCCATTGACTCTAAGTAGGGCCAGGGATGGTCACCACCTTTCCCCTCACTACAATCATTCGAAGTTAAGAACTTGGTGTTCTTCTTCCATCTCGAAATGGAGCAGTAGACTGGACTGACCCTTGCTAATCGTTCCCAATTGACTGCATTCAGTACTGCGAAAGGTCGAAGGGGAGCATAAGGTCTCTTATACCGCTTGAATCACCCAATAATGATAATGAAAACCCGATGATGGTCTGGTCTGCCATTGATAAGGCCATCATTGGATGTGGTATGATTTGTAACATTTTTAAAAAAATAACGAGTAACTAATCAGCACATCAAAAATGTAACGAAGTAGAAGTATTAAATTCCTCGAAAGTAAAAGTGGAAGTAGGACAAAAAAAGAATACTCCAGTAAAGTACAGATACTGCATTTTAGTACTTAAGTAGGCTAGTAGTTCTACTTCGTTACTATACATCTCTGCATTTAACACAAACTCAAAGCCCCCAAGAATTTCCTATCGCCGTAGTGTGCAAGAAAAGGAGAACTGTCCTCCAACAGACAGATCTGGCAGGTCAAACTTAGTACATGTGCCACGGATGCCTCTCTGCCCTAGCCTGACATAGCCCCCCATACGAATGTTCATACGTATCCATGGTCTGGGAACGTCCTCTAGGCGTGTTGTACGGTAGAGAGTCACGCCAATAAGCGACGCTGATTAGACAGCTGTCCAATTGTTTCAAACCAAAGTGAATGCCTCCCCCGCAGTATCCGCCAGGTCAAAGAACTTCCAGTACCATGAATACGGATGAACAGCAGTATTATGGTCGGCATGCCATCTCTGCCCCCCAGTAGACCACACTATACCCTCCACTAGGTCTATAATGAAAATGGCTTTATTAAATGTCAGATCTCTTGTAGGCAAATCATTCTTGATCAATGATCTTATTCAGAGTTATAACCTTGATAATTAGCTTTTAACTGAAACTTGGCTGGACCAATCAAATAATGATATAAAAGTCATTGAATCAGCACCCACAGACTTTCATTTCCTCAGTGCCAATATAATGGACATACGAGGCAGTGGAAATTTTATGATTTTCAATGTCTTGTTTCATTGTAAACAATCTTTTTTGGGGGACTTCTCCTCCTTCGAATATCTTGGTGCTATGATAGAGTGTTCCCCTCAGATTCCTTTACTTTCCAATCTATAGGCATCCTAAGCAATCACTTAAAGTTTTTCTTGATTAATTTAACAAACTTCTGCCTGCATCTGTGTTGAATCTGAACATTTACATCACTTTTGCGTATTCTTTGATGCAGGTATGTCACCTCTCATACAAAACACCTTTATGACGTTCAAAACACACACACACCCCTGTAACACCATCATAAAATTCGCTGATGACACCACCCTGGTGGGACTCATCAGAGACGCTGACGACACCGCCTACAGAGATGAGGTTCAAAGACTAACAGAGTGGTGTAACATCAACAACCTTACTCTCAACACCAGGAAGACCAAGGAAGTGTTTATGGACTTCCGCAAGAGCAGAAACGACCCCCTTCCCCTCTGCATAAAAGGCGACATGGTGGAGAGAGTGCCCACTTTTAAACTCATGGGGACCCACATCTCTGGGGACCTGTCCTGGGTGTCCAATACAACTGTCCTTGTAAAGAGAGCCCAGCAGCGCCTCCACTTTCTGAGGATCCTGGCATAGAATAGGCTACAGACCAGCCTGCTGATCTCATTCTATCGTGCCACGATTGAGAGCGTGCTGGTGTATGCCATCCCAGTGTGGTATACTGGCTGCACAGTGGCTGACAGAAAGAGGCTGCAGAGGGTCATCAAAACTGCAGAGAAGGTGACTGGCAGTCCCCTCCCCTCCTTGGATGAAATCGCCAATTCTAGGTGCCACACTAGAGCCAAGGCGATTATAAAATACAATCACCACCCAAACCATCACCTGTTTACCATGCTGCCCTCAGGCAAAAGTTTAGTTCTCTCAGGTGCAAAACTATAACAGAATTCAAGAACAGCTTCTTTCCTTGGGCAATCAGAATTCTAAATGCACCTTAAATAGCTGCTATGTGTGAGTGAGTTTGTGCGTATGTTAAGTGAGTATGTCTTGAATCTTGAAATGATGTATCATTACTGACCAAACAAAGTACCTATTTGAACAGGAATTATCATGTTACTCTCATTCCACAGATGAGCTTTTAGAACATTTTAATTAAAAAATGTTGAATATAATGAACAACATTGCCCCCTTAGAGTAAAGTCAGTAAATAATAAAAAGAAAGCCCCATGGCTACTAAACCCAACCATCAAACTCCTAAAGTGAGACTCA
The DNA here is from genome assembly GCA_027497455.2 of Sardinella longiceps. NCBI lineage: Eukaryota > Metazoa > Chordata > Actinopteri > Clupeiformes > Clupeidae > Sardinella > Sardinella longiceps. The sequence goes on along the minus strand of JAODXP020000008.1, from coordinate 12,204,740 downwards.
AATACAGTGCATTGTCTCGCAGCGCTTTACAGACAGTACGGGAAGCATCCATGAGAAACAGGGGCAAGGAAAAACTCCCTACACTTTACTTGTATTCATTTCTAGGAAGAAACCTTGGGTGCCGCACCTCATAAGCTACATATTGATTATGAAAGGAATACTGCACAAGTACAACATGGAAATATACAAATCAAGGCAGTCCTATTTCTCAAGTATTATTGACAGAAACCTTAATAACAGCCGTGTCCTGTTTTCTACAGTTGAGAAACTGACTAATCCCACTGTTCAGTTATCACCTAGTTTTATCTCCACCAGCATGTGCAATGACTTCGCCATCTTTAAAAAATAAATAAATAAATAACAACAACAACAATAAACAAGCTCTCCTGATCTCCCAACTGTAAACGAGCCGTCAATGTCAGAATTTCACCTAATAGATGATACCACCCTTAAAGGAATAGTCCACCTCTTTATGAAAATTGGTTATTCACCTCCTTACTCTGAGTTACATATGTGGGTAAAAGCATTTTGTTCTCAGTGCTTGTGTTTTCCTAGTATGGCATCACCAATTTTCCCCATTTTTTAGCTTTAGCTTAGCATAGGCGCTGGAATGCAAAGTTGCCAGATAGCAACTCTTTGGCAACTTTACTTTTCAGTGCCTATGCTAAGCTAAAGGTAAAATTGGGGTTGCCAGACTAGGACAACACATGCACTGAGAACATATAATAAAATGCTCTTTACCCACATATGTAACTCCAGGTAAGGGGGTGAATAACCAATTTTCATAAAGAGGTGAACTATTCCTTTAAGAGCACTGCACAACATCTGAACTCTCCTACCTGCTGTCTAGACATTCTCCCCACAAAGTCTATCAAGTCTGTCTTTCATTTGATGTCTTTTGAAGTGTTGCAGATTGTTAATGCATCTCTTTCAATGGGAACATTTCCAAAGCCCTTAAAGTAGCAGTTGTCAAGCCACTTCTTAAGAAGAACAACTTGGATACTACTGTTCTAAGAAAAGTACTACTCGTAGACCTCTACCAAAGCAAGTCACAGTTCTTGCTGTCAAGAACCAGTTCTTTCTTGTCTCAATACAGACTTTGTCCAAAAATTTCATCCAAATCCATGCAGTACTTTTAGAGGTTTGTCTGTGTTGTACACAGACATACAGACATACAGACAGACAGACGTTGGCAAAGACGGAGGTAATGATGCTTTCAAAATAAGTCACACATACAGTCCTTAGGGCCATAGGAAGTTTACAAAGGTTTATTTTTAAACATCAGCTTCCTCTTGCTCCTGTTTGCTTCTTCAGTTTTTTACACATAAAGTAATTTTCACAGTTTTATCAGCAGCAGTAGATATGTCCTAGCCTGACACGTCAGACTATATCATAAGAATGTATAGTCTGAAGACCACTGATAGACTGTACCTCAATGGAGGGGCGGGTGATTGCGTTGTCTTTCAAACTGCCTCTCCACGTAATAGGATAGCGTTCCGGCCAGTGGTACCAGCTGGTATATCAAACTTTTCCCGTAGCCCGTCGGTAACACGGCAAAGACATCTTTTTCAGAACGAAAATGACAAGTGCAATTCGTCCAAAACTAAAGCCAAAGACGATTCCGCTCTGGTTTGAGCAGGGCTGTCGTCATCGTACAAAGCCCGCCTTACGATTTCCTGTACACATACCGCGCTGTGATTGGTTATCCGCCTCCAGAGGAAGGCTAAAACGGGTTTCTATCAGTGGCCTCTAGACGTACCTCTGTGCAAATTCAAATTTGCTACCACTAGGGGTACGTCTAGAGTCTAGGCTAGATATGTCCATCATCTCCACACAACAGAGCAATGTGTCTAATACCAGCTTGGCCATGGAGCCCTCAGTCGAGATCCAGGTAACCAGTGCCATACTGGGGCTATAAGGACTTAGCCTGATTGCCATCGACTTTCAAAGCTCTGCGAGACTTTGGTCTGACCAAGAGCCTAGTACTGTAATTTCTCAAAGTGCATGGTTGAACCGCCTCCCTCTAATGCCTCAGTTTGCTACTGGTCGATGTTAGAAAATGCTTTCTGAGTTCCCCATTTTAGGTGTATAAAGTTTTAAGGTGTATAGAGTTTTACTTTTTTACTTCACTTTGCAAAGTGACATTTATTCCTGTAATTTATATTGTACGTAAATTTTATCAGTAGCTTAAAAGGAATCCCGCACTCTGACCATTACGCAAGCAAAATATTTATTAAAGATTAAGTGCCTGATGAAGGTCTAAGACCGAAACGTTGTATTTTCTTTAGTGCTGTCAAGCGATTAAAATATTTAATCGCGATTAATCGCATTTTTGCCGTAGTTAACTCATAATTAATCGCGATTAATCGCAATTTTCTTTCTATTCTAAATGTCCCTCGATTTCTTTTTGTCCCATTTTTATTTATTTATTTTCATTTTAATGCTGTTATCAGCATTCATTGGTGGGGGTGAATACCAATTTAAAATAAAAGAAAACCCAGTTACAGCATCAGAAATTATTAACATGTTCAAGTACTGCCAGAGAGATGTTGATGTCTTTTATGTTGCTAGTTCACAAGTTTACAAAAAAAAAAAAAAAAAAAAACTGGATGGTGGCCCTTTAAATTATACTTACTTAAAGAGGCTCAATGAAAATATGGCATTATGGTCTACATGAGTAAACCTATATTGCATGAGCATACCTTTAAAATGCATTTTGCCATATTGGCAATTGCCCTGCAAGAAGCTCTCATTTCAGTGACAAGGTCATACTCTCAGAATCAGGTAGGCTATATGCGTCTCGTTTGCACAAATTCTCTCTCTCAGTTGCGCTCCAACCGGTTTCACCTCTCTCACTCGCGCTGCAATTTTGAAACTGATATTAGCCTATTTGCGGGGTATTCAGTTCAAGAGAAGGGATTTCTAAGTGACAACATTAATCCTCTAGCTAGTTAACAACCTAAATATGCGAACATGCGAGTGAGCGTCAACGATTGTGTCGGTAAAATATTTGTTTTCACTGACATCAAATGACGCTCACAAACATTCTCTCTCTCAGTTGCGCTCCGACCTGTTTCACCTCTCTCACTCGCGCTGCAATTTTGAAACTGATATTAGCCTATTTGCGGGGTATTCAGTTCAAGAGAAGGGATTTCTAAGTGACAACATCAATCCTCTAGCTAATTATCAACCTAAATATGCGAACATGCGAGTGAACATCATCGATTGTGTCAGTAAAATATTTGTTTTCTGACATCGGAGCAGGAGAGCAGAGTGCTGACACCCGTGCCGTGTGTGCAGTGCGTGTGTAGGCTACTGTAGGCATGAGTTGCCTTGGTCCTAGGCTAAGCAGTAGGCCTACTTCAAGCCTAATACAAACACAGGACATACTGAAACGTCGGGAGGTGTTGGAATGTCGGAGATATTTTTTTTCACATTCAATTGATAATGGCAAATGCGTTAATCGCGCGTTAAAAAAATTGACGGCGTTAAAATGGGTTTGCGTTAACGCCGTTATTAACGCGTTAAACTGACAGCACTAATTTTCTTAATCTTTAATAAATATTTTGCTTGTGTAATGGTCAGTGTGTGGGATTCCTTTTAAGTTACTAATCCATGACCACACGGTCTTTTCCAACGCACCTGACCGAGAAAAAGAAGTGTGCAAGAAGTCTTCATGACCACGTAAGTTTTATCAGAAATAAACAGTAGGCAACTTTCCATGTGTCTGGGTCACTTGTTATCTTCATCAAGTAGCCCATACTGAAGGCTACAGCAGGAATCATCATTTGGATGTTTAGTTGTGTTTGGACATCAATTGGATGTTAATTTGTGTTAAGTTGTACAATACTGTATGTGCCACAAAGAGAGTTGATTCTTCACTTCCTCTTACTGTGGCCTTTTGAACCATCTTGCGCCTTCCTTTCTGAAACTGAAGGTGAATACCTGGCCTGTTTTGACCACATTGCCTTGGCAGAGGTCTGCACTCTCTGAGCGCCTTTCTAGTTAACATTAAGATGTTTATGAACATTTTCCAAATAGTCAAATGAACTGCATTAAATCCTAAGTCATAGCCTAACACTCAGGAGATACTAATTGTCTGATGTGGACAAATACCTGGATTTCTAGAAGCTATTCAAAAAATACCTGTTCTGAAAAATTCTGAACTATACTGGTAGGGTAATAACACTATTGTGACTAGATTACAGAGAACCTGACTAAATGTTTCGTGCATTTTTGTATGCAAAATGTAGAGGGGAGGGGCAGATGGTCATAGCATGTTTACTTTCAAACACAGTTTCCTGATTTGCAGCACTGTCTATTATGCCCTCTGAGGTCATGAATGATTCAATCAACAGCTCAAACTTTACTGCCATCCCCAAAGGGGAGATAGCCGGCATCGCCATTCGGGCCCTCTGCTTCCTTTTGGGAATGTGTGGAAATATAACAGTCATGGTGGTCCTTGTGCGAAACTTCAAGAAGGAGAACTTTACAGTGCAATTGATGCTGAACCTGGCAATTTCGGACATTCTGTGCTTGGCAACGCTCCCTGTGTGGATGTGCAACCTTCTCCTGGGCTGGACCATGGATCTCCATTTGTGCCGGTTTTTCTGTTTCTTCACCCACACGTCTATTCAAGCCAGTGTGTTTATTGTGACCCTGATGAGTGTGCAGAGGTACGTGGTGGTCCTGTATCGTCCACAGTGGTCCAAACTTGGAAGACGAGGAGAGTACGGTGTGTTGGTGCTCATGTGGGTGTTGGCTGCTGCTCTTGCCTTCTCCCCTGCAGCCACTTACAACATCATTCAAGATGGAACCAGACCGATATGTGAGCAGGTCTTCTGGTCTGAAGAACAAAAGGTGGGTGTCCTTTTGCTTGAGACACTAGCTATTTTCATCTTGCCATTCAGCACTCTGTTGGTTTCCTACCTTTGCCTGCACAAGAAGGTAAGCGCAAAAGCCATGGGGTCCCATCAGAAGTTGGCAACACTGGTAACCAGCATCGTGGTGGCGTTTTTCATTTTCTGGTTACCATACCACATCATCAATGTCATGATAATGATTGCACCATCGGAACCAGTAGGCAGTAGGATGTTGCGGAGGGTCGCATACAGAGGACCCAGACGAGCAGTTCAGGGTGTTGTTTTCCTCAACAGTTGTGTCAACCCTCTGCTGTATGCCTTCAATTATCAAAGCCTTCGTGCTGAAAAATCTGGGACGGAAACCAACACAACACAGACCTCCAATGACTTTTCTTAAAAGTGTTTTATTTTACATGGCTAAACCTGTCACCTGGTCAGATCCATAACGTTTTTATTGCCAAAAATGACATAATCAAATGCCCAGACAGTACTTGCAGACAATTAGAAATGAAGCCAATTATCATTGTCATCTTATGTGTTCAAAATTTCAACATTTAGGGATTTTAAGATTTTTTTCAGAATATATAGAACTGGACTGGAAATTGACTCTTGTCTGTTAATGGGCATCCTCATCTGTTCATCTCTTTATGGCTCTCCAGACCTTCTCAAACTGTCAAAAGTTTACAGAGATTCTACTGCTATTGTAATTTGGGCGGTTTAAACACATTTTTTTTGGCCTATTGAGTCCATTTATAAACCATATTAAAGACACAATCCAGTTATTTTACAACTGAAATGGGCATGTTGTATCTCCTGTTCATCTTAGTGCAACTGTAACTCTGCTATCATAATAGCTCTCTAGTCAAAAAGGTTTTCATGAGGAAACAGGAAATAAAGCAGAAGCATATAGGATTAAAAAGAATACTGTGTTGAGAAGAAGTGAATCACTAACTTTTTATGCTAATCCTGTGTTGACTTCTGTCAAAGCTGTTCAAGTTCTCTATCAGATGTTTTGCAAATAGGATCCTGCTTCCTTTAGACAAATTCAATCAAATTTGCATGCAAACTGTTTAAATGTCAAATAGTTGTCATCCAGGATGAGGGAAACTGTTGTATTTAGGAAACATCCTCTTTGTTATTCTACTGTACCATCCAATGTGAACAATTCATCTAACAACTGCTGATGCTGAAGTCACAAATTTTGAGTATACTTTTCTACCTGAAAGCGTCTGGGATGACATCATTATATCCATTTATTGTCCATATGTGGACAAAAATCTAATCATCACTAAGGTAGCCAACCAACTGAACAATAACTTCCTCCTGTTTCCTGTCTCCAGTAAACATATTATTGAACTATGGAAAATTCTCCTGAAAAGAATGAATGTTGACTCATACACCTCTTTGATTGGTCATCATTTCCTCTCCCTGATTGGGCACTGGATGAGACACAGGAAACAAACCATGCCAAGGCTATGACCCTGTGAATATTCATAATGATTCATATTCACAGGCCATTTATAAACAAGTCAAATCAAGGGGTAAATGACAGGTGTTTGTTTTATTTCAAACAGTCACAGAAGTGGTCAGAGCAAGAGCCTGCTCTGGAGTTTGTTGTATTCTCAGTATGGGTCAACAGGAGGCACTGTTGATTATTCTGTTATTTCTTCGATTCCGCTTTAGGCAGTTAGTTTGTATGTTGACTGTTTTGACATTTTCTAAGAAATGCACACACACACACACACACACACACACACACACACACACACACACAATCCCAATTCTATCGAAAATAAAAGCTGCTTTTCACAATGTTGCATGGATGCCTGATTTTCCAAAAGGTGCATGGGCAGGATGTCACCATTTTTACCATAAAAGGTCAACCAAAACAATTATTTGTAAATAGTTCTATGACTTTGAAAATGCAGCACGGTCTGTTTGACTTGGCATGATGGAGTTGAGAGTGTCTTCCTATGGCTTCCTCCCCAAACTACAATAGTTGCCCTAATGGTGTCCACAGCACAGACTAAATATAAGCTATAAAGCTTCTTAGTTATTACACATTGTGGCCAACAAATTTCATCAGGGACAAGAAAACAACATTGGTAAAACTCAATTTCACCCACTTCTCTCAGTCCATCCCTGTGAAATAGAAAACAGAAATGTTGTCCTGCAACTAAAAACAAATCGTTTTTTGGGGGGGTAGGAATTAATGTCGGGAAGATCGTGATATGAAACACAGATTGATTGCCTATTCTGCCGCAGGGCCATGGGCCCTCTGCAAATCCATATCTGCAGTGGTGGCCGAATTGACTCCTCGCACAAAGAACACTCTCACTTTCTCATCTCTCTCTCCTTCTCTCTCTCTCTCTCTCTCTCTCTCTCTCTCTCTCTCATAGCTGCATATGATGTGACTATGTAGGCCTATGTGATGTGTGTTTGTTTGATGGACCTCATAACAATGTCTGTTTGACAGACAGCTACTTAGTTGCTGTTTCATTGTGTTCATGCATATTACTCACCATTGCCGTATCTGCCTGTGCTTGAGTGTGTGTGTGTGTGTGTGTGTGTGTGTGTGTGTGTGTGTGTGTGCGTGTGCGTGCGTGCGTGCGTGCTGTATTGTGGTTGTGCATGTGTAGCAGAAGTCATACTATACTGTAGATGTGATAAGCTTTTAAACTTCCTTCTAAACTGCTGGAGCAGACAGTAACTTACCCATGGCCCGCAACTGGGCCAGATCTTATCCTTATCTGTCTCTGCCGTTACTCTGTATGCATTAACATTCTCTGGACACTAGCACAATGACCGGGGGGGGGGGGATCAATACTTTTCTGACCAACCAGATGGTGTCTCTGCCTCACTGATGGAGTTTCTTTCTGTTCAGTTATTATGGGGATGTGGTCTATAAGTGGTCTACTGAGTTTATGATGACACAGGAAGATTTGAAATCTAAAAATAACCCTTTCTGTCTCCAAACAGCACAGCTTATTGTCCTTCAACAAAACGGTGTATTTTAGTTTGGAGTATTCTGGAAACAATTTGAATATTTATAATATATTACTCATATTCATAGTGTCACTTTAATTTAATTGTTTATGAATGAATGTAACTGGTGCACCTGTTTCTTTACTATTGAATACACTTGGCTCAGTCATACTTGGTATTCTACCATATTACCTCTAGGGGGCCACAGAGCGCAACATTCTCTGAGCTGAATACAGAGTGGCTCACCCAGTTTAGTCAGACATATAGCAAATCAGATTTCCTCGGTTATACTGAGTAGCCTATGTAATATGGAGGGATATTACATGTTTCATGGACGCTAGTCCATATTTTACTTTCATTCAACGAAGAGAAAGGGTTTATTAAAGAATCCACATAAACGTGTTGCAACAGTAGGCCTACACCAGCTTTTGAATAGTTTACTGAAATAAAACTGGAATTTAGCAGACACATTTATTAAAAGGCCAGAAGGCTCGTACCTTGTGATTTCTTGGAAAGGAAGGATGGACATTTTTTTCCATTAATACAAATAAGGAGTGCTGCCTGATTACACAGGAGGGAATAGAAAACTTCTTCCTGTTTCTCAGGAATGACCCCTTTGACCTGGCAGCTGTCTCTATGACATCAGTAACTTAGGTGATCAATATCCTGTCTTTTAAAGGGTCCGAAATTAAGACAGACATGTTACTTGATTCCTCTTCATATTTCACATGGAGTCTAATTAATAGTCTAAAATTCAACCATTGGTTGAAAGCTTAAATGTATAACTTTTGGAATTTCATTACTGAGAAAAGGATTTAGAAGTCGATGACATCCCCAAGTGAATGTTAATCTGTATATAATTATCCCTCTCTTACAGTAATTATAGCCTAGTGTCAAATGCACAGAGGCTGACCTCACCTCCTGCTAAGCTGTCATTAACGCCACACAAGCAAAGCACTGTGAACCACAGGTAGCACACTCCACCCCATGAGGGTTGCATGATACGATGATAAAATCATACAAAACTAGAAAAAGCGCTCAGACCTCCGCCAAGGCAATGTGGTCACAGGCACAATATAAATCCCAGATCATGTTCTGGATCACTGATCGCCACCAAAATGTAAACACTTCTTACTCGTCCCAATATACACATAGTCTGAAAATTTCATCCAAATCCAAGCAGTACTTTTCCAGTTATGTTGTACACACACACACACACACACACACACACACACACACACACACACACACACACACACACACACACAGACGCAGGCGAAAGGTTACCAGGTTACCTTGGCGGAGGTTACCAGAATCAGAATAATTCTGTGTGTGTGTGTGTGTGTGTGTGTGTGTGTTTGCATGCTACACGCACATGTCAACGTATAATGTATTCTCTTATTCATGTTATATGAGTAAATCTGTCTCCACCCTTCCATATATACAGCATGTCAGTGAAGGTGAACCAAGTCTCCCCTTTCCCCTCCCCTCCCCCCCTCCTCTCCTCTCTCGACAGAGGTGATCACATCTCATGATCCGTGAATCTCTCTCTTGTCCTTGACTCTCTGTCTCTGGCCTTGGCTTCGACTCAAACACTGCAGCCAGTGTGGTCGGCTGTAACCGGAGGAGGCCCCCCTCCTGCTCTGCTGCCACAGCACGTTTTTTGGGTTGAACGTGCAACTTTATTCAATGCTTCCTCCAAAAGACTCTGCAATCAGTTATGTGACGTGTTCAGTCGATACGGTGTAATGTGTAATTTGACAACGTGTGATCTATAATCTCTGATGCGAAATGTGAAGAATGTTGGGGGAGAGAAAGAACTGGCTGTGATCACTTACGGTTATTGATACTGTCACACTGTAATTTTCTTTTCCATTGTTTTTTTTACAGTTTATATTTAGCATAACCATAACAGTGAGAGGAGTTACTATTTTTGACCCCTGCGAAGAGAGCCGAAACACTGAAACAAAACATTCCGGAATAAAAAAAATGTGTGGTGTATCTATGTTTTTGTTTGTTTGTTTTTTTGGCCATATTATAGCACCAGTCATCGCTCACAAACTGTGCATTTGTGCTTTCTACATGCCATGATGTAATTCTATTATCAATGTGGGATCATGAATGCTGACTGCTAAAGCTCTGATCAAGTTCCTCCATAGCAAACAGTGCAGGACAGTGTGTGCATCTCTAAGGGGAAAAAGCACTACGTGGAACAGATCCATCTGATACAAATGAGAAGATATCTACAATCACTTAAGGTTGCAATTCCCTGAGATCCTGACGTATCCACACTCATCTTTAGAGATGGATATTGTTTAGATTTTATCGATATCAATACCAGCAGTATAATACAAATAGTATTTTGGTACTGCTTATCGACTCTGGTTCTTCTCTTCACTCCCATGTTCAATCTTTGTTGGGTTGAAAACCACTGTAGATTTAGGGCTGTACTGTACACTGTAAAAAATGATTTGTAATGGTTACTTGAAAAATGTGTGGAAACTCGTTGCCTCAAATGAGTTAAGTAACTATAACTTATCTTTTTCAAGTTAAAAGCATTTTACATCTAAAAAGACAAGTTATAGTTACTCAACTCATTTGAGGCAACGAGTTTCCACACATTTTTCAAGTAAGCATTACAAATCGTTTTTTACAGTGTATGTTTGACCTACACTACTACACCTACACGACTGTCGGATTGTTGTGAAGCATTGACTGCCGTTCTGTTCAATTAGATTCTTCATTCAATCTAGGCAAGCAATGTGACTGACAGTACATGACGGATCAAGCGACTAAAATGTTTTTACAAGTTGCGTAGCAATGCGACTAGTTGTGCTGCGTTGTGTAACGTTCAATTAGGACAGCCAAAAACAAAACAAAGTGATGAAACTCATTTTGTCGCACACATGCTGTTGTGTCACTTTCAGTTAGGCCACAGTAAATTCAGTAAAATTCAGTACATTTCAGGAGACAAAGTAAATTCAGAGAAAACTTGGAATGTGTTTGTTTTCAATGTAGTTCACTCATTCATCCATTAATCCCCAGCCCCAATGTGTATGATCTCATTATCTAGGTGACTTACTGGCCTCTTTTATTATTGCATTAAACTGGACAAACTGCATTCCATAGAGCTAGCACATATTCAAAGTGACATTCCCCTGCCTTGAAAGCTCTCAGGTATGAGCCATGAAGCAGTCTTGGTCTTGGTTGTTATCTAGACATTGACATTAAACGAGAAATTCATGATCAGGTCAATAAAGGAAATGGATAACTGGGTGTGGCCCCTTAGCGCACCCTGTACCCAAAGCACAGCACGTTGTCTAAAAGCACACCACACAGTCTAAGTAGGATCATGTAAATGCAGGAAATCAGACAATCTATCCAAAACAAAACACTATGAAATGCTGGTTTTGTACAGCACTGTATGCTGTACTAAGAAAAGGGAAAGCATTAAAGGTGCCTAGATTGCACTTTAGACTGATGATATGCAAAGAGTCATCAGAGAGCAGATACAATAACACATGAAAAATGTCGCACAAGGTCTCATTTGTGCTGTATATTAGGTCATGTACAGTACTTGGGACATTGCAAGGACATCACGCATTGAAATGTACACACGTCGAGAAGAAAATAGCCTACTGTTTTATCAAGTTATTATTCAGCGTGTAAACACACACACACTCCGTCAGCAATCTCAGTCTCAATGAATCACTGTAATGTAATTCCCCGTGCTTGTTTCTCTTAACACTGGAGTCATTGAGTCACCTAGTTGAACAAATGAAGTAGTCCTTAGTAGCATGAATCACTAACAGTGCAGTAAGTCCTATTGAGACTTCAGGACTGAAAGCTTCTGAATGTCTTTTAGTCATTCAGAAAAACTGACACTTTGAGTGAAGCAGTGAAACTATAGAAAGCCCATAGCAAGTTTTTTTTTTTCACTTGAAGGACAATAGTAGGCGGGCATGCGGGTGATCTGGGTCAAGAAAGAGCAGTCAACCCCTAGAGCTTTTCAACATCTAGTAGTATAAATACCAACTCTTTCACTTAACGACCAGTAAATATTTATCCCAAAATGTTTACTGTCATTGAGCACCTAGATGCTGCAGGGCCCAAGAGCACTGTGCCATGGATGAAGTACATTGCCAAAATGTCAGCCTGCTCAACGTGCTGTTTCCACTGACAACATCGGCCAAAATGGAGGGGGGGTCAGAGAGGGCAGAAGAAGAAAGAGCAAAGACACCTACCTCAGAGAGCACTGAGACTCAAATGCCATGGAGAACACACCAAGGACTTTTCAAATCATTTCAGCAATGTAGGTTGTTTCTCCACCTTAATAGTCCCCCCCCCACCCACACACACACACACACACACACACACACACACACACACACACACACACACACACACACACACACACACACACACAGAGTATGTGGATGTCAGTGTCTGACCACTCCTACCTTGCAACGGCATCCCATCAGCATGGATCAGTTTTATTCATATATTGTTTTGGTTATTATCCAAGGAGTAGGGCTCCAAAGTAATGTAAATATTCATCTAAATGACATTACGTCATTCATTGTCATTCATCTAAATGAAACTACGTCAAGTGACGGAGACAAGCTGAATACATCTGTGCAGGCCACCACTACACATAAAAAAATGACGTCAAAACTGAGACAGGAGACGTTTACAAACAGGACAACGTGCATCATGCGTAGATTTATTTGTATTTGACACAGATTATTGTTAATTTATTGATGCATAACTCCGCCTCAACAGAATACTATGCCACAAACTTAACACCTGAAAATTTCACCTGGATTTTTCCATAACTGCTGATACATAGTTGGGAGTGACACAGGTGATAAGATCATGGCTGCACGAGAGAGTGCACCTCTGTTCTCAGTCATTTTGCCTGCTTTGGTTTCTTTTCTGCTTGGAACTCGGATTATCTTCTCTATGAGGTATCTGCATGTATATTTTAACCCTACATGATGCAATACTGATAAAACAGTTACGATACCAGTGGCTTGGGTGGGCTGAAACAGAGAATCTCACTAATCCTACGTGGGCGCACACACACAGTGCGAGAGTGAGACATATCCACACACACACACACACACACACACACACACACACACACACACACACACACACACACACACACACACACACACACACACACTCACATAAACATTTGTGTTTATGCTAAACTACAGCTATGTTTATAGACAATTAAGGGGATTCTTTCCTATCTGCTTTGGTGTGTTTGTGTATTAAGTGGTGTGTTATGTGTGCATGAGCCGTTGTGCCTATCTGTCTGCCTATCTCTTTCTCTGTGTGTGTGTGTGCGTGTGTATGTGTGTTTGTTTGTGTGTGTGTGTGTGTGTGTGTGTGTGTGTGTGTGTGTGTGTGTGTGTGTGTGTGTGTGTGTGTGTGTGTGTGTGTGGAAGCAGTGTTCAGTGTATACTTTTACTCATGGAGAGTGAAAGGGCCCTTCTGTGAAACAATGGGGCCACTGTTTGCTAATTGATCAGTAGCTGGAAAGGCCACGCGCCTCAGCCCCCTCTTATCTGCTCTTATTGGCCAGCTTGTTTGTCAAAACAAACACCCTCCCACTCACCTCTCACTTATTCACAGACACACTCAACTCGCACAGATCAGGCCCTAGTGATACTTCAAAATGGCCCTCACTCCGGTCAAGCCACTCAGCTCTCCGATGGCGCATGATAATGAAGGAAAATCTTTCATTCATGCTTCCTCACAAACTACTAGGTTGAAGCATTAATTTCATGAAAAGTAATAAAGACGATGTGTGCCATAATGAATGTAATAGAATTTATTAATTTATAATTAATGATATCTGTGAAAACATCATATTGTTTCTGTCAAGAAGTTAATGTTTTCTCACAAGAATTGTAGCCTATGTCAAGAGAACATTCCAGTTGTAACTTGACAAGGCTTACGCAACAATGGGATTCAAACAGGAACTCATATTGATTTATTCTCACTTGGTTAATTTGTCCATAGCACTTTGGCAAGGCCCTTTACTGTGGTAGGCCTACAGCCACTGTGGTAGGGCACAACATACAAGAGTGACAAAATATTTACAACACGTTGACAAACACATTCAAAACAAATAGAGGGGTTATACGATTTGGATATAAGTGATACTGAAATAAAGTCTAGACATCTCTGAGATTCAGAAAGAGGGGCATGGGGTCTTTACCATGTTCTGTAGGACTAAAAGGCCTGGTTCACTGGCTTTGTGCACAGTACAGTATAGGAGCCGCCACGAGAATACTGCCTCAGGGAGAAGTGGAAAGAGCAAGTTCTGTTTTGGGTCGCTGATGTGAATAGCATGCCCCAGTTGTGTCAATATCTCCACCAATGCTATTGTTGATTGTGTGGTTTTCAATCATTATTTATTTATTTATAATACCATGGATGACACTATTAAAAAAAACCACACACACAGTAAAGCATTGCTGAGATGTTGAACCATCTCAAGAATGTTTTCACATGATCCAATAAAACTCTGGTGTTTTATAATTTGGATAATCTTATTATGCAAATGAAATTGTTATTGAATAGTAATAGAAAATTAATGTGGAAAACATGTTTGGTTCTAAAAACATTTTATTGTAATATATTTTTTTTATTTTCTTCTTGTTTTGAACCAAAATGTCCTTTATGTAACATGTTTCCTTGCCATGTCCTCAATTGATTAGTTTCATCGGGATTTCCATACAGAGCACTATATTGATTTCCCCTCTCTTTTTTTAATGTTTCGGATTGCGCGGTTGGAGTTTGGTTTGCAGAGTTGTGTTTCAGTTCCACGTAGGGCTGTGTTCTTCTATGGAACTTGTCGTCATATCTATTGTCTTCCAGAGTCTTGGTCGTCTCCGTTTCCCAGGAGGAGCTGAAGTGTTTCAGACACTGTTGTTCAAGATCAGGGTTTGGTCCGTTGGAAGTAGACAAGAAGAAGTGAGAGAATCCGTAATCATAGATGAGTTGCACTTTAAATTGTCAATGCATTTGCTGCCTTTATGATAACCCTCTAACTTAAGAATGAAGTAACATCATCTAAAATAGATGCTTTTGTACTCTTTATTAGAGGCTTTCTTCATAAATGAAAGCACATTTTGCTATAGTATAATCACAAAGTTGTGAATTTCCAAGATGGACAGCAGAACCGGAGGAGAGGCTTGTCCATTCTGCGGGCACCAGTGGGACGCAATCAGCTCTGCTTGGGTGTAAATATTGCCACCTGCATGATTCCAGTGATGGCAACCCCTTTTGTTTGTGTTATGGAAGAATGGTCGTCAGTTAAAGGCCACTGCCATGTTCCTCACCCTTTCAATGTTTTACACCTCAACATAGGGAAAGAGCACGGCACAAATGCGTGTACTGTATGCCCAGAAATCAAATCATAGGTTATTGATACAGTACAGGAGGACAGAACAGAGTTTCTTCTGTCAAAAATCTCCCTGGCTGACATCTCATTAAAATGAATGGACTTTATTGGAAACACTTGCATTCTCAGGTGGATGTCGTTTCAGGATCTAAAGCAAACCACCTTTGAGCCAGAGCTGAGCCACTTCTGTGCCAGACACAGCTGTTCTCAGGTGTGTTTTGTGTAAATAGGTCGCAATGAGGAATTTTCATAGCCTATATTATCTGAAAGTGTGGTGACAAGGTGATCATTTTCTCTCTACCCCAGCGGAGTATCCTGAGGAATAAAAGAAAAACACAAAGTTAACATGTGGTCTTATACATGTCTATTTTCTGCTCTTAGGCAGCTGCGGTTGCTTCAGAAGGACACTGGGGGACAGTCTGCTATGAATCTTTTTTTTTTTCATTTCCTGATAGATGGGTCTCCCTCCCATCCTCACTGCACAAAGTGTCACCCTCTGCAGGGATGGCAGGTGGCCAATCGATAAAATGGAGAGAGAACTTTTACGCGCTGGAACGGAGGGACTGATGCTTTGGTGGCTGCACTGAATATTTAATGTTGACTTCAAGATTAGGAGCAGTAGTGTTTATTCTTCAAATGATGTCAGGTTTAAAAATATACACAAGATATATGCCCTGAGGATGACTGAAAGAGAGCTGAAATAATCCTGAAAAGGAAAGTCTTTCTCAGCTATTCAACCAAGGTTCCAAATCTAATTTCGTATGTGCATGTGATTTAATTTTTGAAGCGTAAGATATCACTTAGTGAAATGTCGTCATTGATTTCCTTAGTGTAGCAGTTATTACCCTGTTCTTCTTTCTCCTGCACTCCTCCCTCTTCCTCTGTTTAGACTAATACCAGTACAACCTCAGCTGTCACGACCATTAGGCCCAGCAGAATAGAAGGGCATGAGTATGGACAACACAAACTCAAGTTGACAAATAAAATCTGGCAGAAGGTTATGTCAGCACGTTTCTACACTTTGTAAAGGTCACTATGCACATGCATTGACCCCCAGCACGTGCGCGCGCACACACACACACTCACACACACACACACACACACACACACACACACACACACACACACACACACACACACACACACGCACACACTAAAGGTTGACCATCATCATATGCATCAAATGCATTATTGCATTTTCAGCTTTGTTCCACAACATATCTGTAGAGATCACACGGGTCACACACATCCACCCCAATTGCAAATTCAACTCAATGAACACAGGTGACCTGTCACTGACTTTCAGACTGTGGTTAAAATACAGGGGTCACCCGGTGGTCAAACGCAGATGCAGAGGAGGTAAATCTTTATTAAGTGTAAGGGCATCCCACTGCACAGGTGGCACACAAGACTTGACCTCTGACCTCCCTGGTGGTCTCTGTCATGACGACAGTGGTCTGGTCAGAGAGATTAGATTAAGAAACTGAATCTGCTAAACAGCCTTAAAAGTCATCAATGCAAACTCACTTACTGTGTTCTGTGATGGGGTCTGGAATGACAGTTTAGTAAAATGAGGATTCAGAATGGCAGTAACTATTTCTTTCAAGCCTTATGTCATTGCCTTAGAGTAATGCAGCCAACTAAGAATAACACAGTATAACCACATCACACACAAGTTTTCATCAAGGACTTAGAAGCGGATTGTGATTTAAAGTCTTATTTTACTCTAAAAGTAGATGTCTTAGACATTTATTTGGAAGAGAAGCCTAAGCAGGGCTTTAATATGGAGTTTTTCCGTGAGAAAAGTTGATCTGGAGAGGTAAGTGGAAAAAGGTCTTATGAAATCTTACTGAAGTCATCTTACATCATTATTTCACATCATAAAACCTCTTTGATTCTAACTCTCTTAATGGAAGAACATTTCTATTTGACATATTTTGAAATAAAAAAGCGAGTTCTTTGACTGTAGACAACCCAAGGTGGCAAGACTAACATTTGGTTTCGTTTTTCTTTTGTGAGTTTGCCATGGTATACATCATGCAAGAACAAACCGCAATTATTGTCAACATTGAGGAAGTAGCTTCAATATAAACTGAATAGAAATTGGACTTATATGAACAACAAATAACATGAATTTCTGAGGCCTGTGTATCTCATCCACACACAGGGGTTACACCTCTACAGAAATTTCTAGTCATTTCTAGTCATTTCTAGTCAACATGTAGGATATCAAATTCTAGCTGTACGTATTTCAATCACACTTAACCCCCCCTCTTCACTGAACTCCCACCTCTCACAATTTGTCATGATAACAGTGTGATGGGCAAAGGTCGCCAATGTATTTTTTTTGCTTCTCCCCAACTCCACACAGCCGTTAACATTTGAGCGCAAGTTTTACAGCAGGCTGTAACGACCCTAGGGGTCCCTTGTAATTAAATTCCCCAACGGTGTTCGTGCCACTCAGACACAGTTACTCTTCACAAATCTTGGCCCATTGCAGCAGGCAGCACTCACATTACCACCGCCCCCCCACACAAACCACACACACACACACACACACACACACACACACACACACACACACACACACACACACACACACACAGAGGGCCCGTGAGTGAGGCCCTGGTCTCTGCGTCTGACCTGCAAATATGACACATTCCCTTCACTTTGCAGCCTCCCTGGTAATTTAGCACGTTGTAGCAGAACTGGTGGTGGAGGTGAGGTGGTGAGAGAGAGGAGAGGAGAGGGAGGAGGTGGGGAGGTAGGCAGGGCGGCACAGGGGACACAGGCTGCTGACATACTGACTGCAAGTGTTATCTGATGGGCCGAGTTGGGGGGTCCAACGGGGGATGCTACTGATTCAGGAGGAGGTGGAGCAGGGAGCTGGAGGGATAAAAATAGACTGCGGGGGGTATAAGGGGACCACACCCCTCTAGTTTCGGGTTGCTTGAGGAAGGAGGCCCTAGGGGAAATGCTTTTAAAGCTGGACACTATGTACTGTGTTACATACATTTGTGTATGTTTCTGTATCTATATGGACAAAGTATGGGTTTATTTATATCTGTGTCCTGGGACTGAGGTATATTTGACATATTTATAGGAAAATGATCTCATTTAGCTGTGTAAAGCTATCTCTGTTGCTAACTGTAGCATAACAAACAAACAAACAAACACACACACAAATAAACAATGGAACATGTGGTCCTAAAATGTTAGAATGTAAGGTTTTGTGCTCACAGGATAATCAGTCTGGCCCTTGAGCTCCCTAAATCTGATTGAGCCTCTTTGGCTTCAGCTAAATTACCTAAATCTAATCTCGCTTGTGCTGCAATGTTCTCTACAGTGTTGTGTGCATCGGTTCCATAGATTCCATTTTAGTTCTCTAACATGATGCATGAATCCTTTCTTTGGAAACAATCTAGATTGTGTTCATATCTACTATAATAAAAATTTGTGCTGAGCACTACAATTTATCTATACAGTACATCCCCTCCTAACCTTATCTTCTACCCTGATCTATCAGCTCAATGGTATTTTTTGCCCTCAATGGCACCTTCCACGCAACATTTTCTGCAAGACACTACCTTAACCCTGACCCGCACTCCCTTAACCCTCACCCTAACCCTAGGTTTAAGGGGGCAGTGCTATGAAGACAGCACTGTCTGGAGAGCACTGCTGAGGGCAAAAAAGACCGAAGACCCATCTATCATGAGCAGCGAGGTCACATGGTCTAGTGCTTCCTCTCTGAGTGAAATGGAGAATGTTATCTGATTGTGACACACTTAAGTCACCTAACAACACCAAAATCAAGCAACCAGACAGCAAGGTCATTCAAATGAACTTCATGCAGAATGTATTTTAACAGCAAAATTCTGTCTTTAGCCCTGAGTCTGCTATCTCTTTGGCATAAGTGGTCTGGCCTCATTAAACTGACGGACAGGGACAGATGCTGCAGGTTAACTTAACAGGCCTGTGTCCCTATCTTGCACTGAAATTGCCACTGTTTTTGTGTGTATGCGTGTGTGTTTGTGTGTGTGTGTGTGTGTGTGTGTGTGTGTGTGTGTGTGTGTGTGTGTGTGTGTGTGTGTGTGTGTGTGTGTGTGTGTGTGTGTAAATTATAGAAAATTATAATGTTCTGCTGAGGGAGACACCCTGAGTAAGGAGCAGGTAAGAATAACACCATAAAAAGTACCAAGGGGGATATATCACAGAGTACTTACTGTTTAATATGATATTGATGAATTGAGGAACAGTCCCATTATTAGATAGGTTTCACTTAGTTTTAATAGAGTTTCAGGTGTGATATTACCACAAGTCAGATAGTGCATCTCATCAGCAATAGCCTCGGCACCATAGTGTTTCCTCAGGTTCATCTTCACAACTTGCCTGACTCTTACTTTGTAATTATGCAAACATTATAAACAAAGTCTATCCTTGTTATCAGTCTTTGTTACGTTGTTCTTACCCATGGGCCATAATGTAACGCGTTTGAAACGTTCTGAAACCACCAAAGTGGATTTACATGCAAAATTTTCACCTTGCTGAAATTGCGCCAGAACAGATCAATGCGCCTATTCAGAATTCACATAATCTCTGAGGTACACAGAAGTATCTTCATTTTGTTGCCTTGGTATTTTAAAGGCCACTGTCTCATATCAAAAATGCTTCTCAAAAAATTCCAGTGGCATAACGCAAACACGAAGGGCCCCCCTGCAGGAAGCCAAACGAGATCCTTCTACTGAGGTCCATTTGAGTGGATAGTGATGCCCCTGCCAAAGCCTGCACAAAAATATTTTCATCATTCTATAGGCAATTTTTAATGCTTTTCTTTTGTAGAGCATTTATAAGGGCATAGAGGTTGCCCATTCCTTTTAATCCACAGACATAAAATAAAAATGTCTGTGCTACTTACTCGATATAAAATGTATTTGTAGCCTACTTCAGAGCAATAGCAGCATATATTTAAGCAGAACTTGCATTCTGGATGGACAATGGACAATGTGTGTTTCAGATGAGTCATAGGGGGCTGGGGGTGAACTTTATGGCCCTGGATCTGTCCAGCAGACAGCAAATATTTCTGAAAAGATCATAAGCAAGATGAACTTTTTCGAATATCCTTGTTTGTGCAGTTTCAACCAGATGATGCTGTTGGTGAAGCCAATACAGATTATTTTCAGTAGGCCTACTAACACATGCATGCAGTTTATGGCAATTGTCTTGTGGCATTTGTTATAATGATTTGTACCTTCACTAGTACAGCATACTTTCTCATACTTTTATACAGCATTAGAAAAGATAACAGAACCAGATTATTAGCTGGACCTAGAATTGCAAGTTGCATCTTAGTTGTTTTTGTGACTGGCATGAAAAATGTGATATGAAAGGGGAACTAGATATTACAGATAACAACGTCTTACACCACACAGGAAATACAACTTTTTTTTGAGGTGTAGATAATAGATAGCAAGTGAACAGAGAACACAAACACAGACATATAACAGGTCTGTGACATCTGACATTTGACACATCTACAAATTTCTGGGTTTTTTTTTGCACCAAATAATAATAATAATAATAATAATAATAATAATAATAATAATGTGATTTGGTGCAAAATAACGATAATATAGGAAAATCTCGCAAACCTGAGGATGTGACTTAAAGCTCAGTTCTTTACAGAACACTGGGAGATAATCTCACTCATTTTCCCTGACTCCTGGGGAAAGAAGAAAGAGTCATTGTGGGGAAACGAGAGAGAGGGCTAAGTGATGACCTGCAAACTCCCAGTGGCAAGGTATATTAGATGTCCCTCTGCACAGCCTTCTCCAGGTGCTGGCAACATGCAGCTTCTCATCAGGTAATCCAAAAAGTATAAAATCACCGCACATTGGAACTGAGTTTTGCTGATTTATTTTTGTCTGTGAACAACGCGTTTCGCTCATTGCTTCATCAGGTTCACTTATCCATATACTTGCCACCAACAGGTGATATAGGTGATCTGTGGTGGTCACATGATCTCACCCCTGCAAGACACCGTTCCATTTACAATACAATAAAAAATCCAGATACACCTCCATCCTAATGCACAATCTATATCTCCAGGATCAGTCTTCTATGCAAATATGTATGCATGCATTTATTGTGTAAGTGAACCTGATGAAGCAACGAGCGAAACGCGTTGTTCACAGACAAAAATAAATCAGCAAAACTCAGTTCCAGTGTGCGGTGATTTTATACTTTTTGTTCTCCCTGTGGCAAGGCTTTGGAAAATAGTCATTCATTCCCTTTCACTCTGAAGGCATTTAAGATGTGCAGGAGAGTGCTGTGTTATAGTTTGAGGCTTCATGGTGAGTTAGCATAAGTTTTGTATTTTCAATAGCAATAACAGGTACTATCCACATTGGAGGCAAGCTGTGACTAATGACCAAGAGGTGAAAATGATTTTCCAAGAATGTGACAAATGGTCTAATTGTAGGTCATTCTAGCTTGTCTTGCACTTAAGAGGCTCTGGCTATGTCAGCTGAAAGTAAACATTTTTGTTTTATTTACATTAAACAAAGGGTTACATTATTACAGTATTATTGCCAATATTTTCCCCGTTAATGATGTGGCCTTCGTGAAATCTACATGATCTTTAGAGACTAGATGAGATTAAATTTGGTGAGAGAAAAAAGTATTACATTTGCATAGGCCTAATAGAGATCATGTCTTATTTAACTCTCTAACCTATAGACAGGCCTGACAAATAAAGAGCAGGGATGTTTTTACAGTAGTCATTTGTCTCTTTTATAGTCACAGTCATATTCCATTTTGATAGCCAGATGACCTTCAAGTTCAAATACCAAGCCAAGAGCTAACTTATAGGCTATTAGTTTACAACATGAAAATTCTGTCTCTTCTACAATGAAAACCATTACATCAAATCTCATATACTCGCATATATTGGCTCAATGTCAAACCACTTCCTTCTCAAGGTGTATATAGACACAGATTTTGAAGGTGTGAAAATATTTTTAATGTGGGCCTTCCATGATGTGTTTCCGCATGGTTCTACAAGCCTAAAACCCCATCACTGGTGTCACTGTTTACAGGTTACTTACACACAATTATTTGGCCAAGTGATAGTTGGTCACCCTCTTGACTGCATGAGCTGGTGGACTGGATAATGGTCCTTACATCATGGCCTACTCATCTGTGAATGCTCTCTCTCTCTCTGTGTATTCAGGTGTGTGTTTGTGGATTTGACATTAGGTGTGTCTACCCTATTTGCATGATAATGTGTTGCTACTGACCACTTGGTTAGTAAACATTACCCACCACCACCACACAATTAAAACACTAGCACGCCTCCACAATAAGGAGACCCACCCCAGTCATGGGCAATACAGATTCAGTGCTATCTATTTGTTTGTGATGTAGGCCTAGCTTTATAACTATTTGGCCCTATTTAAAGAAGATTTTTTTTTAACTTATGACTAGATCTGTCACATTTTATTGGCAAGGCTTCATGATGCAACCTTTAGCCTATCTATTAGGGCTACTGCGTCTAGGGTTACACAAACAACAATGACACAAATGTAATTTATTTTTTATGTGGGCCATGTGCAAACACGTTTAATAGAATTAAGCTGCATTCGGAGAATCTTCCTTCCCTCCACCCAAAAAACTTTTCTGTATCAGACCCGTCAGAAACACGCCTTCCACTAACCCCGCTGAAAAAAAACTCACTCTGAATTCTCGCGAGTTTACGCTAGCTTGGAACCCACCCCTCAGTGATGCCCCACTGCAGTGTGTGTATATAGCAGCGAGGGGTTCGCTGGAGTCTAGGAGGAGTTGCGGCAAGGTCGGGAAAGCATCCTTTGACTGTAAACAGTGAAATCGACCAGCCACGGGAACAATTAGCATTACAAAGACATCTCGCAGCTTCAAGACCGAGAATTCTCTCGGCTATTTTACTTGCGCTGTGGAACATCAGTTAGAGCCGAAACCAGACGTTTCTCTGTCACTGGGCTTGTGGAGTGAGCTAACGTTAGCGTTCTCCATTTGTGTCCGCATGTCTGGAGTCGTGCTGCCAGTTTGAACGAGGTAAAGCGGTAGTCGCCCTGACTGAATTTGAAGGCACGTTTCCTGTGAACGAGCATCCAGGCGGTCTTTCTCTCCACCAGGGAAGTGAACGGGATTGTGCCTGCGACTTCTATGTTCGGGACATCTGGAACAGAGACTGTAACATCAGTTTAGTGTAGTTGTCGCGATCTGACACGGGTCGATCTTAACAATTAGCTAGCTATTGTTTTATACACCATTACTCTTTGCTAATTGGTAACGTTAATATTTGCCATGTCAGACCCAGCGTCGCCGGCTGATTCTCCCGCCCAGGGAGATCATGCCCCGCCAGAATCCGAGGGACTGACCGTAGACGGTGGATTGAAACCTGCCGGTCCGACACCAAGCCAGAGTCGGTTTCAAGTGGATCTCGTGACAGAAGCAGCCGGCGGTGCGGCTGGAGATGATAAAACACCCGGCTCAGATGCCTCTACTAACACATCTGGCGATAAAGCCGCTCCCGTCGCGGAGGAACCAGCTAGCGGCGAGGAGGCGAAGGGCAGATTTCGGGTAGTGAACTTTGCGGATCCGAGCGGGGCTGAGAGCCCACCAGACGGTGTGCCCCCCGAGGGTGTCCAGAATGGAGACACCGTAATGAGTGAAACTAGTCTGCAATCATCGACTGGAGGCCAGCACCAATATCACTATGACACTCACACCAACACTTACTACCTAAGGACTTTTGGTCATAACACCATAGACGCAGTCCCGAACATCGACTTTTACCGACAAACTGCAGCGCCCCTGGGCGAGAAGCTCATTAGACCCACCCTATCGGAGCTGCATGACGAGTTGGACAAGGTAAGCTAACCCAGTGTTGAATGTCCAGTGATGCCGGATACCATCGCAGCCTGTGCATGCTTTCACGGGGTGCCAATAGTAGGCTACCAAAGCATCATAGCCCCAGATGTGGTTGACAATTAACTCGTATAGACAGTATGCCTTGAAAATGATAGATGGCGATTTTCTTGATATTTGACAGGCAGCAATTTGAGTATAACGTTAGACGCCTCACTCTAAAGGAAGCAGGAAAACTAGCATATCGGTAGACTAGTCATGTGGCTAGGCCTGATGAGTAGAGTGCTGCTGGAGTGCTGGTTACCATAGCTGAGCAGATGACTTGAATATCAGACCGTCTATGTCCAAGTCAAGTTTCGCCCTGAAGTTGGAAACGCTTAGATAACTTAACCGTTATTTTTTTCCACGAGAAAGCCATTCTAAATGCACATCATCTTTAAAACGAAACCTATTAATGCCACATTGTTTTGTTGATAATTTTCTGGACCCACGTGTTTTTAGAACGTAGAGAGCACGCAAGTAGGCTACGTCAGGAAGTAAGCAAAATACGTAAAAAAAATGTAGTGGATACTATTGCTAATGAATAACCACATTGATGCCAAGTGTACTCGCATCTCTTGACGCCAAGCTCCAATAAACTCATTAAGAGCTCGGTGTTTTTTGGAGTTTTTTGTGGCCAGACTTAATGAGCACCCAACTGTTATGAGTTCAGTGTCGACAGTGTTCATTACTGATGGCTGTGAAGAATAATTGTTCTTTCAAAAGCATTTGCCAAGTTGACCACTGAAATTAGTATTCTGTATTAAAATGGTAACATGACTGCTTGAGTTTAGAATTTGACATTTCTGAAGTTTTCATTGAGTGGAGTCATGCCAAAAGTTGATATTGCTTCTACTGTAAGATAGGTCACGTCTTTATGAAACATGCTGCAGTAGTTGTTATCCCTGTCTTTTGGAACGCAGTCTAAACTTCTGTAACGAACAGTACCGATTTTTATCGTTTAGCAGACAGAATTAGTTAAGACATGAAGTGTTAGCTCTGTAGTCCTTCTGTGAAATATCAAGTGTGACATGGCTTTGGCATGACATCGCAATCGCGAATGATCGTTCTGTTCCAAATTCTTTCAAGATGAAAAAAAAAACAAAACAACAGAAAGCCATGCCATGTTGACATTCCAGCATAGAGATCGAGGTGAGGAAGTAGGTTAGTTCGGGAAGAAGGACGCTCAAGGTTTTCCCCTCCCTCTCATAGCCTAACCCCCTAGTTTCTGTGTCTCCCATCCCTCACAGTTCCCGAGCCTGCCTACCATGTCCCTCACACCTTCTTTTCTCTGTTGAGTTGGACTCTTCTGTTTCCTGTTTGACTAATCACTCATTTTAAAGTCACACTCTGGAGAGCCAGCAGTCTGAAATGCTCTTACGAAATTGCCCTGTTCTTTGTCACTTGTTCCTGCATATTTCTCTCCCTCTCTCACTCTTACACACTCACACAGACACACACCACAAGTAGGGTAAATTGTGCAGTTGGCATAATTTCTATTCCCTCCCTGGTATGCAGACTTAGCCTATAGGATGACATTTTTCAGCTGAGACAAACACATTTCTTGCTCATCATGTGTATATGTATGTATTTTTTCAGAACAAAGAATCCTAAGCGCTAGTCTCGGGTCCACATGTGACTGATCACAGACTGCATGCTTTGCGGTCCATCTCACATGCTCTTTGCCGGCATCTCTGAAACTGTGCCTTTTTTGGCAGCGTGCATCCATGACTGTGCGCCGGGCAGCTGTTTGTAATCCGACCCTCATAGAAATTTGCTGTGACGCATCATGTTTGCTATGACTATAAATACAGACGTAGCAGTTTTCTTAGTGCACAAGGGCTTTCATCTGTAGCCGTCATTGTAGTATGCGCACAGTCTTAAGCAGCTGCGATCTTGGATCACTCCAGTCTTGTTTAGGCTCACTGCATGTGTGACACATGACTGTTTATTTTTATGATTGCAATCAAAGGCTGTTGTTTCAGCTCATTTTTCTCCCAGCTTGACCCAATGTTGGCTTGGCTCCTGAAAAGTTATGGAATGGGACTCGTCAGTTTTTAATGAAAAGGAATTTCATTGGAGGGTTATTAGGTAGCGAACTGCTCTTTCTCACAGAATAGTCGAGGTGGCAACAGAATTATTCACAAGTAAACTTTAAAAGTAAACTTGCCATCTATGAGAGGTAGGCTACACTTTTTTGACAGGTTAGCACAATATAGGCCTACATTGATTGGGGCTTTAATGTCATTTTCAGCCTCAGAACTGTATGACAAACATTGACGGGGAAAAAACAGGAAAGACCCCATTATTGGATACTAGAGTGCACATTTTCCTTCCGATCAATGAGCTGGCCAATTAAAGCCTTCTTTGTTGCCACTAAAAGGCCTAAGTTGTACATTTGGTAGAACCCATATATCTAACTCAGTGTGACTGGCATTTTTGCGTTTTATTTTGCTCCCTACAAACTTGATTAGGCTAACTGGCTCGTATTATATTTCAAAGTTGGCTCAACAAAGTGCCGGTACTTCATGCACGTTTACACGTGGTAATTGGTGGCCTGTTATAACAGCCAGTAAGGACACAGCTCTTGACAGGATATGGGAAAGGGGGTGGGGGTCGAGGTCTCTGTACAGTCAGCCAGTGAGTCAGTCTTCAATATGCATTTGGGTGGAGGTGGCTGTGGTGGTGGAGATGGATCCAGCATTAGCGGGTGGTGATGGTGGTGGTGGGGGTGATATTGACCAGCCAGAGGGAAACCCTGACAGGGCAGATTTATTCTGTGTCGTGCGGCCAAGCAGAAGCAGATTGTGCTGAAATATTGATGTCCTCCTCGCTGCCACTAGCAGCAAGAGAGCTTCGGCACGCAGGACGCACAGGCCACTGCACTCTTATGCTATGCACTGCTGTGCTGTGCTGTGCTGACTACACCGGGCTCTCGTCCCGTCTTGAACTGCGACAGTTTGCCCAAGGTGATGGGTAGCAGGCACGCCAAGTATTTATATCCTGGACAGTTTTTCATTTCCCTGTGTCATGCTCTTGAGTCCATGACTCGAAAAGATAAAGAGGCTGTGTGTGTGTGTGTACCTGCTATGTATTATGTTCTCACACAGACGGGTCGTACAAGCAAAGGTGCACGCTGTTTGGAAACATAACTCCCAAATGGAACTCTCCAGCCTTAACCCATATGCTATATCTTAATATCTTTCCTCTAGTAGAGTGTCAATCCCAAGAATGCTTATCAGTCACTCTTGACAGTAAATTTTCCAACCTGCACTCCCGTAGTCCCGTGAGACGATTGGGCCAACAGATCTTACTCTTCTCATTGGCTGAGTTTTCCCTCCGCACCGTTGCCCAGCGACCAATCCCCTTCCTGCATACTGTAAAGCTAAAGCTGAGCATCAGCATACAGACGGGCCTCTTGTTAATGAGGGCCCTTGTTAGTGTGGCATTGTTATCAGGCGGCTTAAGTTTCCTTCAGATAATTAACATGATGTACTTCACAATAAGTTGTCTACTGTACTCACGGCAGATCTCAACACCCCCCGTCCCCTTCTCAGAGTGGGGACTTTTTTTTGGATTGTCATCATATAACCGGGGAGGCTGTGAGCCGCGGGAGGCCCATTTAGTCCCAGTGGTGGTTTGCATTTTTCAGTTGTGTGTGATCACGTGTTGGCATCAGCTCTTTGATATGCTTGACAGGCTATTTTGTGATTGACTAATAAAGCAGAGCACTTGCACAACATGGTGTCTGTCCACATGGCGGTGGCGGCTGCAGAGGTTCTCATCAAAGAACGGGTGCATCAGGTTGTTTTTTTCCCCCCACCCCTTGGCTTGCCTGACTTTGTATTTCCTCTTGCCACACACTTACAGAAAGCTACTACAAAAAGCCATGCACGCCTGTTGTACCCGTCGGTACTTTGAAGTCTTGCCAAGCACAATTTCCTCTCTAGTTTGGCACAAGGTTGCACATGTCTGAACAGTAGTTTGGTTGTTAGAGCATTCATCTTATGGGGGAACAGTTGTGGCTCAAGCAGTCCCCGGCTTTCACATTTCACATCATGAAGAAAAGAACCACAAAAGATAAGGCTGCAAAAAGGTGGTAGGTTACTGTGTGCCAAGCTCACCCGAGTATCCATGGCAATACCAGTCTCGAGGGAGAACAGAGGGGCTTGGAACACCCAGACAGTCAACAGGTTGTCTTGTGAGCCTTATGGTGCAGTTGAAGTCATTACCGTTTTTGACTACCATCCGCAATCCGCAAAGTCTCACAATGGATGCACCCTTGAGGCTTGGATCTCACCCCTGGGGTTTGTTTTAACACTGAATAATTATTGCAGTCAGTTGATGTCTCGCAGCATTTGAATTGGGTGTGAACTGAGCTTTAAGGATGGAAGAGACAAAAACGAACAGTGTTCAGTAAGCTATACTCTAGTTTTGTTATATCAGCATGCTAAACACAGAAATGTACTTCTCAGAAGCAGAAGTTTCATGTTCTAGGTTAACATGCAGTATCGGTTCTTTTGCAACTTCAGGAAATGGTTTTGCGAGATAATGACATGAAGAAAAAACACACATAAGGGTTTAGCAAGATTGTCCCTATGCTAACTCGACGCCTTCTTTACACGGTGTTCTTGTGCTGCAGATAGTAACGTCATAACTTCCCCCGTCACGTTGGGTAAACATGGTGTTGTCGTCTCGACGATAAAACCCTTGACAGACGGTGCCTTTAGAGGGTGGGAGAGAGCTGCCTTTAGCTGCTGCAGGCGGAGTGTTAGGGCACGTGTGTGTCTCAGCTGTCTGACGATGGTTGTCAGGAAAAGCTGAGAGAGAGGCGCTGTTTCTCTGTGTGTGTGTGTGTGTGTGTGTGTGTGTGTGTGTGTGTGTGTGTGTGTGTGGTGACATAAGCAGTCTGTTGGCTGTCACTCTGGAAACCCTCTAATGGGGGTTAATGATGAAGACCCAGTCTGGCTTCTGTGTCTACCCTCTCGATGATCTACCGTGTTTGGCTGAGCTGGAATCAAGATAGCCAGACCGAAATCCATCATATTGGCCACACATGGTATCCATTTACATGCATATCATTGTAAGTTTTCAGACTAAATAAATATAGTTTTTTGTTTTTGGTAAGAGACATTAGGCTACTTGGTTGAATTCCACAAGAGTTTGCTCACTACAAGTGTGGTTTCAGGTTTTGATATTGTTGTCACACTGTTTATGTCTCCATGTGCAAACACAATTAACTGGCCTTGTTGACAGGAGAGGGCTCGTTTTAACCTAATTTCCACACTAGGAGCTTATCCTGGCCTGGAAGAAAGGGGGATCAATGAGTTAAACTCTGCAAAATCCATGATTATCTCCTCTTAGCATTGTCATTTTCTGTTGTTGTCCGAGTCCCATGTCCCCATGTTGCCCGCTGTAAAAAAGGGGAAGCTCTGGTGAGTGGCCAAACACAGGAAGAGGGTTGAGCCAGAGAGATGGAGAGTGAGAGAGAGAGAGAGAGGGTCTGGTGTGGACTCTATGGCAGCCTCCACGTGGTTTTGTGTTTATGTTTGCCTTCCCTAAGAGGGCTGTCTTCCTTCCCCAACCTCTCTTTCTTTCTCGCTCTTGCTTGCTTGCTTGTTCTCTCTACGTGTGTGTGTGTGTGTGTGTGTGTGTGTGTGTGTGTGTGTGTGTTTCTGGCTGTGCTCAAGACTGTAGTGTCAGGCACAGGAAGAGACAGAGGCTAGAGTGTGTGGAGAGAGACACAGAGAGAGAGAGAGAGACCGGGGGAGTAAGAGGGGACAACAGCGGGAAGCCCTTTTGTTGCCATGCCGGATCAGGCTGTTGGGGCTGCAGATGGTGAAATGTATACAACCCTTTTGGCACAGACTCACAGGTGGTGGTCAGGTGCAGAGGTGAAACTGCTTTCAGGGGGCTTTCATGAGAGACAAGACTTTAGTGATTTTATTTATTTATTTATTTCCCCCCTTTCTGTCTTTCTTTAACTCCAATTATACCTGTCGTTCAAGGAACTATTATTCGTGTGTAGAACTGTCTGGAGATTCCGTACTGTTCTTGGAACATGATTCATTCATAGAACTGCTGGGTCCTGAGGGATGAAACAGTATCTTCATTCAGCTTTGTTCCTTCCTGGTGACTGATACCCTGTGGCTTTACTGTATCAAAAACTGGCAGACAAATCTGCTAAACTGCACTTCTTCACATGATTATTATAGGATAAGTACAAGTGTACAAAGTTGATCAGTAACACATTGTATATAACACACAAGTACTGTACCATGAAAAAACTCAGGTTACAAGAAAATGTGCACTAAAATATAAATAAAAAGATTTTTGGTGTTGTAGCCATTGCCAATTGGACAAGTCTACTAAAAACCTTTACTAAAAAGCACAGTTCTCAGAGTAATGGCTAATCCCTGTTGGGTCAGTTGGAAGAGCTTGATAGAAACCTGCTGTAGAAAGATGGTATCTCCCATGATGCATCTCATGGTAAAGCTCCGTGGGAGGCGACCCCCAGCGCGTTCATAGCGCACACACACTTGCTGATGGAACCGAAATGGCTGGCCCCTGTGCTATGGACAGCTTTTGCCACTGAATTGTTTTGAGTTACAGTTTTCATCGCGTCGCTGTAGCCACTGAGCCATTGGTAACAATGAGCGGCTTTGTTGCTTAGCGAAGCAGCCCCATTGGTGGACAGAGATGCACAGGTCTCATTGCCACGCTGTTTGAAATGCACTCTGCTGGGTTTTCGTACACGGAAGGCAATGGACCTCAGAGATGCTCAGATTGCTGTGGTGTAGGCTAGTGAATGTCGGCCTGTGAATTGCCCCGCAGTTTTGCCATGTTGTTTATTGATCCGCGTTAAATGAAGTTGAAGTTTTGCTGTGTTGTGCTTAGGATACATTTTAATCTCTTCCTTAGATCTTAGTAGTCTATTTAGCAAAGTGGTAGGTTTTCATTGTAGCTTAACTGTATTCAATTTGGATTCTCCATTGAGGTGTATAAAGTACACTGCCACAGTTTTCATTGCTGTCTAGCATTGTAATTACACAGACACTTTGTTAAAGTTGTTTCACTGAAGTAAAACTTGCAGCATCTTTACCAAGCAGTTTGTTTCTTGTGGTGTAGTCAAAGCTTCCTCCTGTGGCAGTGGTGTTGTTTAATGTGAGGCTGTAAAGTTTAAATGATTGTTGCTCTCATTCTGTTTGCCCACTTGTGTAAAATATCCTTTGTTCAGCTGTTGTTGACCCTGTGACTCGCTAGAATTGTAACCATGTCTGGTTCCGGCCCTGTTTTGTATTCTATGTCCCTTCTGGTTGCCACAACGCTATAGGCATTCTCACAAACATCAGGTGATTTTCAGACATAACAATGATCTCGACATAAATGCCATGGCTCATTGATTGTCTGCTCAACGTCTGTCTGCCTTTGGTTTGTTTGTAAACACCGTCTCTCCCCTCCCACCCCTCTCTCTCTTTTTTTAGTTTTTCCTGACCTGTCGGATTTAATACATTCATCTCTCTCTTAGCGCAGGACTAGATTGTGCTAGCAGCTCTTCTGTTGGGCTTCTGTGGTTCACCAATAGGACTTTGTGTGATGTTTGTGTGTTTTAGCTTGTGCCGTCACACTGTCTTATGGCCACTGTTACAGCGCACGTTTAGTTCGAACTGACTGACATAGACATAGTGCTGAGGAAACCACTTTTGCATCTCTCACCACAGTGGTTTTGTTGGCGGCTTTGTTACTTGGATAAACTGCTTTGGTTTGGACGACTCCGTAATACCATAGTGCAGTTCACATGACGTTCCACTCAGTGGCCAGTTATGTACTTTTGCTGTCAGTCTGTGCTCTCCTGCCTCTTCGACTCCAGACCAGACGCCAGGATATTCCATAGATCATATACCGTACTTTCCATAGCCAGACTGCCATTGTGTCTGTTAATTCCATCCAGCAGCCAAGCATATAAAACACACCCTATTTGCCATTTATGGGTTTACAGTGCTTTGGAACCCTTTCATTTTCTTTTTGTTAAAGCTGAATGTGAGACAAATGGGTTAATAAGTTCTTGTTAAAGCTTGTGTGTGTTTGTGTTTGTGTTTTGTATGTCTGCGGTTGTTGTAGCCTAGTAGTTGGGGGTGGTGAGGGAAGCAGGAAGTAAGCTCATACCCCATGGAGAGAGACAGAGACGGAGACCGAGAGAGAGAATTGTTTGAGTGGAGCCTGGCATTTTTTTTGATGTCACAGATCCATACTGTATCTACTTGCTGAGTGTCTTTGTGATCTTAAATGAGTCTCCAAGTGGTTAGAGCACCTCATAAAGGGATGAGTCATGCCGAGAATCTGATGTAGTCTGCTCTCTAGGCTTGGGACAGAGAGTAGTGCAGGGATCGACCTCTAATCGCTATTATTTTCTTTTGGTAGTATTGGGTTAGTCTGAACAAAGTGCACTTGTTATTAGTCTGCATAAGCCTGAGGTATGCTGACAAATATCTGCACTTCTTTTTTTGAACAAAGACCTCATTATGTCAGGACTAGGATTTGGGATATTGCCGCTGTTCAAGGTGAAATTTTATGAGGGACGTTGTCTTCTGTGGCAGGACTGGCACTGGTCACACTGAAAAAAGGTTAAAAAAGAGAAGGGGGAGAGAAAGAGAGAGGGAGAGAGAAAATAGCTTGTTTCCTGTTTAGAATTTGTGCAGGCCAACTCCCCTGTTCAGCAGTAAAATGCAACCTAACAGGAGTAGAAAAGTAGCTTGTTTTTCGGCAGCCAAATTGGCAAAGCAGGTTGGGATGGGGTATTTTGTTCCATGATGTCGGCTAGTCTATGGTAGATGTGGGGTGGGGTGGATGGGGGTTGTTTCTCTTAGATTGCACAAGTGTTTGCTTTTGGATCATAAATGTTGCCCTGCACTCATAAACTTAATAACCCCCCCCCCCCCCCTCCCCAGTAGCTCAGTGCCTAGTGAAGCAGTCATAATGGCAGGTTCTCCACTCTGCTTTTTACACTTAAAGATCCATTCTTTCGCTGTTTACTCGGTTTGTGCCACGTTTGGGATTACATTTGTCTCTACAGAAATGCCCTAACAGTTCTGTGACACTTGGCCTTGACCTGCGACGCTTGCATTTTGAAATTGCTTCCAGTCTACCCATAAAGTGTTAGCCTATAGATGCATGACTCGTAACTTTAATATTACTTGTAACCTTAAAACCTAAAAATAGTTGCATAGGTCCTTTTTAAAGCCATTGTCAGACATGCTACAGCATGTACATAACAGTAGTCTGTATATAACATACATGTTATAGCATGTAATAACACATCAGTAGTCTGCATACGTCCTAAACAAATTTAGATTTTTTTTTTTGTTCTGTTCTGTTCTAGTTTTGTTTTTAAAACACTTTCACTACTGAATGGTACCACCGACAAACTCATTTTATGTGATGAGATGTGTTTTTGGAGGTCCCCTCCTGTGTCTTGGGTTATTTAAACAACAGTTTCCTCCGCCATGCTAAGCTCTCCATGGAGTACACATTGTAGTCAAAGCCTCGCTTTGTGTTCCTCCAGCCGAGTAGATAATGTCCTCTGACTCGTCCACTGCCATTCGCGCTCGATGTTGTGAATTCGGAAGTGTTGGACCTCGAAGCACACAAGCTCTTTTGAATTCCATGCGTTTGCTGTGCGTGCCCTTCGCTCCGCTCTCACCCTCTGCCAGGGAATGTGAGAGGCACGATGATGTAATGTTGCATCACCATATAACGCCTTAACGGCATGTTATTTATTTTTGTTATTTTTTTTTCATAAGCGGGTTAGTATCAGTGTCTGTCGAGAGATAGACATCAAGTGGTACAATAACCTTCCCTAATGGTCCCTAATGTGTTTGAATGGCTTCTTCCTACCAGAGGTCATAAAGTCTGCTAATGTCAAAGCATACACATTTAATGTCATTTGTGGATTATAGGCCTAGCTAGATAAGCAGTTGTGTATTTGAGTAGTCGTTGAGAGTTAAACTGCATCATCACGATCTTGAGAACAACACACAATTATAATCAATCTTTTTAAGCGTCCGAGAGTAGCCCTAGCTCTCGAGTCGGGAATTAGTTTTGTGTGGAAAGGAGGGCTGCTGTCCTTGAGTTGAGTCACTCCTTAAAGGAGCAGGTTTCTTTTGAAGTGTAACAAATGTTGCAAATGCCAGGAAACTCCTTATCAGTTCTTTAGAAGTCTTTGATGCCCTTGATGGAACAGAATGGATGGGGAAGGAAGGTGGCAACATCATCACCGCCCTGTGGCTCACTGCTTCTAGCAATCACAGCAGAACAGAGCAGTAAACACTCCAAAGTAGACAGGCTGTGTGTGCACACTCCAGTTTTTGTTCCGAACAGACTTCCTGGCTGTTGCCATTTTGGCATCCGTGATGCCTGGTACTAGTCATGCAATGAAAAAAAAAGATATTCTGTCGGATATTCATGCCTGAGGTTGGTTCATTTATCTTGCCAGATCCCAAAGATCTCAGACGCAGATGCAAGGAGTGACTGATGAAGCAGTGCAATATTCAGACATAGATGGATTGGCAGCATATCTTTCCATTTTATATGCGATGTCCTTGGGAGTGGGCCCATAAAACAAAATGAAAAGCAGCTAGAGGCCGTATTTCATCCGGTAACTACTGCTCAGTGGCCTCACGGTTGACACGGGTGGTCGATTCAGACACAGACCCTCCCCTCTGAGAATAGTCCAGACCCGACTCATGCAAACCTCCCATCTTCAGGCCCAGCTGCTGTGGTGGTGGTTGTGCTCCAACCACTTCCCCTGCGTGTCCTCTAATTGGTACTGTTTACGCTCCAGACGCACGTCACAGGGTCAGTGGAAACTAATGAACTGCACTGGCAGTGATCACATGGTGCCAGCTTCTTATCAGACAATTGGGGAACACATGTCTCCAAATGTCATTAATCCCTTTCCTTAAAGCTACAGCAGTGCTGGGAAAAAAAAAAAACTCTTCCAGGAGTCAAGAGTGAAATAAATGATCCATGTATGTGACAACCCACAAAGAATAGAAAAAATAGCTGGTGATGCACAAACTAAATAAGTAGTCCTTACATTTTCCTGTTAGAACAGATTAGAATTGTATAGTATGTGTTCAATAGTTCTTCCATATGAGTGTCCCTCCCTGCACACCCAGAGGCAAACAATGCACTTTAGAGAGGGCTCTGTTTTTCAAGAGATGCTCAATAGGCCTATCTTTTCTGTCACTGATTTGACCTTGAGGTAAATCATAGCTTTTTTTTATAATGGCTGGCATTTGCTGCTTTCAAA
This sequence comes from Sardinella longiceps, assembly GCA_027497455.2. NCBI lineage: Eukaryota > Metazoa > Chordata > Actinopteri > Clupeiformes > Clupeidae > Sardinella > Sardinella longiceps. Next base: position 12,169,219 of record JAODXP020000008.1, on the reverse strand, counting down.
CGTAACTTGCTATTACTGCTCTTTAGTTCATTGCTTGAAAAAGACTAGAGCACAGCCCCCAAGTGTGTAGGCTAGTGTAGACTCAGGGACATGTACAAGCATGTAACTGTCACTGGATAAATATATCGATCAGGTGAATCGATGCTCTTTAGCAGCAAGAGCATCATGGAAGTTCCCGCCGCCAGTGGCTTTGCCATCAGACCTCTGCCCCTCTTCCTGCTCCCCTTCCTCTGACCTCTTTCTGCTGCGGGCACTTCCATCCCTGACTTAGTAACTACAACTTTCATCCATGAGTGGTCTGGTAGAAAAGTCTCCCCCTCCATCTGTGATCGGCAAAGTCAATAAATCAAACGTACCAACGCCTGCGTGCTTTGTAGGGATTTAGAATGAACTGCATGAACCGGTTTGAATGCTATGAATGAATTTCTTCCAGGTGATGGCTGTTGCTTTCTGCACACTAGTTGGACTGCAAAGCTCTCTTCTGTCTCTTCAAAATACTGCCGAAAGCCAGCTCTTCCCCTGCCATTAAAAAAACACCCTGGCTTAACTTGGTCTGATATTGATCAGTTGATCAATCTGGAGTCGCATTCTTAATTAGGGGGGTGGAATGGTGATCTCCCAACCGTGCCGGCTGGGCTAAAATCTTTATTGGTGGAATTTGGCCTGTCATGTTTTTCCATGAGACAAACACAGTAAGGCTGTATAAGATATTTACCACTAGTAGCCGTGTATGTGAGCCATCATGGAACAGCCTGTTCGACTTTGTGTGTGTGTGTGTGTGTGTGTGTGTGTGTGTGTGTGTGTGTGTGTGGCTCTCCCGCTTACCCTAACTGTTCAAATGCTTGGGATTTGTCAGCATACTGTGGGGGGGTTGGAGCTCGCAGCTCACAGCCACATGCCAGTTCAGCTGAAGTGACTTCTCATGTTACTAGCACACACGTTTGTCATTTGTGTGCTATGCTGTGAAATGAGGATGTGAGCCTATGGCATGGCAGTGAGTTGTGGCTTGGTTTTGAAATGGACTGAAGTAGTGAATTTCACAAGACAAAGCTAAGTCTGAGGCCATTCTTACCTTGAGGAAGATGTTAAATACTTCACACTTTTTTATATCTTTTGAAGCAATATTTTCCAGTCCCGCTGCTAATAGTCTCCAATAAGATTGGTCATCTCTGGATTATTGTAAACATGATCTAAAATAGCCCGTCATGTTGTATTTTTAGCCTTTTTACTATTTAAATATTTGTCTGTTGGGTCTGGAGTTTGTCCTCTTTGTGCATTTGAGAAGCTTATAGGCCACTCACAGTGATTTGACAAGGAGTATGACCTACATATCTGTGAAAAGTACGTAGAGGGTCAGGCGCACTGCCGACACGTGAAGTATGAGCGTTTTCTTGGGGGTGCACAGCCCTCAGAGGTCGCATTCCTCCCCCATAGAGGTCGGCCTGCTAAATTCATTGCCTTCCACACGGGGGGAGCTTCAAATAAACCGTAGTTTCTGGTCCCATTCTTCAAAAAGAATAAAGACCACCACCATGGCAAATTAACATGCCACAAACTCAGTTTGAGTTATGCATGGTCAACAGTTTCGTCAAACGTCACGGAGATGACCAGTGTTTGCCAGAGGTGGCACCTTTGCACTCACTGCTTTTATTTATTTATTTATTTATTTTCTGTGGTCACTCACATCCCCTGTCCAGCTGTTTAGAGTTTGGATGCCAGAAATGCAGATTAGAGGGAGATATCCCTCCAGATTTTTTTTTTTTTTTTGGTTGTTACTTTGGCCAGAATACTGCCATGTAAACAGACGTCATCTGAGGCACGTGTAGACTATTTACTAGCCATTACAGCCTCAGAATCCAAGCTGGAACCTTTTAAATCTTCCCCTTTCCAACACTCCATCCATTCCTTCATGCAGATCTTCTCTCTCTCTTTCTCTTTCTCTCTCTCTCTTGCTTGCTTGCCCTCCAGTGCTGGTTGACGTTTTAAATGTATGTGGTCGGCATAGCTCAATGTGCGAAATAGATTCACACACATTTCTCCAGTCAATGCACGCATTGTTTCGTGTCAAGCTCCTGCCGCAGCGTTTTCGCTGAGACTTGGCAGCCCTTTTGAACAGATCTGTTTTTTTTTTTTCCCCAAGGGGGTTTGGGCATAATCCTCTGATATTTTCTCCTTGAGCAGCTCCTAAAATAAGTCCAATCATGACACACAACTATAGAAGTGGGAGGGCTGGATGGGAGCTGCTGGTTGAGGGGAGAGGAGTCAAGCTGCTCTCATAGGCTACAAGCTCCTGTATCAGAACTCTCTCAGCACTGTGTTATTCAAGGCTGATTAGCAGCATGACAGAAAGTTATCGGAGGTATTAGTTAATTTTAAACGGGCCATTTGGAGCAGGATGGGGATTTAAACGGTGATGAAGGTTTTAAAGTTTGATTTGGTGCCCATGACTCCTCCCCCTTGTGGTGTGAAAATCTATAAATAAAAGAGTCACTTGTTCCTCAGGATCTACCCATTTATCACCATGCTTATTAATAGGGAGCTCTTTCTTGTGAGCAGCAGCCATTGAATAATGTTTCTAAGTGGAATACTGAAAGATAGTTGATCATCTCAACAATGTGTCTTCTACAAATAGAATGAATTTGGCCTTTTTGGTGTAAGAAAGTAATTTTGTTTTTACTACAGTATGGAGCAGCTCAACAGTACCTCTCAGTTATTAGGGGAGCGTTTTGTGAGCCATGACTCATTTAGAGTAATTAACCAAATCAGACTGATTAAATATAGATCTGCACAGAGGCAAGCTAGCTTGCATGCTCCATTTTTTTTTTTTTTTTTTAGAGCAGACCTTCTGCATGCTGGCAGGGGAATAAGAGGGGTTGCAACCAACCAGTGCAATCAACACATCTTACATCTGCTGCATGTAGATATTATCAGCAGCACTGAACAAGCCCCATACAATTACCATAATAGTCCTCAACAACACACTTTCAGAATACACACATCAATGTCCTTGACGCTTGTCCTATTTTCAGGACCTTCCAAAAACAACACAACCAGGACCTTCAAGAAACAACACAACCATGACATGTAGTCACTTACAGTAATATGCAATGGCCATGACTTAGATTACACTTTTATATTCTTGTGTGGCCCCTAAGCAGCTTGGCACTCATGGTACATAGATAGAGAAATGGGCCTACACAGTAGCCCAGCACTCATTGACACAGCCCCCAACGTAATGAAGTATTGACCGCTAAACAGCAAGAGTCAGGCAGCCAACCAACCACTATGGGTTTGTCATGAGAGAAACAGATACATGCAAAAACATTTTATTAGCATGAGTATTATTAAATTATTATTATTTCTACAATTGAACATTTGTGGGGGTTATTTTCTGGCTTCTTGCTCTACACTCAATTAAGTTCTGTTGGCATAGCCTACATTAAGGCAAACTAAAATGCTGTTTATTTCACAAAAACTGTATTCTTACGAATAACGTTTATCAGAATAGAACCTAAAAATAGAGAGCCAATTTGACATGCCTCAATTTAATGGTCCATATTTGGAGCTCAGCTCCTTAATAAAGAATAGTATTCAGTTTGTCCACACTGCCACTTACAGTTAAAGGTCTCCTCATTCATAATGTACTGGCTTTTACTGTCTTTGAGACCAGCATTCCCTCAGGCGTTGACGTAACACACACATTCACCCTCACCTCTCCCATTCATTTCAACGTTCCGAAGACTCTTGGTCGCCAGGATCCCTGGTATTCGCTAGTTTCCTGTGGTCTGTCTGTCTGGTATTAGAACGGAATGTAGGCTATCCAGCGAGGGTTGACCGAGGGATGGGTTGCCGCCATGACCCTCAGACATCCTGAAGCCAAGGCAACCTGACTCAAGGGGAAGGGAAGGCCGAGAGAGCTGGACTGGATCAGGGAGGAGCGTGACTCACATCCTCAAATGTGATGTCTTGTGCCCCTTACTGAGGGATCATGTATTGTTTATGCTCTGACCTAATGATGGTTCTTTCCTGCCTTTTTGCTCGCTCCACCCAGTTTCCCCTTTTTGTCTTGTGCTGTTATAGAAGGGCACGGCCACTCTGTATGTTGTAGACATATATTTGCTGTCAAGTATAAATTCAGGCTGTTGTTTTTTTTTTTGCCAGACCCTTGGGTCCCAGTTAGGCACTACAGCTGTAGTTAAAGCCTCTTTTGTCTCATCCCTTTGGCATTGTGTCCTTTACTCACTGCCAAAAACCGTTGTTCCCTCTCTCAGCGACTCACCTTCACCTCCCCTTCGTCTTGTGCTGCGTAAACCGCTACACCATCGTCACATGGGGTCCTCGTCCTCCTCCTCCCCCATTTACCTGCCCCTTGGCTTGGCCTCATCTTCTCCTTCCCCTCCCAACCTGGGGCCCAGTGTTGACAAGCCCCCTTAGATCCCAACAATGGCACTCTTTCTTTTCCTCATCGGCCCCGGCCCCATCTCAGTAGCCACCGTAGTCCTGCTGGTGCCAGACGTTGTGTTGGGGCTGTCATGATGGAGAGAAAGAAAGAAAGAAAGACAAACAGATAGACAAAAATGAGGAAAGTGGTAAACAGAGAGAGGGAGAGAGAGAGTGATACAAGTGGTACGAGTGAAAAGAGGGGGAAAGGGAGTGACAGAAAAGAGTGTGAGAAAGTAAGACTGGGAAAGAAGAATGGGAAGAAGAGAGCGTGAACGAGTGAGCCTGGTGACAGATGGCTCAGGTGAATTTGGACCCCCCACCAGCACCACCGTCATCACCACCTTCCCCCATCCTGCAGCATACGCCAACGGCACCCTGCTTGTGTATTATTCATGCATCTTATTGTTCCTCTCTGTTCCACATCACCTGTAATAACTACAACAACAGTTCCCCCTTCACCGTACAAAGTGTGCATCTCCTAACACCATGGCTAGTGGTGAGCATTTTTCTTACGTGGCGTTGGTAGCAAGATGCAGTATCTAGCAAATGCTCCTAAATGATGATGGAGCATGTATTGCAGTGTCAGCAACTCCTTTTCCTGCAAGACAAGCTGCAAGTGGTGGAAAACCAAAAGGTGGCTTTTTATAATTCATGCATCCATTGTCTGTACTCTGCAAAGGTTCAGTCAAGATCTCGTCTTTCACTGAATGCTGACAGCGTCCTGTAACCTGTAGTAGGTTGTGCAGAGTACGTGAGCATGGTGCTTTGAACTCTACATGTCTGGGTTTGACCCAAGGCTATCACTCGTACAGGCTGAGTGTTTTCATGCGGGCTCCTTTGCTTGCTTTTATTTTTTTCTTTAAAGTCTCCCCACGATATGTAGTAAAACAGAGAGCAGATTACACTCTTGTTTGATGTTCTCATGTTTCCAGACAGATGGCTCTCCCATCAGATAAAGCCAGGCGGCACTCAGTCCATAGTAGCAGTATTGAGTCCCCCACAGAATCAAAGAAGCTGGACCCGGTAGTGGGCCCAGATGGGTAACAGCACAGGGAGAAAATGAATAGAATAGAATAGAATAGAATAGATTATACTTTGTCACGTCCAACATGAAAATAGTATGGTTATAATACCCTTAAACCATTATAGTACCTTATAATATTAAGAGGATGCCGAGGTGTGTATTTTCTAAATTCTCACAAAAGGCCTAATTTTTGTGTCCGCCACAACTCACAATAGTTTGGCTGTTGGAAGAGAGGAGTTGGGCTGTTCATGTTGGACAACAGCTAATGGATTTATTTGGATGACCCTTTTGTGTACCGCTGAGCTCTTGGCCTATGTACTCTATGTGGGCACTAAGTGATTATGGTGACTTAGGGCGTGAGTACAGTGCTGTGCTGTGCTCTGTTGCGCCAGATCGGGCATCGAGCTTGTAACATGACACGACCTTCCCGGTTTCCACACAGACAATCAATAATGTCTCTTCCTCTCAAGGTCGTCCATAGGTCCGATAAGAGGCCCGCCGTGTCAACACTCGCCAATGTTGGGTCCTGGCGGAAACCTAATGAGCTTCAACCCCCCCACCCGACACCCCTTTAAAAAAATCCCAACTTTTTTGACCACCTGACTGATAGAATCTCAGGTAAATGAAGTGGCGTCGAGCGATGAGTGATCTGGCCCCTAGTGACTTATCTGTGTGGATCTATAACCCCCTCTCCACCCCCTCTCCTGCCCAGGCATCCCTGATTGAGTCTGGCTCAGCCACACCCAACTCAGCCCAGCCTAGCCCAGCCCAATCCAATCCAATCCAATCCAGCCGCCTGTGCCTGCTTAGGATCTGTCACCACATCTCTCTGCACACCACATTCCAGCTGTGTGTCAGCTGCACGCGTCCCATTGAACGGGAACGCCAACCCCCTTTCCACGCACTTTATTTTTTAATTTTCGATCGGCCGAACATCCCCCGCACTTCCCTTGGGCAACCACAGGCATCGAGCGGGCTGCCATTCTTTTTTTTTTTCCACATGGGCCTGGTTGGTCAATCAGTAAAGCCATACATGTGCAAATGTCATTGCTGGTTAGGGGGGGATGGGTGGATTGATGTCTTGCCCCACTACACAGGAAGCTCACAGAGACATATTTTTTCTCTCTTTTTTTTTTTTGCCCCTGCAATTTGTATTCTTTTTTTTTTAAACACACTCTCTTCGTATTCTCTCTCTCTCTCTCTCTCTCTCTCTCTCTCCCTCCCGCTCTTTTAGAGAGGTTTCTTTGTGTGAAGCTTTACAGGACAGGATGTTGTAAACCTGCGGCAGGGGAAGGGGTAACAGACAGGGGAGGTGTTGATTCAAAGGGGCTTTCCTTTGGTCGTCTCCGGGACCGACAGACTTGTGAGTGACACATGGAATGTCAGTCGAGATGGTCCATCGGGACGGTTTGTGGGCAGCCTCCGACGTCACAGCATTGTCTCAACACAGAAGGGAAGCTTCCTGTGTTTGACCTTCCATGAACACATGCAAGGATAACTTTTGCGTTTGTTTGTGTCTGTGTGTGTGTGGAGTGTTCATCAGATAAACAATACCAAGAGTGGCGATCAAAATCCCAGTTCAAATAAACCACATTCGCTCAAACAAAACACAGAACTTCTGGTCTGCCAGTGCATTGTCACACCCATGCACACGACGACCTCCCTATCTACCCCGCTAATCAAAACATCATTATTACACTAACAGTTCGCGGCTATTTTGGTAGTCATTGTTACTAATGGATGTCTATTGTCTTGTTATCAGGAGCCGTTTGAAGATGGCTTTGCCAATGGCGACGAGCTGACCCCAGCTGAGGAGTCAGCCAAAGAGGGGGCAGACTCCAAGGGTGTGGTGAAGTTCGGATGGATCAAAGGCGTGTTGGTGAGTATGGAGAAGAGCTTGACTTTCTCAATCCTCTGGGGACTGTTTTTGGGTGGGTGCCTGTATCCAAAGCAGCATGGATGGAGTCACAAACATGAGTTTAGGAATTGGACCTTCAATGTTTTAGTTTTATCATTTGCATGTAGGCCCAATAACAGGAAAAAATGAAAACCGCATGCTGGTCAAATTCTAGAGTATGTAAAAAGCCTACACTCTAGTCTATGAGCTCTAATCATGTAAATGGAAAAATATTTCATGGTATTTAGCCTGTTAGTAACACAAAGGATAAGTCATAAAAGTCATACAGATTGTCTCTCTGTGGCACTCTGTGGGAAATTATTGCCCTTTACTTCACACATCACATCAAATTAAGTGTAGACTGCACTGTTTGTTCCTACAACTTTACCTACCTACACTTGGAGCATTAACATTTAATCTTTCAACAACACACAGCCTTGGTAGGGCACTATTGTGTCTGTCAGGTGGCTGCTTGAAACCTAACGAATGCTTAGTAGAGTAGAGCACTCGAACGTTAATAGTCATTGAGAACCTCTGCCTTCCCTCTCGCCCACTCAGCCAATTTGCTCCTGCCTGCTACAGTGTGTGCTCCACATGGGGCTGAATATTCGTGGGAATGGATTCACTAATACCTTAGTCGCCATTCACAGCCAGTGCTACATTGCTGTTCATGTCTCTGGCAAACCTGGGAACAGTGCCCAAAAAATAGAAAAGAAAATAATTAAAGAAGGGACAAGGAGAAAAAACAGAAAGTGGAAAAAAAAGATTGAAGACCAGGCGAAACCATGAGCTTTCCTGTGTTTAATTCTTTGGTAGGGATTGTGATGGGTATAGTGCATTAGGCTCTTGCGTCTGAGCTTCTCCGGGTCACTCCTGGTTTTTGTCACTCGCTCAGTATTATGACATCTGAAAGACCGCTCTTCCCGCCGCAAAGCATCAGCATTCCCGGAAAAAGGACAAGTGTGGTACAAACCGAAATATGTTTCTTCTTAACAAGAGCGCTCTTAGAGATGGAGATGTTTGAAAATATGCTTGTGTTAATTCACTTCACTTACAATTTTTATGCACCATAAACCATTCTAATATAGTAAATGGTTCCTTTACTGTGTATGCATACAAGAAGCCTACATACTGACGGCACCCCCAAAGATGCTAGTTAATTGTAATAAAACCCTTCACCACTGTCATATGAACACCCCATTAGATCCATGGCAGGACATGGGTGGAATCCAGACCCAGAGTCCAGGATTTACGAACATGTCATCATTCTCACCTGATCAGAGCCTTAGGTTTCAGAAATGGCTTTCGGTGGTGTGTGTGTGTGTGTTTGTGTGTGTTTGTGTTTGTGTTTGTGTGTGTGTGTGTTTGTGTGTGTGTGTGTGTGTGTGTGTGTGTGTGTGTGTGTGTGTGTGTGCGGTGTGTTTGTGTGTGTGTGCCGTCCTTAACCTCCCATACCCTTCCTCTGTGCAGGTGCGCTGCATGTTGAACATTTGGGGGGTGATGCTCTTCATCCGCATGACATGGATCGTGGGCCAGGCGGGAATCGGTAGGTCACACCATCGAGCCGAGCTGGGAGAGCTGTGTGAATTAGCGCCGCTTTAATTCGCACACTAACCACTTGGCCTCCACTCAGCAACACCCCCCAGCCCCCACCCGTGTCATGTCCCACTCAGCTGCTGAATGTTGCCTAACTGTGGCACATGCAGTCAACTGTCAAAGCCCCCCCTCCACTTTCACCAAAACACACACACACACACACACACACACACACACACACACACACACACACACACACACACACACACACACGTACATTCACAAACACATGCACATTCACAAACACATGCACATTCACCTCCCTCCTCCCCAGTTCATTCTCCAGTACCATTGCTACTATTCACACACCCCCTGCAGAATGTCTGAAACGTCAGAAGAAGAAAGCAAAACAAAGAGTGTGATGTCTTGAAATAGGTGTATCAGTGAGTTGTAAACAAGCTTGATAGCTTGTGATTTTTGACATAAAAAAGATGCATAGATGCTGTGATGTTTTCTTCAGTCAGATTAACTTATTGTTTAATGCAGATAATGTCTTTTTGATCTGTTTTTGTTTTTCATTATTTCATGTTTTTTATTCCACAGTATACTCTTGCATTATTGTTGCCATGGCTACCGTGGTCACTACCATTACCGGCGTCTCAACATCTGCGATTGCGACGAACGGCTTTGTACGAGGAGGTGTGTATACTTGTCTGGGCTTATCTGAGCTATCTGTTTTTAGCCTAAGGGCTAAACCTAAATCACAGTCTGTGTTGTATTCCACTGTAGCCTAGAATAATCACAAAAGTGAGCTTTTCTCTTTCTTTTTTAAAGTCTTGTGTTCTTTAGCCTGGAAAAAAACCAAACAAAACCATATTTTGAATAAGCCCAAAAAATTAATCTTGTGCGTAAAATAGAGTTGTAGAATGAATGAAAATTAGCCAGAGATTATACCACCCTGGCATCCCCCACCCCCCCTTCCCTGCCTCAACCAAAGCAGTGCCACTGCCTGAGGTACACTGATGTTCACAACAAAGCACCCAAAAAAACAACAGCAACATAAAAAGCATGGCATCATTGTTTTGTTGTCATGGTGCAGCTGTGGCGAGAGAGTCACCTGGTCTGCCCTCGGGAAGCTGTCTGTCGGTGAGCGGTGCTCCACACAGGTGGAGAGTGGGATAGCATTGAGAAGTGTTGAAGGGGGAGCTGGGGGACGGTGGTGGTGGTGGTGGTGGTGGTGAGGTTCCGATTCTCTCAGTTCATTAGGTAGTGCCTCTCTCATCTTGCTGCCAATGCCCTGGGTGTCGAGTTGAATACAATATATTGCACTGCCAGAGCACCCAGTATAAGAGAGTGTGTTTGTCTAGGGCACATCGCAGTAAGGAAAGGTAATATAAAAAAAAAATTGGTGATAGATTTTTTTTTCCTTATTTTTATTTATTATTAGTATTTCATTCAGTTACATTTTTTTTTGCATAGGAACAGTGTACAATGGCAAGATTTGTATTAGTATTTTCCCCAAGTAGATAAGAGGAGGGCGATATTTCCTTGACCTCCAAAGCCAAGGACATTCACATTATATGTTGAAGCCCCACAACCACACATCCACAGTCAGCAAGTTTAATTAAGATATCCCTCAGTCTTGTCATCACCTCTATCTCTTAATCTCCTCGTGCGCCGGAGGGAGATCAGGATATTGCGTAAACTGCAGGAGTCCGATTCTCTGGGAGATTAATAATAAGACACTGGAGTTGTTCATGGTGCCCCCGATGCCTGTGTCAATGGCATTCTGATGTAGATTAGTTAAACAGTCAGTCATGGGACTGACTTGACTTGGAAGTGCTCTGCCAGTCAAGTGAGACATTGTTAAAAAATAAATAAAAAATAAATAAATAACACAGCGTCATACAGGCTACAATGTGAGTGTTTCCTCTTTTCTGGCAGTGTCAAAAGGCGGTGTCGTTTTGATCGGGAGATAAAAGGAAGCACTGAATGGTTTTAATTGAAACAACAGTACGTTCTGTCCTGCCTGTGAGAAATGAAATCAGAGCCGCCGCTGAGGGCTCATCACCGGAGCCGGACACAGACGAGAGGTCGGCCGAAGGTCACAGTGTCCTGACCGCCATTTGAGGCCGCTTTGGAGTTCTGTGGGATAGATGTAATATGTTGCGAGCTAACAGAACAGAACACCTCACTCTGGTTGCCATTTGGATCACCTTCTTTTCTTCCCCTTTATAGCGTCTTTAGAGGTGCTCTCTCAGACGTTATTTTGTAAACATAGCTAAGGAGCTGGCAGCTAACGCAAACGTTGTGGAGATAAACAATTAAAAGGTCAAGAAAGTGTTTTCTGAAAACGCTCTGGCACATAGGCACCAGCATAGCCCCTTTCTTTTCCAGTGTTTCCATTAGAAATCCTGCCATCATGTTTATAGTTTCAAAGCCACACATGACCTTGGTGTGCTGTGAACATGAATATTGACACGCCACCATATCTTTCGAATGCCGTAATAAAAGACCTTTCTGTTTTTCCTCAACCAGCACTCTTCTCCTCTCTCACTGTTTGTTTTCCGTCTCCTCCTCCCATCTAAGAGTCCCCTAAGAGTTTCCTTCTTTTCTGTTCTCTGCTTTCGTGAGCTCTCGGCTGAGCGAGTGTCCTCTCGGCGAGCCTGACTACCTGCTTGTTTATTTTAGAGAGTTTTATGCCGCCATCACCTTTCTGACCTACTCCAGAACGCTGCCGGTCTCTGTGACGGCAGCTCCTGCTTAGCAGCCTCGGAATGTCTTTCAGCACAAAGCTGTCTGAGAGTAGGGGCCAAATGACTTGCTGGCGCTAAACTCTATGAACTGCATGATGATTCAGGCTCACAACAAGTGAATCAAGCGGTACATCTTTTGTTAGGTTTCTCTTGGGCCTTATTCTGACTAGAAGCAAATGAATATTTACACAGTGAAATTATGATGGAACTTCACTGTTTGAACAGATTTTATATGGGTTTCTTATTGAGTGCCGTCTTTTGAGCTACTAAAGATGGGAAGTTATTTTCTTTGCTCCAATGGAGAGAATAAAAAGAACTCAGCAGGTCTTTTTTTTCTGTTAGAAACCTGGAAATGCTCAACTTTGACACAGTGCATTCATTCCCCCATAAAAGAGCATTCAGTGTGGCGACTCAGGTCTAAAAGGGCCTCCATTCTAGCTTGGTGCCATTTGAAAGGTGGGCGATAGCACTCAGCACATTGCTCTCAGTTGTCACAGCATGAGGGGAAATTCAATAGTGTGTTCCTAAAAACCCAGGGCCTGTTTTTCTCCCCCACCCAAGCAGCTAGGGAGGCGCGGTGTTTGGCTCTGGCCATCTGAAATGAATACAGGATGCTCCCCGACAGCTCTGTCCGGGGCGAGGATGGACAGAAGGAAAATAGTTTTCGGAGGGTTTCATTTTTGTTTGGGTTTCACAGCTCCAGTTGCCAGTCGTATTGTTTCCACAAGAGTAGAAGAAAGGTTAAGTCTATAGACACGGAGATGCAGGTATGGATGTTGCAACACCGTTTGAGGCAAGATATTTCATTGACCTTTTGCTCTCTTACTATGGTTTCACATGGACCAGATCGTATCGTTTACAGCAGCAGGTCGAGCCGGAGGCACGTCATAGAGATCTCTGTATCTACCCGCTGATGTTTGGTCTGGACTGGTGGCAGTATAAGCAATGCTGGCATTAAAACTCGCAAGGAAAACCTTTCAGGCCTAATAGATCAATACATCCTGCCTTTCAGACACCTCTTAAAAGCTTTGATGTCTTACCTCACTTCATTTCAGTGCCTCGGCGGCTTCCAGAGAACTTATCAGTTTCTAACTAGAAGTAGATGGCTGCAGGGAGGTTTATTGTCCCCAGTTGAAGTTCTTGAAGCTGGGTTTATCATGCTTCAATTTTTCTAGTTACTGTTTCAGCATAGGAGGGTCAGCAATGATTGAAGTCACATGCCATGAATGTGGATTACTCTAATACCCCCACCGAACTGCTATGCTGGAGGGATTTAAATCCCCAGAGAAACTAATCTTTCCAGGTATTCCAGAAATTCCCATGTCCCCTACATTCATTGTCAAACTTTTGGTACTTCAATGAAAAAAAAACTTTGGAAACCATTGTCCCTGAATATCATTCTCTTCTACAGGCTGTGTTAAAATATTTATTCACCCCTCTATGTATGACTAGTTTGGAAAACTGTACAGGTCCATGGAGATGGAAATAAATCAACCCTCTCAGTTACTTTCTTTGTAAGATCGATAGACTTATTCAGTTAACCCTGTATTTGTCACAGCTTCCAATGTAATAACTGCATTTGGGTTTAGAAAAATGCTAAACTTGTCAAGTTGTTTTTACCTATTAGACATGTTGCAGTCTCGGGTTTTGACTGATCAGTGCTGTATTTTTGTCTTTTTTGTTTGTAGGAGGGGCCTACTACTTGATATCAAGAAGTTTAGGTCCTGAATTTGGAGGGTCCATTGGTCTCATCTTCGCCTTTGCCAATGCTGTAGCAGTAGCGATGTACGTCGTTGGCTTTGCTGAAACGGTGCAGGAGCTTCTTGCGGTAAGTGGAGTTTGTGTTTTTTTTTTTTGTTTGTTTTGTTTTTTTCCCTGTCCAGGCACCCTGTATTTATGGCAATAGTTTACACAGGCTCAGATTAGCCATATTGACTATGTGAAAGACAAAAAATTGCTCAAATGGTGTATGGGAGATACTGTGTAGAGAGAGGAGATTTGTATTTGTAAATGATATCTTGATGTGGTTACTCGCAATGCCATTAAGAAAAAAAAATGTTTGTGACTATCATTCAAATTTTTTTTGTGCTGAATATGACCTAACATAGCATTGGCACGTGTGCTTAGCCTGTAAGTGATTTTATACTTTTGTGACCAACTTAGGCGTTTATTGCCAAAGGTCTTTTTTTGTTTAATGGGTGTGCAATTGTCTTCCTTCAGTCAGTGGATGCTGTAATGCTGGACCCAATCAATGATGTCAGGATCATCGGAACAATCACAGTCATCCTTCTCCTGGGCATCTCTGTTGCTGGGATGGAGTGGGAGGCCAAGGTAATGTTCAGGCCTGTGTAGATAGCCCCCTTGGGATCTTGATCAATGTTTTTTGACGTTTTTTTTTTAGAGCTGGTATGACAGGAATGAGGTAAGGTGCTTTATAGAGGGAGTCTGTGAAGGGCCACCTAGGTGTGCAGTGTTTGCAGCAGGGGGACGTACGATTGGCCCGTCATGGTGGCACATATGAGTCATATTTCACAGCCCTCAGCAGGTATAGGATGAGTCATGGTACTGCTTTTAACTCTAAAAAGGGAAAGATGGAGCACTATCATAAATCTGGGATTATGAGAGGAAGTTTTAGAATAAGAAAAAATATATTTATATATAAATATATATATATATATATACACATTCTAGAGTGGTTTACCTTTTTAATCTTAATGTTAATAGCTACAACTATGTATTTTACAAGCCTAACCTAGGAACAATGAGCTTTCTGGATCTAATGCTTGTTGCTGTATAGCCTCTTTAACCACTGTTTCTTCCTTCCATCTGTAGGCCCAGATTTTCCTCCTTGTCATCTTGATCACTGCCATTTTCAACTACTTCATTGGCTCCTTCATCAACGTTGAGTCGAAAAAGGCCTACGGCTTCTATGGTTACGATGGTATGAATCTTCACATTACTCAGAATTGGTATAGCAAAGAAGTCAGTGTTGAAATACTATATATGAAAAAAATGACTCCCTGTCACAAGAAGGTCAAGCAGTAACTCTGGTCTTTTTTTGCTCTCTGCTATTAGCTACTATAATGCTGGAGAACATGGGTCCGGACTTCCGAGGCGAGACGTTCTTCTCAGTGTTTTCCATCTTCTTCCCAGCTGCCACCGGTATTCTTGCCGGTGCCAATATCTCAGGAGATCTTGCGGTATACTACTGGATTCCTGCCTCTCTAGAATTTCTTAGAATTTCCTCAATCCAATTTTTGGCACACAATTTGTGTTTTGCTCTTGTCCTATGTATGAGAGCTGATTTGATTAGATACTGGCTTTGTTTTTCAGGATCCGCAAATGGCCATTCCAAAGGGAACACTTCTCGCCATTTTAGTTACAGGGATCGTGTACATGGGTGTCGCCATCTCCACAGGTATGTGTTCTAATAAAACTGCTCTTGTTTATCTTGTGAGAAACCGGAAAGTTGAGTACCTGCTATAAATCTCGCGAATAATAAAAAATCAATTGCGTATCGTTCCATTTCCCTTACAAAGTAAGGCTGTTGCCAACTTAAAGTTGTGCCCCATCGGGCGACGTGTGGGAAACACTGTCCGTTGCATAATTAGGTTTCCTTCAAAAAATAGGCTCTGGTCATGTGTTTGGAAATGGTTGCTAAATGGTTTGCTCTTCCCATTTCCGTTGTTTTTCTCTCTGAAGGAGCCTGCATTTCTCGTGATGCCCCAGGACCTAAAGTCACTCTAAACACGACGGTGGGATTCGCCAACTGCACTGACTTCTCCTGCACAGACTTCTCTTACTGCAAGCCCGGACCGGGGTCTGTTAAGTCCATCTGCGATTACGGCCTTCACAATGACTTCCAGGTGCGTTCCAGATTTCCTCTCTTAACTCAAGCATGGATCTTTTATTAGCTTCTTTATGGAGCTTTATTAACGGATGGTGTCATCTATAAAGACAAAGCTTCTAGGTTCCATACCAATGCTCTTTTGAATGTTAACCATAAGAAATACAAGAGTTAAAAAATCCCGCACACTGTCCATTCCACCAACAAACTTTATTACAACGTTTCGGTCATCCGACCTTCTTCAGGTAAAGGTCAGATGACCGAAACGTTGTAATAAAGTTTGTTGGTGGAATGGACAGTGTGCGGGATTTTTTAACTCTTGAATGATAACCCAACTGGGATTATATCCTACGCACCTGTCAAACTACTGAGGTGTGCAAAAGCGTCATTTGGAACCATAAGAAATACACACCCTGTCAGCTAATCAGAGAAGACCCATTTCCTATGTATGGGTCTTGCATAGTATCAGTTCACACAGTGTCTGAACTCCACACCTACAACCGGGCACCATAAAGTAATCAAGGGTCTTTGCTTTGGGTGTTCTGCTGCTTGCAGGTCATGTCTATTGTGTCTGGCTTCTCCCCCCTCATCACCGCTGGCATCTTCTCAGCCACCCTCTCCTCCGCCCTGGCCTCTCTTGTCAGCGCCCCCAAAGTGTTCCAGGTAGGTGCTAAATGAATGAATGAATGAATGAATCAATCAATCAATCAATCAAAGAAGTTAACTTTATGTGATTACTGGTGTAAAAAATGCAGTAAAAACAGTTGTGCAAAGTGCAGTTGGAATAACCTCTTCTCTTTGTTCCAGTTAGTATGCATTGCGTTTCTGTATTAAATCTATCTTTTTAAAAATGACTTTAATAGTATGAAAAGGGGATGTGTACTCAGGCATTTGAATGTGTCTTACCTTTGTCAATAGGCTCTATGCAAAGACAATATTTACCCAGGAATTGGCTGGTTTGGCAAGGGCTTCGGCAAGAACAACGAGCCCCTGAGAGGCTACATTCTCACCTTCTTCATCGCCCTGGCCTTCATCCTCATCGGTACGCTCAAAGGAGAAAAAACATATAAAGTTATGGAAAAGCCATTCCCATAACTTTATCAGTCTAATAAATTATTTATTGGATCTTTGGCATAAAACAGTGGTCCAGTGCAACTACTATATAGACAGACAGGTATTTGGGTTTTCAAACGGAGCATTAAGCAAAGCACTTCGGCAGGGTTGCTCCACGGCGCCTGCCTGTCATTAGTTTACTCTAAGTCTTTCTGGCTTAATGAAACCTAATGTACTGCCTTTAATAGATGATGATAGATAATGAATGCATAATTGTTTGCATAATTTAGTTGCACCCTGAGCTAATGTAGTGCTGTAATAGATGTCAGAGGTCACATCAGGGCAGACCAAAGGAAGAGTATAGAATAGTAGGTCTTTACATCTAGAATGTCCATGCCTAATCTTCTGCACTCATTGGCTTGTGGAGTAGACCGTAAACAGAGCAAGAGTGGAAAGTGTGTCGGCAGCCGTGCAAGTTGTGACAGTGCAATTTGTGAGTGTGAGGGTGGTTATCAGTACAACCAGTGTAATGATTGGCGGTTGCACAATCACTGCATTCACTGGCTGGGCTCTGCAATGGGATAGTGTTAATGGTGTTATTTTCTTGTCTCTGTAGCTCAGTTGAACGCCATTGCTCCCATCATCTCCAACTTCTTCCTGGCCTCGTACGCCTTGATCAACTTCTCTGTGTTCCACGCTTCCCTCGCCAACTCCCCAGGTAAGCAGCAGTTCCCACCCCCATCCCCCAACCCCAACCCCCTCCTCTAAGGATGACCTCCAGCAACTTGGCCCCAGTCTGCATCCCCTCTTCTCTAGTCATAATGAGTCATAATCCCGTTCGACTGCCTCCATTTCCAGCTTAGTCATGAATCGGTCATAGGACAGGATTTGCATTTGGCAGACGAGCTGAAGCATGTTTTATCTTGTTAACTCTTTCAGCTGGAGAGTAAAGAGCGTAAGGTTAGCTATGGATGGGAAACCCAGCCAAAAGCCCTGTAGTGAACAGGTGTCATCTGATAGCTGAAATTAGAACTCTCTCCTAACGTGGGAAAAACATGCTTTTTAGGCTGAGGTTCTCAGTGGCTATTGTTTGAGATGTCACTGGGACTGACAATGGCTGAGTGATTTGGGCCATTATACAAAAGAAAACTCTTAAGTAGAGATATGGGAAGCAGCTTATTGTGTTTTTTGCTTTTTAGAAGCAACATTTCATTTAGCATGGTACAATTGGACTGTTTACATTTCATGAATGAATTGAGTTGTCCCTCCTCAAAGTATGTTTATTCATTCAAGCATTCCTATATAAGTTTATGGTTTATATGTTTTCATAAATCAGATATTCTCTATTACATACAATCCTCATGGTGTGATGTCATGTTTGTGGATGTGTGTGTAAAGTGATGTGTTTTTCCTCTAAAACCAAAGCTGTAGAAGACGGCCAGGTATAAATGTTTCTTTTTTTTTTCAATTATCTTTTCCTAATGAATTATTCGTCCATCTGTCTTTGTGGCACCCATGTCCACTCATGTACGTTCACACAGATACAGCTACAGCCGAATGACTTAAAGGGTATGTTTCTTGATAGCGGTGTTTAACTTTGAACCGCTGACATTTCAGCCATGTTGCTTGTAACCACCTCTGGCCATCAAAGTGCTTCACAGCCCCGCCGGTGACCCATACCTCATTGAGGTTCAACCTCAGTTAGCTTTAGCTTTATGCCAGGAAGACTCTCAGCGTTTCCATGGTAATCGGCACATACAATGGCGTCTGTTTGGCTGACCCAAACGCTGAGAGGGTTAATTGTCGGGGTCTTGTGTTGGTCTTTTCTGGCCCAGAGAACCTTTTTAGACCAAAAGACAAACAAATAAAAGTGTCTTAGGATTATGTGATTTACCCTTCAGGTCATTTGTACTGTGTAGTTTGCTATTAAAGAAATAACGATGTAAGGGTTTAAAAAAAATGTCTTACTGCCTTTATTCCACTAAAAACATCCATGTAGTTCTCGTAACTTTTACACTCACACACACGTCATCCTCTCGTGCACATTCACGCACAGACTTCACACAGTCAACAGTCACACACACTCTCATGCATAACTACACTTGCACTCACTTTGTCTCTTAGAGGCCTGCAAGTACATACAGATGTATTCTCACACACATGCACCTTCTTCCTGGCACACACACACACACACACACACACACACACACACACACACACACACACACACACACATGCACACGCACACTCAAGCACACTCAAATCTACTGTAACTCCAGTAGTCAATTAATAATCTTTGACTCTCCTCAGTAACTCTACCCTAACCGGTAACTCTGGCTAACTCATTTTAATCCAACGTGACCTCCCATGCTCTTCCAATAAACATGCAGCCAGCAAAGCAAACCAAACAGACTCTCTGTATTAAGGTCACATTCTTGACATTAAATCAGGGCAATTGGGGATACGAGCAGAGCAAACTGTAAGTCCAGCTACAAATCTGACGAGGTGAAATTCTTCTGATGTAAGGAGATCGAGAATGGTTGACTTTGGTGACTGTGATAAAGTGCTGTCTCCACAGTAGTGGGGTGATGATGCAAAGAGTCACACCCTTAGAGCGGTTCAGTATATAGCATTTTCCTCCAGTGAACCAGATGACATGCTTTTGAAAAAAGCACAGCCGCCTCGTATTTAAAGGCACAGTAATTCTGTGTGCTTGTATAATAAAGCGAAAGAAAAACAATTAAGTAAGAGTAAGACTTAAGAGATTCTTTTGATGGTGCCTTTGCATCTGCAAGAGAAGATCCCGATACATATTTTATTTTGAAGTGGAGACGGATTTAAAAAAAAAAGGAAACCTTGCACTCAGTTACAAAAACAAAACAAAACAAATAGATAAAAAAACAGGAGGAAAAAATGCAGCAATTGGAGAAGTGTCATCCTAGTTCAGCTGCATCATCAACCCCCCCCCCCCCCCCCCCCTCCCTCCCCGGCTGTAGTGAAAGCCTCTGGGAGTGTTTTGCTGTTGAGCCCTACGGAATGATTTACCCCTAATTCCCATGTGTGTGTTAGGCTGGCGTCCCAGCTTCAAGTACTACAACATGTGGGTGTCGCTGGCCGGGGCGGGCCTGTGCTGCGTGGTGATGTTCGTCATCAACTGGTGGGCCGCCCTTCTCACCAACGTCATCGTCATGTCCCTCTACATCTACGTCAGCTACAAGAAACCTGGTAAGATGCTCACACACACACACACACACACACACACACACACACACACACACACACACACACACACACACACACACACACACACACTCATATGGCAGTCATCCAAAACACCACTGTAATGGTTATGCCCCTCTACTGTACATCTATGTCAGTTACAAGAAACCTTGTAAGATGCGCACACACACACACACACACACACACACACACACACACACACACACACACACACACACACACACACACACATTCATATGGCAGCCATTCAAAACACCAATGTCATGGTCATGTCCCTCTACTCTACATCAATGTAAGTTACAAGAAACCTTGTAAGATGCGCGTTCACAGACGCACACACATTCATATTGCAGTCATTCAAAAGAATTACACAGGGATTGTGAAATGCATAGTAAAATACTGGTAATGTCATAGACTGTCATTAAATGGTAAATATGGGTTTGATTGCCACTCTTGGATGCTAAATGTCAGTCACTTTATACACACACACACACACACACACACACACACACACACACACACACACACACACACACACACACACACACACACACACACGTATCCGCTCTATCTCAATAGCAACCAAATATCATTTTCTTTTTTCCCCCCTCACTTTTATTTTTTTTCTCAGTGAGCGGTTGGGAGAGTGAGTGAGTGAGAGAGTGAGCGAGAGAGATAGAGACTGATCTCTTTAAAGTGCAGTGCTGCAGTCGGGTCATATCCACTGCAGATATTGTTATTCCGTTTAGGAGTTCTTTGCTAAAAAACAGTAGCAGCACATCCTGTCTATCGGCTGCAATGTCTGAAAACTGCACAGTGAGGCAAATCCACGCTACAGCCGTTTTGTTCTCCTGCAAGGCAAGGACACTGAAAGATCCCTGCAGTGTCTTCACTACTGGTCTAACCTTGCTGATTGCAATCCGGTTTCCCCACAAAACACACCACCACCAACTTACCCATCTCAGTCATGGAGTGGTGTTTTGAATGACTTGACATTTGAATAGCATGTTGTCACCTAAGCAAATTCGGCCCATGGAGTTTACATAATGGGCCCTCGATGGTGGTTTCCGGGGCTTTTATTTTGAAACGACAGTGCGAAGCCTGCTATGATATCCACATCCTTCCCCCTTAGCCTTTTGTTTCTATGGTGATTTACCACACAGTACCCAAGTGTGTTAGCAACTGGCGCTCTGTGGAAAGCTCTCAGACTGAAAGAGCAGCTCTTAAGAAAATGAGAACCTGTTCTGTAGATTTGATGTCTAGCTCTGTATGAAATAAGTGTGTGTGTGTGTGTGTGTGTGCGTGTGTGTGTGTGCGTGTGTGTGTGTGCGTGTGTGTGTGTGCGTGTGTGTGTGTGCGTGTGTGTGTGTGTGTGTCCTCTGCATGTAGAAGAGCAGCCGCGTCTGCTGGCCTTTCAGGTCAGAACCCTGCTGAGGCCACAGATGCTGAGAATTCCCATGTGGTCAATGCACTGGCCTTTTTAAAAGTGTGTGTGTGTGTGTGTGTGTGTGTGTGTGCGTGTGTGTGCGGGCATTTTTGTGTGTGTAGACGTGTGTGTGTGTGTGTGTCTAGGAAGGACAGAGAGGCTGTGTGGTCTCAGAGGGTTTCCAGGCTGTTCAAACACATGCAG
>JAODXP020000008.1:12140293-12142793 GCA_027497455.2 Sardinella longiceps | reverse complement strand
TCATGCTGTTTTCACATCAACCCTTCATATAGGCCTGTTTTCAAGGTTAATTTGTGTCACATTTGTTTTTCTTACTGATTGCATGTTGTGACCTTCAGCATCAGGCCTAAGGGTTGATTTATTCCAGATATCTTTTTTAAAAAACAAATGTCCAGATTTTGTACTGTAGCTTAACAATGTGCCGTGTGTGTGTGTGTGTGTGTGTGTGTGTGTGTGTGTGTGTGTGTGTGTGTGTGTGTGTGTGTGTGTGTGTGTGTGTGTGTGTGTGCGCACCAGGCGGTTGGACTGGGTCGTCTGAGGCCCAACACACTGGTGCTTGGTTTCAAGAACGACTGGAGGGACGGAGACATGAACAATGTGGAGACCTACATCAACCTCATCCAGTAAGTTCAGTTACACTCTGTTTCAACTATTTCAACTATTTTCAATTATTTAAACTCTACACTATAGAAAGACATAGATTTGCATCATACTGTAGCTACCAAGATGCATGGAAATGCACTCATGCTTAATTACAAGTGCATGCACACACAGAATTCCTGAAAACACACACACACACATACATACACACAGGCACGCAATCACTCCCTTTCCCTGACGTCGTAATTAAAAGGCGACTGCAGCCATCAATCATTGGGCCACCTCTGGAGATTCGTGACGTCCACAATTTGGTTGCACGATTCTGACGACGAGCGCTGACCTTAAAGACGTGTTTCTGGGAACCCGCATGCTCGGAATCTCGGTCGTTAAAGTGACTCCCATACCTTTATCCTCTGAAAGCATTTCCGTCTCTACCCCTGACTCATAGTGGTGAGTCACGTGAGGCTTTACACAGACAAGTGTTCCTGGCACAGGCATGGAGCGAGCGTGGAGACTTGCCCCGCCTTGCCTTGGATTTTCTGGGGTGTTCATTCACAATACGGCATCTTGTTTCTAGATAAGCACCCAGTGAGGGGAATTTGTGTTTTTTGTGTTTTTAAATCATTTATTTATTTATTTCACTTAAAACAGTGTGTCAACACTCAGCTCTTAAGACTTCTCTGATTGAAACCTTCACTGGTCTTTTATTTATTTATTTTTTTCCCCGGGAGGTTAATGTTGTCCACATGCTCTTAAGGGATGTGGTTTCCGATATGGCTACATGCCAAAGATGTTGTTAAGCAAAAATGACCCTTTGAAAATGTTCTTCGTTATGTACATAATGCACTTGTGCTTAGACAGAGAGGACCAGGGCTTGGTGTGCTGAAGAGCTTTAACACCCATTACTGAGACCAATACGTCTGCTCTCTTTGGTCAGGTTGCCTTGAATTTAACGGCTGAATTGTAACATCTGAGAACCCTTAGAGGTCTCGTGACGACGTAGCAATGATGCTACGGATGCGTCAGACTTGTAATTAGAACATGTGTTTTTCAACTCTTGTACACCATATGGTTTCCTCTGTGGAATTCTAAATAGTAACATGGTTTGTCCCCAAACGAGAGCTTAAGTAGTTAGTCATGTACACGATGGAAGTGTTTCAGTTCAGTTCAGTCGAGTTCACTTCTGTTGAGTTCAGTAATTCCAGTGATCCCAGCAATTCATGCCTCTGTTGTGCGACTCCAAAAGCTGATTATTAAATAACACCAGATCAATACACGAGAGGCTGACGCATCACAGACTTTTGGCCAAATGCAGTGGTAGTACGCTGTATTGATTTGTATGCCGCCACATCCACTGGATATCATATTGTAACTACTAAACTACTGTGCCACAGTGGAAAAGGTTCTCCAAAAGTACACGGAGGAAATACCTCATCATAAGACTAAACAGATCTGCTCCAGTTGCTTCTGAGCATTGAGTGATATTCCCTGATTGGGGGAATCCCTGGATAGATTTGGATGTGGTTTCATGTAGACTTGGTCCACTCTTCATTAGGTCGGAGCTAAATATTGTTTTCTGTCTGTGCTTGTTTGCTATATAGGCTGATGTACTAGTAGAAAACAGTTTGACAAAGAAAGTAATGTCACAGTAGACATATTGTTGCACTTATGATTGCGTTATGAAAGGCTTATCGTGTCAAATGATATCATTCTCCTTGACTGAAGTGGCTTTGTCGAAAGCTATGTTGTCAGCAAGCCACATGTGTGAAGTAGGGAGGTCAGTTAAAGTGTGTTTGTTTGGCTGTTTACGTTTCAACAATTTACCGGAACATTCCGTCCGCATATTTGATGTGGGGTGGGGAACGGTTAGGATTTAATGCAGCGTGATGTCCACGGATGTTGACGCTTCCGTTCATCAAAGTACCTCAGTGCAGTGAAGTGATTCTCATTCTGTGAGTGTGTGTGTGTGTGTGTGTGTGTGTGTTTGTGTTTGTGTGTTCCCAGCGATGCCTTCGACTTGCAATATGGCGCCGTCATCCTGAGACTGAGAGAAGGCCTAGATGTCTCCCATATCCAAGGACAAGGTACGCCCTCTGTCCTGTCTTACAGCCTTTAAGAAGTTGTGGATAGTACTTGACTG
>JAODXP020000008.1:12095293-12135293 GCA_027497455.2 Sardinella longiceps | reverse complement strand
TCAATTGCTACGTTTTATGGCTTGTTAACATAGATGCATGTCTGTGTGTCTGTCTCTGTCTCTCTGTGTGTGGGGTACAGATAAAAAGAGCCCGACTGTGCCCCTGAACTTGGCCGACCAGAAGCTGTTAGAAGCCAGTCAGCAGTTCCAGAAGAAGCAGGGCAAGGGCACAGTGGATGTGTGGTGGCTGTTTGACGATGGTGGTGAGTGTCACCTCTGCACACAGACACACCTCTACACAACACACACACACACACACACACACACACACACACACACACACACACACACACACACACACACGAACACACTCACAGACACACCCACTGCCGTGCAGTATTTATTTATTTTCTCTCACGCTCACACACACACGGTCGCACTCTCTGTGTATCTTCCTTGTTCCTTGTTTACCATGTGTGTGTGCAAGTGGCACAAGTGGCATGTCTTTTGACATGTGGTGCACATTTGAGGAAGCACTGGGCCACTTCTGTGTTGACATTCAGATAAGCAGACCAAAGGAGGAACTTCTGAGTCAGCCTATGGTCTTACACACCCACTCCATCTTCCTCTCTCTCTCTCTCTCTCTATCTTTCTCTCTCTCTCTCCCCCTTACTCTCTTTCTTTGTTTATGTCTCTTTCTTTCTCTCTCCTTTTCACTCTTTCTCCTCAGGTCTCACTCTGCTCATCCCTTACCTGCTGACCAACAAGAAGAAGTGGAAGGACTGCAAGATCCGCGTCTTCATCGGTGGCAAGATCAACCGCATTGACCACGACCGCAGAGCGTGAGTGACCTCTTGCCTCACTCACTCTTCACACTCATCTGTATTACACACTCTCACTCACACACACACACACACACACACACACACACACACAAACACACACACACACACAGACATGCAAGCACAGTTTTGCCAAGGCATTTAGTCACGCAAACGAGACTTTACAAATCAACGCTAGAGGCGAGACTGGTATTGCCAGAACCGTCTCCTTGCTGACGGCAGCCAAAGAATACTCAGTGCCGTGGAGAAGAACCCTGGCGCCGCGAAGAGCCACGCTTCGCCCCTCGATGTTGGCATGGCAACTTCGAGACATTTGGAAGACCTTGGTGTAACACGGGCGTGCGCGGCGCGCGCACAAGCAGTATCATTTCCACTCCAGAGATGTTCGCCTTTGTTCCAGTCGTGTAGGAAGTCGGTGGTAGCTGGCTGACATAACGTTCCGGCGTACTTCTGGCCCTCGTTTTTATTTTTATAGGCCAGACTTTCTTCGCCCCAACCCCCGTCCTCTTCAGTGGAAGGAGGAAAGAGGAAATGAATCTCCCTTGCTTGCCCCCCCCCCCCCCCTTCTCTTTCTCCCTTCTCTCTCTGTCTGTCTTAGTTTATTTACTTCCAACAGTCACTGAGTTTTTCTCCTTCCACTTTTACTCTTTTCAAAGTCTTAATAACCCCCCGACCCCAAGTCTATTAGGTTAGACATTCTCTCCTTTTCTATTTGTTCCTCTCTCTTTAGTTCCAAATTCTAATTTAAAACCCCCAGTGGGTTCTATTGGCGGCATTTCCCAAGCATTTTGCACGCCATTGAGAAGCACATTCAGCACATCGCATCAATCCAAACACAGCCAGAATGCAAAAAAAAAAAAGAAGAAAGATTAGATTGTGTTGGGATTGTCTCTCTCAGCCCGTCTGTGGGCCTCTTTCTTTCTTTCTCTCTCTTTTTCTCTTTCTCTCTATCTCTCTCTCTCTCTCTCTCTCTCTCTCTCTTTTTCTCTCTCTCTCTCTCTCTCTCTCTCATCTCCATCATGAGTGCTTAGTCAGAGCCTGGGCAGGGCTGGGCTATAATCCCCCTCTGCTGCTGAAGCTCTGTATTAATACGCCACATCTTGTCCCTTATCTATTTATTTATTTATTTCACCAACACAAGCGCTTGATCCGTCACCTCAATCTGCTCACTGGTGTCAGCAGCACCCCCCTCACCTCCCACCCCTCTACACACACACACACACACACACACACACACACACCCTCCCATCTGCCCTGCCACACACACACACACACAGGCGTGTGAAGCTCGGCACCACGTGGCCACTATTGTCCAACACAAATGTCTACCATTGTCCTCTGCAGCTGCCTGCCTGCTTGCCTGCTATCCTTTCTGCTAGCCTGCCTGCCTGCCTGCCTGCCTCCCTCTCTCGTTCGCTCCCTCGCTTTTGTGGCTAAATTTAGCCCACGCCGCCACCACTGCTACTGCCAAGGCTCAGGCGCATATCACCCTACTGCTGCTTAACAGGGGGGAGAACAACACACTGCAGCCCTCTCTGAGCCGTGATGAGCCCACATGAGCTCTCCTGAATGCTACCGCTAAAGCTCAGCCTCCTGCAGGTTCTGCTTTTAGGCTTTAGCGGTGGTGGAGCTACTAAACCACAGGTTTGGTTTTTAAGGGCTGTTTTTAGATTTAGCATGACATTCCACTGCATTAGGAACTCCTTCCTGAAAGAAGTTCTTAAAAAAAAAACATCAGAGGTCATGCCCTTGGTGTTATGGCTGCTGTAGCCCACTTGTCATTTTTCATATCTTAAATAAGATCCAAAGGCTGAATCCAAATGTCCACTCTTATCCCAAGTCCTGACCCCTTAAAGACTTGCCTGCCATGAGTCAGCCAATCAGGAAGTCAGGTCAAATCTTTGAGGATTCAGGGTGTAAGGGAGAGTTTTGGTATTCAGCCAAAGGTTCAAGATTTTAAAAAAAGAAAGAAAATGAAGAAGAAAAAAAACTGTCTTTCACATTGTGGTTGAGATTTTTTTAGGTTAGGGTCTTAATTGAGGCTCATATTGAATTAGGATAGGGTAGGTTAGGTTTAGGGTGGGCCTTCACCGCCTCAGAGGGAATGAAGAGAGAAGCACCAGTGATTTTGAGTTCTGTGCAGGATTTATTCTTGATTTTTTTTTTTTTTTTTTAATTATTATTGTTATTATTTATTTTTGTTTTCCTTTTCCTTCTGTGTTTGTCTTTGAGGGGAAGTTGTGCCAGTCTCAGTGCTGAAAGTGAGGGGGAGGATACAATAGGAAAAAAAAAAAAAAAAAACGGCACATGCTTGCTTACTTTTATAAGAGAGCGTTAAATGTTCTGAACCACTGACCTCAAAACAGTAATCTCACCCAACAGCACCTGTTTGTGTTGGTGACTAGCCCAGCTGAATCACTTGACCTAAGGACAGTTTTCAGCTCTAATCCAGTCATACTCTACTGCCTCCCTACAGCAGCTGTTTGGATGTTACGAGTGTCCTGAATCCCTGTTCTCTGGACAGTATCTGCACATCATATCTGTGGCTGTGCCACCTGCAGCTGCCTGACTCACTGACCCTAGGGCTGTGTGTGTGTGTGTGTGTGTGTGTGTGTGGGGGGGGGGGGTTATATTAATAGTTTTGCCTTTTCCTCCGAGATACGGCTGGGGTATATCTGCCTATGCGTGAGTGATGAAACGAGCTCTCTGTCTGTAGATATTTGTTCCTCAAGGCCTTGCGTCACTCTGAAGATTGACGTGATCTAGAGCCTTAATCCACTCCGTTCCTTGCTTTCCTGCTTCAAAGAATGATCTCTCTCTCTCTCTCTCTCTCTCTCTCTCTCTCTCTCTCTCTCTCTCTCTCTCCTCTCTCTTTCTCTCTCTCTCTCTCTCTCTCTCTCGCTCTCTCTCTCTCGCTCTCTCTATCTCTGTTGCTTTATCTCTTTCTGTTCTCCTCTGTCTGGTATGGATTTGGACTGAGATGCAAGCATGCACTCCATTCCTCCACCACCAGCTGTTGCTGAGGCTGTTTTGCTTCTTTTCTTGATGCTGCTTTGAAGAAAAGTGTGTGGGGAGATTACCTTTTATGCGACTCTCTGTCCCCCCCGACTCATACATACACACACACACACACACACACACACACACACACACACACACACACACACACACACACACAGTCAGCCTGTGAGCCTCTAAACTTGTAGCTGTTATTCGCCGCATATAAGTTATTCGCTGCAGTTTTTTCATCCAAATCCCTTGTGGCCCATGGGAATCACCTGTTTCCTCAGAGCTGATGAAAAGAAGAGAGAGAGAGAGAGAGAGGAAGAAAAGAAAAAAAGAAAACAATGGCACGCAATCTGCTTCCACCGTCAGCTTTTTTACAGACACTGTTCAGACATCCACAGAATGGCTCACTTTGTTCGTCCCAGAAGTGCTATTAGATGAAAGCGCGCCTTTTGTTTATATACGTATATATCAGGTATATATTCATTTATTTCTGTCTCTTTTCCCGTTCTACAGGATGGCTACGCTTCTCAGCAAGTTCAGGATAGACTTCTCCGACATCACCGTCCTCGGAGACATCAACACCAAGCCCAAGTCCGAGAAGTGAGTAGTGATCGAGCAAAGCAGGAGAGGGCAAAAGAACTAGCCGAGCCCCCTCTTCATCCCCTCACCTCAACCCTTGTCTCCCCTGCCCCACCCTGGGGTGATAAAAGCTTTTTCTCCATCTCCACCTAGTAGCCTTTGAAGTGTAGCAGTTCCACAGTGCTACTGCCACTGGTTGTAATGACATCCCCGGGTCCCTTAGAGGGGCTAAAGGGCCTGGGGGTTTTCACCAGCACTTTGTCTCTTCACAATCATAGTGGTGGTGATGGATGATGTTAATGGCCCTTAACGAGCAGCAGACATCTTTTTTTTATGATTATTTTAGATGAACACTAATTGCCGTTATTATTATTATTATTATTATTATTATTATTTGTCTCTAAATTGTCCATTAGTCATGCTTTGTCAAAGCGCTTGCGGTGTGGTGCTGCTCTGCCGACTCTCTGAATACTTCATGAGACTTCATGAGGTCTTGATTAGGGCCCTGTCGCGCTCCCCGCAGGGGCTCTCTCTCCGGTGGAAACTATACCCAGAGCGTGTCAATCAACTCCCCATCGGTGGCTAAATGCTGTACTATATGTCTCCCAACAGCAGATAGTGATTGAGGATGATTGTGAGGGAGCCTATGTTTTCATTGAATTGTTTACAAGTAGCAATGTGTACCATTTGTGTTCAATATGATTTAGCATAGACTATTGTATGCTACTAGTTTTTGTGCTCCATGGTCTTATTTCTGTATTCTGCCTGTTGTAAAACTCTACATGAAGTAGGTTTATAAAGGTTTAATGTTGTTGTTGTGTGTGTGTGTGTGTGTGTGTGTGTGTGTGTGTGTGTGTGTGTGTGTGTGTGTGTGTGTGTGTGTGCACGCGCAGTGTGGCTGCCTTCACCCAGCTGATTGAGCCATACCGACTGAAGGAAGATGATATGGAGCAGGAGGCGGCCGAGAAGCTGAAGGCTGAGGAGCCCTGGAGGATCACAGACAACGAGATTGAGCTGTACAAGGCCAAGGTCAGTCTCACTCACACCCCTGCACTACACTGCTGTCTGTCTGTCTGTCTGTCTTTCTCTCCTTTTCCCATAATCTCTTTTAAGGCCCCTCTCTCAAACTGTCTGGATCTTTCTCTCTGTCAGCAATGTCCGTCTGTCTGTCTTTCTTTCTTTCTTTCTTTCTTTTTTTCTTTCTATCTCTCGCTCTTCTTATACTCACTCTCTGTTAAGGACTCTCACTCATTCACTCACTGACTCACTGACTGACTGACTGACTGACTCACTCACACACAGGCAGATAAAATCAGATAAATACATTCATACAGTATTTCTCAACACCATATATTTCTCTCTTCTCTCATTCCACTCTTTCTGCTCATCTCTGTTTTTCTTTTATCTCTGTCTCTCTTTCTCTTCACCCTTTTACTTCCCCCTTTCTCTGGGTCATCTTAGCCCCTCTCTCTCACACACACACACACACACACACACACACACACACACACACTCACCTATGTAAACATTTAACAAGCTGCACACTCACAACGCCATGTTGAACCAGCTGGCCTATCCCCGAGGAGAGAAGGCGAGGGAGAGATGGAGGGAGGGAGAGGAGGAAAGAGAGAGAGAGAGAGAGAGAGAGAGAGAGAGAGAGAGCAAGAGCGTCAGACAGAGGGTCTCTGTTTCATCCCTGTCTACCTTTTAATGGGGGAGGTGTCACCTCCCGAATCATCCTGTAACCCGACACCAGTCATCTGTCTGTGACCTCATCACCTCTGTCTCTCCTTCTCTTTTTGTCCTGATGAACAGAGCAATCGGCAGATAAGGCTGAACGAGCTGTTGAAGGAGCACTCAAGCACAGCAAACCTCATTGTCATGTGAGTATATCTGAAGCTCCGAGTGTCAGTAGTGTGTGTGTGCATGTGTGTCTGTGCATGTGTGTCTGTGTCTGTGTGTGTGCATCTGTGCGTCTGTGTGTGCATCTGTGTGTGTGTGTGTGTGTGTGTGTGTGTGTGTGTGTGTGTGTGTGTGTGTGTGTGTGTGTGTGCGCGCGCATGCATTTATCAAATGTCTAATGGTAGACACTCTGCTCTCAATAAATAGCGTCAGTTTCTCTCTGACCTACCGGCTGTCAAGCGCGCGGCGGGGCTGCTCGTTCTGTAAATAGCACGTGAGTCTGTGTAAGCAAATTAGCTGCACGCAGGGATGGAAAGCGATACAGTAGCTCCGGCCTCCGGGGCCTCGGCCATGCACCGCAACGCATCCGCCGCCATCTTGGCCCCTGCGGCTCGTGAAAGTGAAGTTGCGGTCATGCGGAGCAGTGATGACTCATGCAAAGGAAACATCTCCAGGTGAAATCCACCTTGCCTGGCGTAGAGTTAGAACATCCTCGGTGGGTGTAGTAGGATTAGAAAGTAGTGGAGGTCGTGTCGTGATTGTCGAGGCTGCAGGTCCCCAGAGGTTGACGTGACAGACAGTGGGCGATTAGATAGAACACGGAAATGGCCGAAAGGCCCCTTGGGTAACGGGGAGAGAAGGAGATGGAAAAGTTTTTGTATTTCAGGTTGGCTCCAGCCTGTGTGTGTGTGTGTGTGTGTGTGTGTGTGTGTGTGTGAGAGGGGGTGTGAGCTGAATTTAATTGCTTGTCACTGTAACCGTGGGTACAGGCTGAGTCATGCAAGTGACACCTTTTGCCCCCTCTGGTTTGAGCTGGCCAGACTCTGATTCAAATCGGACAACTAAAACGGAGCACAGAGCCTAATATACACTAGCAGATCAACCACAGATACTCATTCTCAGATACTCATCTCTGCGCTGCGACACCTTTTAGAGGTTGGGACTGATGCATTGTTTGATTGACAACAAAGTTTGCTTTAACTTTGACTTTGACTTTGAAAAGTGGACACCTCTGTTTCCCTGAGTGCTCTTTGGTATCCCCCCCCCCCCACACACACACACACACACACACACACACACACACACACACACACACACACACACACACACACACACACACACACAGAGCTCTGCCCCCACACCCCTCTCTCATTGCATTTTAAAGCAGATGTCTTGCAAATGGATTCTGGTTGATTTAGTCTCGTTGCACAAAGGGAGTGTTATGTTAGTGCTCAAGTGGTGCACTCATTTGAATGGACGCTTTCCAGCGGTGTGTCAAACAATGGGAATCTATGAGTGCAATTTGAGCAATGAGATACAGATTCACCTTTAGTGTGAGAACAGACCCTATTGATATATTGCTAACAAAGACCAGAACAGATTGCAGATATCAAAAAGGGGAAGCTGCAGGACAGGATCCTCGTGTGTGTGTGTGTGTGTGTGTGTGTGTGTGTGTGTGTGTGTGTGTGTGTGTGTGTGTGTGTGTGTGTGTGTGTGTGTGTGTGTTTTTAAGAAGTCATAAAAGATGCAAGGATTCGCTCATCTCTTACCCACAATGCTCGGGCACAGCTCAAGACTCAGGAGCGTTCTTATGTAACGTTGGCTAAATTCGGGGCCATGATGTAACGTTGGCCTGTCTGCCACTTGGTCTTGTAGGATGCCAGCTGTGGGGGTAAAAGCTGCCAGGAAGTTACTGATGATGTGATTGTTTGTTTGTTTGTTTGTTTGTTTGTTTGTTTTGTTTTGTTTGTTTTATGTGTTTATATGTGCATGAGCCCAACATGGCTGTTTCGTCAACTAGGCTTTTGTAACCTTTGTAAAAGTTGGTTGACAGTTGACAGACCTGTTTTATATTTCTCTTGTACTCTTTAAAGGGGGGAAATGTAAATAGTCTGTTTTATTTTTTTAAGTTGCAAAAGAACATGGTGCTACTTTATTCCGAATTTATGAGAAAAATGTGCACCTGTATGTACCTTATGTCATGCACCTTTGGGGTATTTTTTTCTCATCTTTGGTCTTTCTGAAGGTAATTTCCTGAAGCTTTGCCTTTGCCCGTCACCTAATCTTACCTTCTCTCTCTCTCTCTCTCTCTCTCTCTCTCTCTCTCTCTCTCTCTCTCTCTCTGTGTGTGTGTGTGTGTGTCGTACAGGAGCATGCCCCTGGCCAGGAAAGGGGCTGTGTCCAGCAGTCTGTATATGGCCTGGCTGGAGACTCTGTCCAAGGATCTCCCTCCCCTCCTGCTGGTGCGTGGCAACCACCAGAGCGTCCTGACCTTCTACTCTTAAGAAGAAAGCACTCTCACACACACACACACACACACACACACACACACACACACACACACACACAGACACACAGACACACAGACAGCTTCAGTCACACACACCACACTCCTTTGCCCCACCTCCTGTCTTGACCCTTCACCTATCCTCCTCATCACTCAAACACACACACATACACACACACACACACACACACACACACACACACACACACACACACACACACACACACACACACAGACAGACACTAGCAAGTGATTCGGGGGTAAAAAGGTGCAGCCAGCGCAATGATGTAAGGGTGAAGATGACATTAATAATGGTGGTGTTGGAGACCGTACCACAGAGACAGTAGAGGAGGGGTGGGGGAGGGCGGGCGGGTCGGGGTTCAACTGTCTGGCCTTGCCGCAGTTGGCCATCTTGGTTCCCGTGGAAACGCAGGGTACGTTCTGCACCCCTGTTCCATCTTGGTCATGGAAGAGGCGATGAGAACAATCTTCAAAGGTCAATTTCTTTTCCTTTCATGATTTTTCTTTTGTTTGTTTGTTTTTCATTCTGTTCATATTTTTTTTTTCCTCAAAGAAAGGCACCTGAATATGCAGAAGTCATGCTTGATAGGATTGTTTTGATTAATACGATGATTGTTATTATTGTTTTGTTGTATTATTTTGAATATTACTACAACAATTTAAATTATCGTCACTGTCACACCATTATTTATCTTTTCTTTTTTTTTTTGCTGCACAAATCAGCAATAACACCCCTTGTTTCCTTTTTCCTCATATGGAAGAGAACCATGCAGAATGCTTTTGCAACACCATATATAGCCTTAAAGACGTGCCTTCCAGTTCAATCAAATTTCATTACTATTATATAAAAAAAACCCACACATAACACTTTTTGCCCTTGATAGAAAAAAAATGTGTAAACAAATGAGTTGTTTTTATTGGGTTTTAACTTGTAATTTTATTTTTTATTTATTTACGGTTATTTTTTTTTATGCGAGTGGACTTTGAAGTTTCACTTTGACTAAAACGGTTCCACTTCTAAGCATAAAAAAAGTTTTATTTCTTCTGGTGGGATTTTGTTTGTGTGTGATTGCCTCGATTTGCCTCGATTTGACTCTGTACTTTTGGTCTTCCTCTTGAAGCTGTGATGAGCTGAGATTATTTTCACTGTACAGTGCCCTCCAATACCTTTAGTGACTCTCGTTCGGATTACCAATCCTCATCCTCTCTTGGATGACCAATACCATCCTCTTCCCGCTGTAAGGACACTGGGACAATGTCAATACTGTAGGATGATAGAAGTATACTGTAGGACTGTTTTGAGTATACTGTATGGCCTAAAGGCAGTTTGAAGAGCAATGTTTTTCTCTTTGTTTTGTTTTGTTTTATTTTATTTTTTGTTTTGATGGTATTGTTTTTTTTGTTTTTTTTTGTTTGCCTGTAGAGAAGAGCTACCATTTGTTTGCTGAAAGAATAGATTGCTGTAGGGCACATGGAAGCTGCTAGCATCATAAGATGAGTTCCAAAAAAAAAAGAAAAAAGCAAGCAAGCAAAGTCTGAAGCCTCCTGACCGGTGGCGTCCTTGTTAAAAAACACACAACTCCAGAACAAACAAACAGGTGTACTAGCAATGACTTTGCCTTAAAAAAAACATTGAAGATTGTTTGTGTAACTCCTTTTCCCTCATATAGCCATACTGGCTGATTAAATAGCAGGTCAAATGCAAGTTGTAGCTAGTGCAATTAGGTGCATAGATAGAATGTAATATCTTTGTACAAACCCCCCCGAAACTTGTAAATATCTTATACATGATCAACTCAAATACTACATTTTTAGATTTTTGCCCATTGTCCGATCGTTAGCATTTCTGCTCTGTGATGCTGAAATTTGGCTACAGACTGACACAGTGTCTAGACTGCATAGACAGACGGGTTGAGGTTGCCGGTCCGAGTCCAGGACCATCTTGCCAGTGTTTTGTGTCACACACGAAACCGTAAATCGGCATTTCACTTTCTCGAGTTCAAACTCTGTGATTATGAGTCGCAGTTAGCTCTTTTTTTTTTTCTCCGTTTTTTTTTAAAAGAGGTGGTTTTTAGCATGGTGATGTGGTGGGGGTGGGTTGTGTGTTATTTTTTTCCATGCCATATTTGCAGTTTTCAAAGATGTCGCGGAGCGGGGTAGTGATGTTGGTCAAAGCTAACATACGAATGTTGCACACAGTTAGCAGCCTCTGAATCCAATGGATACATACCTCTATGCAGGTGAACTGTTGCTGGCGCTTGAAGTAGTTTTTCTATTATTCTATTATTAGTAATATTATTTTTATTACGGCTCCACTCACATTAATATTTTTCAAACTTAGGAGCTTTTATACCCACACTGGGTCTGTCCTTACCACGACTCTCGACTCACCACTGTCTGCACGTCAGAAGTGCACAGTAAGAGTCAAAATCTGTCTTTCCAGGAAGGTTTTTGTTGTTTTTTTGTTTTTGTTTTTGTTTTTCTGGGCTGGTTATGTCACTGAGCTGGTTCCCTGGGTCTTTCGAAGCAGCTCAAAGGCAATCCATTTGACTCTTTTACTTTAACGTTAACTCTGCCAAACTCTCATCTTGTTCTGTCGTTGTCGCTGGAGAATGGGTTCTGTGTCTTTGTCGCTCAGTGCTGTAAACTGTAGTCGGGGAGTGGTCCACTCCTGCTGTAGTGTTCTCATGCTGTACTTGTTGCCCAGGTCAAAGTTGAGGAACCGATTTTCTCATCTGTTCCTCACTATCGGGTAAGAATGTCTGTGTGTTACTGTAAGGGAAGGTCAGTCTTTTTGAATGTAAACACTCCATAGTCACAAGAAAATGTTTAAAAAAATTGCAAAAAAAAAAAAAAGAAAGGAAAGAGTAACGGCAATGGCAAGGAGTTGTAAGCCATATGCTGTGCTAGTTTTCTCTAGTTTGTCATTTTATTTCTTTCCTCTTTGTAGAGGGCTATTTGTTTCCTTCACAACCTATAGGTCACCGTTGACAACCCGAGTACAGTGCAATGCGTGTTACTCTTTATAACTTTTTTTTTTTTTCTTTTCTTTGGGTCCAGTCTCTCTGTCTATATGGGTAACTTACACAGTTGCACCCCATCAATTCATGTTCCTCAGCTAAATAAAATACAAATATGCCATGTGATTTTTAAAAACTAGTGTCTGAATAAGTATAGTCATATTTATAGTCACTATATATTCTAGTGTTTCAAATAAAGACGTACTTTGAAGTATGTGCACAAGCATGTAGTTACCTTCTGTCTTTTATACATATATATAAAACTAATGTGTGGGGATTGTAAAGATTTTTTTGTTCAAATTCTTGATGGTACAATCAAAGATTTTCTGTGTGTGGCTGTATAGCACTCAAGAACATCCTCCCCACAAAATAGCAACAGAACAAGTGTAACCTGTTAAATTATTGAACTATTATCTATATATATTCATATATATATATATAAAAAGACAATTGGGAGAGGACAATTTTCTTTTCTGTTCGGAGAAGTAAACATGCTATGGATTTGTGTCTCAACCAAATACTGTTTGTGTGTGTTTGTGTGCATTCTTCATTGATGTGTAGATACACTTGATTGAAGAGGGGAGGCAGGTGGTGTGTGTGTGTGTGTGTGTGTGTGTGTGTGTGTGTGTGTGTGTGTGTGTGTGTGTGTGTGTGTGTGTGTGTGTGTGTGTGTGTGTGTGCAGTGTGTGTGTGCAAGTGTGTGTGTGTGTGTGCGCGCATGTGTAAGTGTGTGAGGGGGGAGGGAGCGTGCGTCTCTCTGTTCTGTGGGTGGAGGGGTGATATATGTGGTTGGGGAGGGGCAAGACACTGGCAGCATCATCGTTCTTTGACTTTTTTTCTGCCACTTTTGCCTCATTTCACCTACGCACTCCCCCTGTCCTACTCTCCTCTTTTGAAACTTCCATTTGTAGCCAAAGCAACCCCTCGCGTACATCACACACTACCCCACCCCACCCACCTAACCCCTAACCCTAACCCTTCATTCTTCCCAATGCCATCCTAGTCTGAGCCAACCTTGGCAAAGACTGGGAAACCACAGGGGTACTGTTCAGTTAAATAAGCAATGGACAACCTCCTGGCCCGTTAACACACTCCTCCTCCCCCCCACACTCCACCCTTTCAGTTCACACTGCAACTCTTCACTAACTTGTAAATAACTTTAGTCTAACCAGAGTAAATTAAGGGAGTGGAATCGCTTAATGACAAATTAATATGGAGAAATAAATATTTATTTTAGTTTAGACTTCTCCAAGTTTTTATTATAATTATATATTTTTTTTCTCTCTTACGTTTTTTCTCTTGTTCTCTTTTGTTCAAAATTTAAATTGCATGTTGATTTTTCATTTTGATCTCTCTCTCTCTCACTCTCTCTCTAGTCCCTGTGCATTTCTATCTTTTATATGCCTTTGAAAAGAAATCTATGTTGACGAACGGTTAAAAACGATGTCTCTTCCTGCTCAACCATACGGATGGATACAATCTATCAAGCTGGGACAGTAATTTTTTTTGATATACTGTACTGTTAACCGTCACAGATATGCTTTTTTCTAACATTTTAACATTTAAAGTTCCCAATACTTTGTACATCTTTATTGCAATAAATAAAGAAATCAAATGAAATGAATCCTAACCTTCCCCTGTCTGTGGTGTTTGTCCTTTCACACGTTTATCTCCCCTAACCTATTAAACCGCTCCTGTGTGTTCACTCCTCTTTCAGATCATTGGAGATGTGTTCTTGTTTTTCTTTTAGTGCCTGTTTTATCTAGTTCCCATGAAGCAACAGTTAAAAAAAAAAAAAAAACAGAAAGTCTTGAGACTCCTAGCTGGCAGTTGAGGGAGCGGGTAGATATGATCTCACCAAGTTCTCCCTCGTTGACTTTTCCAGGCTAATTGTAATCATATACGCTCTTGCTCACAGACACACACACACACACACTCTCTCTCTCTCTCTCTCTCTCTCTCTCTCACACACACACACACTTGTAATTATTGAAGGATCCTTGGGTTGTGATATTTTTCTTTGAGAGTCCTTGCCTTAGTATGTGAAAGAGGGTAAGTGTGTGTGTGTCCAATCAGGAGTGCGTCTGTGCGTGCGTAATTCCTAATAGAGCTTATTACCCCTCGTCTCTGTAGGCGCGCCCAAACACTATAATCTGGACTACAGGGCTGGTGCTGTGTGTGTGTGTATGTGGGTGTGTGGGTACATGTACCAGGCTAGTTGCCCATCGGATGGTGGCAAAACCCAGTTCCGACTGGCCTACTCAGTGCTTTCATTGTTCTACCTCAGGAGTCAGTCAGGACAGAGGGCTCCAAACCGTGAGCCATGTGTGTGTCAGAGCGCCTGCCAGATGATTTTAAAAGGTCACCATTATATCAAGGAAAGCCTGAGTAGCAGAGCAAAGAGTTTGTGAATAGCAGGAGCTCAGTTAAGTGAATAATTAGACGTGATGAATGGAGACTAGAAGGACACTCAAAAGATGGACAGGTTTGGTAGCATTCCAACACAAACATAGCAGCAACTTCAGCAAAATGAGCAAATTAGAAACCTAATAGAATGCATTATATTAGAATGGATGGCTATCTGATTGTCTGCCATGCAAAAATCTCTGACCTTGTGTACTCAACAGCCAGGGATTGCATTCATAAGCACAGAAGAAAATATCTTGTCTGAAATGAAGTATACAGTAAGTAGCTTTGAATGAACAAAATATAGCTCAAATTTCCTGAGGAAAACAGGCAAACAGCCTTGGGTCAGGGCCGTCCTTACTCAAGGACATTTTAGGTCCATAACAAGCCACTTGCACGCACAAGTTTCATTTATTCCATCCTGTCCATCCTGATATAGTAACACAGGCAACTGTCTAGGGGTTGCACCACTGAAGTAATCAGGGAGAGAGACAGGCACTACAGAAATACATCATCATTGTGATCATCTTGCAGACTGCAGTGTATGGGTGTTGGCCCAGTGTCTCCTACTCGCATTGAACAACAGTGACACCCTGTGGTCATCATAGGCACAACCAGGAATCTCAAAAGTTGCTCTGTCTGATGTACTGAGGCACACACACACATTTTCACTTGCATAGGAGACAACATGCCCCTGTTAGAATAGGATAGATAAGCAAGATCCTGGCTGCCACCACATTGCCCTTGAGCAAAGCAATTAACCCTAAGTTTCTCTAAGGGAGACTGGCTCTGAAATAATTGATAGTTGACAAATGTCAATTGCTTTGGATAAGTGTCTGCTAAATACATACATGTAAATTTACATAGGTCATCATTTGATAGTAGTAAATAGCTGTATGACACTTGTTAAAGTCAGTGTTTATGTTGAAAACAAGTTTTTTTTTTTTGACAAAAAAGATGCATGTCAGAGGGGACCTTTACTAATGTACAATAACTTATTCTAATTGCTAAAGCAATTCTGATGGTTTAGTTGCATTGCTAAGCATGGCTACATGACAATTCTGTGAGAAAATCCTCTACAAACAGATAAGGCAGCACCAACCAGTTTCAAATTAAAACAAAATGCCCTCCCACCACAAAGTTAAGAAATTCTTTTTCAAGAGTGTCCAGACTCTACAAAGTGAAAAAGTCTGGACTACACTCCATCCTGACGCCTTTGCAGGCTATTTCATAGCTCAACTATACTCAAATTATACTACTGTTCCCTCAGATTAAACGTGAGGGCTTGTCAACAATGATGCTCCTGACAGATTTTAATCTGTACAAATTTATTTTAAAGAAATGCACAAATCTCAACAGTACAATAGTAAAGATTTACAGTTGTCTTTTTTTTCTGACAACAGGACATGACGTTGCTCACCCATGTACAATGGTCCCAAATACTCTTTATGGCATTAATAGAGCTGTTACATTTCAAGAGATACACAATCTGTCAATCTGCAGAGAATAGCCCTTCAATCTGTAATCTGAGTTCATCTGCATGCTGAGAATCCTCTGGCCTATACAACAGTCACACCATGAGCACCAGGTCAGATACTTCCATATAGTCACGCAGCCGCCAGTTTAGTTTCAGTCAGAAGATTGTAAATGTGTTGTACAGTATTTGGTTTAAGCAAGAAGACAGTACAAATACATCAGAATCTAGCTTTCTGATTAAAAAAAAAATGCAATAATACCCCAAGGCACACTGTGTTTGTTTACAGTTTCAATAATTACATAAGGCACAGACAAACCTGCTTTTATAGATTACTTGAACAGTATGGATGGCATTCAGTATGGATGGCATTCCTAGAAACCTTCCAAAGACAGCATACTCCATAAACACCATGCTCACAAAAGATCCCATTGGATTCTTCCTCAGATTTCAGGAACATGGATACACCAATGCTGGAATATTCCATTGTGAAAAACTTAGGGTTTGAGTTTAAAGTCTTCATGCCAATGTTGTTGTTGTTGTTGTTTTTGTTGTTGTTGTGCTGTTTTCTTAAAAAGTCCAGTGTCTGGTGAAGAGGAGCAGTATTGATGTTGTATGAAACCAGTGACTGAATTCATTATGCTGAGATGAGATGTGGATATTTTTTGTCAAAAAAGATTACAGTCAAATAAATCAATACAAACAAACAAACTCATAAGAACTATAAAAAAGTAACAAAAATTCTATGACGGAAAAATAAAATTACGTGGAATATTGTGTATAATAATTCATCATAATTCAATTGTTGAAACAAAATGGACATAACCATCCATTTCAATTAGTTTAAGCCCTACCTTCAAGCATGTGCAGTTTTCTTGATTAATGTGTATGCTAATCAAGTACTGACTTGTGAATGCCTTAATTGATGTGCTGTTCACAGTAATTAGCACAGTCACGGCATTAGCATCGCTAGCTTTGCTCATGGAGGCTTGTTGCCATGTACCTGGCTGTGTGCCTGTCACGTCAACATGAGTGTTAATTGTAGCTCAATTCATTGTTTTCATCCCTCGGGTACAGCAATGTAATAATTTGTTCATATGATCAGGTAATGTTGGTTGTGCTTTCAATTTCTAGCAAACACTTTTATTACACATCAGATTGCACGTTTAAGGCCAATGTGAAATCTACTTTCCAAAGTGTTATTTCTGATGTCTAACACTGAACTAAAGGCCCCCCATTTAAAATGCTTAGCCTACTTATAGCAAACATAGTTCCAAATCCAATTAACGATAACAGCTGTGTGTGTTTTTGATTAAATGTTAATATTCTACCTACAGGGCAATGTTCTTATTCCCTCCCATTCTCTCCTAACTCAATGACGGTTATTTATTACAATTTGCTAGGTGAGTTTTAGATCTGGCAGGAAGGTCAGGTAAGTGTGTCTATTATTGCTAGTGTGCATGGTGAGCCAATAGCACCATCAACAGAAAAAAGGCTCTTCTGAGCATATTAGCAGATCAACAGGAGATGAATGGAGACAGGTGTGTGTAGGCTATTGTATGTGTGTGAGTGTTTGTGCTTAATTTAATTTTATGCATCGGTCATAAAACACTAACCCTGTGACACATTTGTTTAATAATAATAACCAGAGCTCTAAACAAATCCCAGCTGTTAACAAGCTGAGGTTATATATGGCAGGTCTTAAAGACATGGTAGTACTGACAGCTTTATGTCAATACAGTTCAAATAATAATAATACAGCCTTATCTATACACACAGCAAAACATCGTCATTAATTAAAAACACAACAGGGATCAAAGGATAGCTTAAACTCTGCTGCAGGGACAAAACAAGAACAAGGAGTTACTTCTTTGGCTTGACAGGTCCAGATGCCACACTCACACACACACACACACACACAACCACACACACACACAGACACAGGCACTCACACACAGGCACTCACACACACAAACACACACATGCACACACACACACACACGCCTCACTGATGCGAGCGTGTTCATTGGTTGGGATACTCCCACCCATTTCCTCTGGCCTCAAGGTAAGGCAGCTCTTTGGCCAGAGTGAGTAGAAAGGTTAAGATGGAAAGTACGAATGAGGAATTACAGCTAAATGCTGAGTGCTTCAGAGAGGAGTCAAAAGTGAATGGATGGATGGATGGATGGATGGATGGATAGATAGATAGATAGATAGATAGATAGATAGATAGAGATGGATGAATGGACTGATGAATTGATAGATAGATAGATAGATAGATAGATAGATAGATAGATAGATAGAT
The DNA here is from genome assembly GCA_027497455.2 of Sardinella longiceps. NCBI lineage: Eukaryota > Metazoa > Chordata > Actinopteri > Clupeiformes > Clupeidae > Sardinella > Sardinella longiceps. Next base: position 12,117,508 of record JAODXP020000008.1, on the reverse strand, counting down.
AGATAGATAGACAGATAGAGGGTAAGATAGATGGAAAGAGACAGAGAGAGTGGTGCAGCACTGGTGGAGAAGCCAAAGAGATCAGGAGTCTTTCAGGGAGCATAGTGACGTGGCTGGGGTGGGGTTGGGTTGGGGATGTTGTGCAGCTGCACTGCAGGCAGCCTGTACTCTAGTCCCCCTGCAGCAGCAGGATATGCAGTCTCATGTGCAGGTTCTCCCCCAGCTCTCCCGAGAGGTAGTCTCTGTCCTTGCTGTTGCGGAGCGCCCGGAGCTGAGCGGGCCCGAAGAGCGGCGCGCTGCTGATGTCCAGGATGTAGCTCCCCGGCGCGGGCCGCCTCGTCTGCTGAGACGACTCTCCTTCAGATCCCGTCGTCGTCGATGTTGATGCCAAGTGCAGGTAGCTGAGGCCGTCGTCGGCATGCTCGAGGCGGAAGAGGCCAACGCCACTGCCGCCGGCGATGGCGTAGCGCACGTGGCCGTCGAGGGGTCGCAGGGCAGGACGCAGCTCCAGGAGGTGCTCTCCAGAGTCCAGCTGGGAGATGTTCAGGGTGAGCTTCAGCGGCTCGTCTATGTCCAGGCTGGCAAGGCTCACCACCTCTGGCTCCTGGGTGGGTAGGTAGGCAGATTGGTACACACAGGCACACACACAGACACACACACAGACACACACACACACACACACACACACACACACACACACACACACAATGAGACATCTAGAAAGGCACTGCATTATAATCCAGAAGATGTCTTAAGCCATGTCTTAACCAATGCATTTAGCATGGGGTCACTGCTCTCTCCCTTCACTACAAAATGCTACCAAAAAAACAACAACAAAAAAACAAACAGCTTGATGCATTTGGTAAGTAAGTGGTGCAGGCTGTTGCCTCATAAGTGAATGGGGATTCCTTGTCCTTTGGCTTTATTGTTGGTTATCTGATATTTTGTAAGCTGGTGCCATCTACTGGCCATGTCTGGGAATGCAAGTTAATGGCTCCAAAAATGTTGCACCACAAAGTTTCATGATCAGTTTTTCTCTAATAGCGATGAAATGAAACATTTCAGCAACAGGTCTAACATGGATCATAATGTCAAATGTTTGCTTTTCTTCCCAAGACAAATAAAATGGTTTTACTGCTGTGAATTCCAAAATAGCACTTAATCAAAGCCAAAAATGCCAATCAATTTCAAAGGAGCAAGTCCCAGTCAGTCAATTAACACAGCATGCTAAAAAGAGCTTAAAAACAAGTTGTTTAGATCTACATGTGAGTGAGCGTTGTGTAGATCTAAATAAGAGTGCCTCAGAGAAGACTCAAAGTAGTCAGCCAGCCATTCGCAGCTAAACTGCTTAGATAAACTTTTGATGGCATTTTTTGTTAAAAGTTGGCAACCATGCTAGAAGCTATCAGCATGGACTAAGGTTTCAGAATCACCCGGTTGCCAACATGGAACCTGACCTTTAGGGTCAAATTTGAAGATCAAAAGGTCAAAAACTGTGCATTTTGTGGTTGTTCTTTTCTGGGGGTAGGAAGGTAGATGGATGGATAGATAACCTGAGCTACAAAATGAACTACTGAAATGTATGGTAACTAACTTCTTTACACCAAACCAACTCACACAAACTGACTGATTGTCTGACTTTTAAATCTATCCTCCAAGGCCTGACTCCAGTGACCTCACCTCTGCTTCAAGAGTGTCATTGGTGTCCCGTCTCTTGCGTATGCCCCTCTTGGAGTGGCCGTTGATCTTGCACTCGTAGCAGGCCTCAGGGGAGAGAGCGTTGTCCTCATCCGGCCCTGGTCCTCCTGTGTGAGGTGTGAACAAGCTCTTCCCAAAGCCAGTTCCGGACACACAGTGCCTGCAAGCGCGCGCGCACACACACACACACACACACACACACACACACACACACACACACACACACACACACACACACACACAAAGCAGCACACATTGTCAAAATAATTGCATAGATTCTTAACACTTTTGGTCATGATGATCATACAAACAAAATGAACGACACTGACCTTGCCTGACCTGCCACATACCAAACTGTGCTAACAAGCAAGTCATTCACACTTTAATGAAACCCTTATATTAAATTTAAGTCGTATAATAAATGGCACATTAGCAGTCAACCATTGTAGGTAGCAATGACACGCAGCCAAACTGAACAGTATATTTTATTGGAAAATTTATGGGAAGCTTGACTCTCAATTCCTCACCCTTGGCCCTGGTCTCAGTCCTCTGGCTGGTACCCTACTAAAACCCCCCAGTGTGTGTGTGTGTGTGTGTGTCTCTAATCCAATTTTTCTGGTGACTGCTCTTAACCTCTCTTCATGTCAGCCACCGAGACGCAAAGCAGGAGCAGCTAAGCTAATTAACCAATGATTGGCACTGACCTTCTGCATAGTAAAACTGCAAATGAACCACTCCACAGCTATGCTCCACAGCTTCTTATACCCCTTCCACATGTACTTTGGCTGATTATTTTCATGTGTATGTGTGTCACTGTGAGTGTGTGTGTGTGTGTGTGTGTGTGTGTGTGTATGTGTGAGTGAGCGAGCATACATGTGACTGAGTTTGAGAAAGTATGTGCATGTAGAAGAGAGAGAGAATGTGTGTGTGTGTGTGTGTGTGTGTGTGTGTGTGTGTGTGTGTGCATATGTGTGTGTGTGAGCAAGTGTACGTCTGAGAGAGAAAGAGAGAGAGAATGGACATGTAGGAGAGAGAGAGAGAATGTGTGTGTGTGTGTGTGTGTGTGTGTGTGTGTGTGTGTGAGCAAGCATGTGAAAGAGAAAGAGAGAAAGTACATATTAGGGATAGAGAGAGAGAGAGAGAGAGAGAGAGAGAGAGAGAGAGAGAGAGAGAGAGAGAGAGAGAGAGAGAGAGTGAAAAAATATGTGTGTGCGTGTGCGTGTGTGTGTGTGTGTGTGTGTGTGTGTTAATGTCCTCTCACCCTTGGCCCACTCTGTAGTAGCCTGGGGGGCATCCACACAGGTAGCCTCCCTCGGTGTTGGAGCAGCCGTAGTTGCAGGGGTTCTTGCGGGAGGAACACTCGTTCACATCGTGGCAGCTGCTGCTGTGCTGGTCAAAGGTGTAGCCCGAGGGGCAGGCGCACTTGAAGCTGCCCAGCGTGTTGTAGCAGGATGCTGAGCCACAGCTGCTCGGGTTGGAGCACTCGTTCTCGTCTGAGATGATGACGTCGGGGAAGAAAAAAAAAAACGAAAACAGGAGTCATGAGCCTTGTATGTTTTCCATTGTGATTATTCCTGACAGTTTTATTGGTGACATTATACTGTGGCAATATTTTTCATATTTTCAAATTTACTGTTGGTTACTTTGGTTTTGTGTGTGTGACAAAATTGCTAACAGGCCTTGGCAGTGAGTATTTATGTATACAAAAATGCCAAATATTATGAGGAATGCTCCTATATCCAATCTCCTGTGAAGCTTTGAATGGTAATTGACCGAGCACTACAACAATGAGCTCATTTAGCTGGGACGACAAGAGGGCAAGATTGGGTTTCGTGATGCAATGATGCCAAACACACTCTAGGTGGCAGTAAAGAGACCACACTGAAATGTCTTTTTCTCTCTTCTCTTTCCCTCTCTCTCTCTCTTTCTTTCTCCCTCTCTCACAATCACTCACTCACACAGACTGTGTGGTCTCATGCAATGGCAGTGGACACCAAAACTGTAAAAACCAAAACCTGACCATGATTGAAGTCGTGACCTTTCAAATTCAAATCCCCAGTCGGGACACTTTGGACCACAAATCCTTCTCTCCGTTGGTCCTCAGTAATAAGGCATGCCTCTCTCTCTCTCACTGTAATGTGTTCCAATAGCCACACGGGGCAGAAATAGAGGTTCTATTTACTCCCGTGCCAATTACCAGTACCAAAAATGCTGCAGTTGGTACGGCCAACACTGTGTGATACCAAGTAGGAGACGTTATGTTTTACACCATGGGGTGGCCAAGCGTTTTTGGGTTGTGGGTCATATGCAGAGAAATTTAAGATGCTAAGGGCCAGTGCAAAATTAAGAGAACATACTTTCAGCCAACTACAAGTGGACTGTGGCTAATATTCATATTAGGTTAATGTCACAGCAGGACACACTACCATTTTTTAGACATCATGGCGGGCTGCATGAAAGATAGCAAAAGGGTTGGAACTCCGGCCCTTAGTTTGGCCATCTCTGTATCTCTTTTTATCTATCTATCTATCTATCTATCTATCTATCATATATATATATATATATATATATGGGCAATTCCACGAAAAAGTAAACCTCACCTTAAAACTTTAAGTCTCACCTACATGGACATACAAATTCTTTCAGAAAACTTCCAATACAAAAAAGTATTGTCTCGATGTAAATATTCAACTGAGCAAGTTTCGAAAGGATATCTGTTTGTTAAAATTTTTACCCTATTCAGCTATAATGTAAGTCTATGGAGGGGCTTATAATGGGCATAAGTGGGTGATAACACACACAAAGCTGCAATGCTATCAGTTATTTTTCATTGTTATATTACTATTTATCTTGTTACAGGTTAAAATCCACCGTTCACAATTGTTTTGTATCGGTTTGGAGGGTTTTTCCAGACGTCACGTCCATAACGTCACATCCATAATGCCATGTCTCCCAATGAAAACCAACTTTTTTTACATTTACATTTGAAATTAAGTCTTTCTCTGTCTTTACTGAGGTGTCCTGTTTGGTATGAATGTAGTAATATTTACATTTCTCATAGAAATTTCACACACTTCACAGCAAAAACTACGCTCTCTCAAAAGTTTGTCCGTTTTTCGTCACGTCCATAACGCAAATTGAAAGGCTCATATTCTTATGATGCAAATCATGATATAAATTTTTTCTGTTTGCCTGTATTCAGCCATGGAGTTTGCAGAAGAATATGAACAAAAATTGTGAAATACTGCTAGGTTTGCGGAGGTTATCTGGCCTTTTGTTCATCAATAATGCACGAAAATGTCACGTCCATAACGCTGGAATTGCCCATATATATATATATATATATATATATATATATATATATATATATATATTATATATCATATAATATATTTTAGGTTTTTTACCTTTAATTTCATATGAGTGAAAAAAAAAGATAGGTAAGGATCGGGAAATGACCTCAGGCTGCACTCAAACCCGGGTCCCAAGGTTTATGGCACGATGTCCACTGAGTCCTGGCACTAGTCATAGTCCACTGAGCCCTGGCACCCTGGTTTTACACAGTGCTAATGCTGGCTTAAGACCCAGTGATGTGACACCGCTGTGAGGTAGAGAGGGCAGCAGACAGGAGAACCAACAGCTAACTTAAGTACGGTGTGGTTGGGCGCCCAGCGTCATAAAACAGCTAGTCGGGGCTTTCATTACCGAACACCATTTCCAGCATCCAAACCAAACAATAATGGCAGCCTCCATTCGGGAAGGAGCTGTCTGGCCACCCGTACATGGGGCCATTCATTTAAATGGATTTGTGCACACACAGGGCTCTAAGCTATCTGATGACATCATCAACATAAGCCGACTAGGGGTTGCACAATGAAATAAGATAACCCACTGGGAGGAGAGATTTATGGCAGGGAGGAACAGACTACACACACACACACACACACACACACACACACACACACACACACACACATTATTCTAACAAGAATAATGTTGACAGAACCTCTTGGATGAGTGCAATCCTATTTTATAGTGTATTTCTCACTCTGTCTATAGCAAACAATGCATGAAGCAAATTGTACACAGTACTGTATATATTATAAACAAGAATCACACACACACACACACACACACACACACACACACACACACACACACACACACACACACACACACACACACTTACATGCACTGTGAATCAAATAACAGATGAAGCGTATCCCCTTTTTAGAACAAACAGTAAAGAATGATTTGCACGGAACTTGCACAAGTGTGACAGCTCCAAATAGTCATTTGATTTACTCTGGCCTATTTGCCTAAAAGCCTATTTGTCTTGCAAAAGGACACTCTGGGGTACAGCAACCAATAAACCTGCCTTTCAAGGTCGCCAAATGTTTGTCATAGGAATAGAATGACAAAATTTGGTATAGTGAAACAGCGAACACTACTAACTGATGTTAGTGATACTACTAACATAGTTACCTTACCTAGTAACCTAGTTGGTCGCGCTAACTTCCGGTTTAGCAATAGGGCCTTTTGGCCGTGAGAGTGAATGGACAGATAAAGTGACTTTCTGGTCCACTTTGATTTATAACCTGAGTCACACATAAGTTGCATGTCAATTTAAATGATAACCATTCATGCCAATCAGGACTATGTTTGTTGTTTTATGTAACGTAATTTTGAAGTTCTTTTGAAGTTCGTCTACAATCAATTTATTTTTTACGTTTGTTGTTTTATGTAACGTAATTTTGAAGTTCTTTTGAAGTTCGTCTACAATCAATTTATATTTTACGTTTGTGAAGCTCAAAATGTAAGTTTAAACATTATAAACATTATATGTGAAACCCACGGTGCATACCAAAGCGGACCAGTAGTTATATTTATCTGTTCATTCATTTTAGTGGGCTCGATAGGTCCCATTGCTAAACCGGAAGTTAGCGTGACGGTTTCCTATTAGCTGCTTTAGAACAGCAGAGATCTGGTTACTGCCGCTACAGTACTGTCCCCCGACCCCACAGATACAGACACTTACCCACACACTGGTTCCACTGATAGTGCTGTGTGTAGCCCTTGGGGCAGCTGCAGCGATAACCTCCCAGCATGTTCTGGCAGCCATATTGGCACCTGTGGGTGCTCTTGCACTCATCCACATCTGGAGAGAGACAGAGGGAGAGAGAGAGAGAGAGAGAGAGAGAGAGAGAGAGAGAGAGAGAGAGAGAGAGAGAGAGAGAGGAGAGAGAGAGAGAGAGAGTGAAAGAAAGGAAATAAAAGAGAGAGAGAGATAGAGAAAAGAGTTTAACACTCTTTTATTAAACTAGTATTTAAATATAAAAATGGATTGAAAATGTGATCCACACGTATTAAACCCTTAAACTGTAACCATAAAGATAGATCATAATCCAGACTCCAGTGTGTGTGTGTGTGTGTGTGTGAGAGAGAGAGAGAGAGAGAGAGAGAGAGAGAGAGAAGGGTACAGTAAATGAACCAGGCACCACATCTTTGATCTCTCCGAGATTCATACGGTTCCAGCTCCCGTCTTTCGCAAGGCATCATGACCCCTGAGAGATCCGACCTGTTTTCCATCAGGGAATTTGTTGGAGAGCCTGTAGACAGCTAACCTCACATGGATAATGCCCCGCTCTTTTGGCATAGGGGCGCTCGTTTGCCACTTACAGTACGCTTGGCAAGTCAGTTGGCAAACTGGTATGATTCAACTAATAACTAGATCAATCATGCTCAGACTAGAGGTTTGTGCAGTAGAGAGAACAAAAAAAACAACTATTTTCCATCTTAAAGAGAGAGAGCATACTTTCCATTAAGTACATACATAAAGTACAGAAACAGAAAGACTTTTACACTGTGCGCAATCATCTCTTTTCCTGAAGCACTTTTTTAACTAGCGCAACTCAAACATAATGTGGAACAAAAATCCCACTTGGGAAGCTTGCGGCGCATTTCGATTCAGACACATTGAGGAAATAAAACTATATTCCCTCGGCCAAATTAGCCCACAACATCGAGGAAGAGGAGGAGGAGGAGGAGGAGGAGGAAGGGGGGGAAAGAATTCTCTGTTGTCGTGAACCTGCCCTGTTGGCTCCTTCAGTGGCAAGGCTCTCTCGTCCTCTCTCTTCTGGCGCATGTGTTTCCAATCCCGCACTCACGTGGCCTACTTCAGCTGAAACAGTTTCAGGTATTTCCATCCTAAAAAGAAGACGAGCAGCCCCCAAAAAAACAGACTCTCTAAGCCTGTTCTCTGCAGCTTTAATGCAAAGCAGGTAAAAATGCCACGATCGATGTGATGTCAGAGAAACGCTCGGGGCTTCAGATGCTGCTGTTGCTTTAGGTTCATACCCCACAAATTTTACAAATTATACAAAAAATATAAATTTTACAAAAATACAAATTTTACTAACACACGCACAGAGTAAGAAGTACAGAGTAAAAAACTTATTTGCAAAGACTTGAGTGTGCGGATTTTTCTTTATTTTTCATCGAATTACTTGTTAATCCAGCACCTCAACAGATGAGCGGTGATTTTTCTACTTTTTTCACTAACACACGCACAAAAAAGTGTATCTTATTGATTTGAACGTAATGAGCGTGTTTGGTTCACACACTTCAGGGTGGACATTATTTGTTGAATGGAAGCAGAAGTTGCGGGTTGTTGAGGCATGCCAGCCAGCTAGGCAGCCAGTGGTGAATTCTGCAGAACAATACTTGGCGGCCAGAGCAGCGGCTAAATGAACTGGTATGTGTGCGCTTGGCAGACTGGAGGCACTTAAAGATGGAATCCACGTGGGATTATTGGGTCGTGAAAAAAAAAAAAAAAAAAAAAAAAAACGGTGAGAAGTGAGGTGTCGAAAAAAATAGTTATGATTTATACCACACACACACACGCACACGCACACACACACAAGCACATGCACGCACACACACACACACACACACACACACACACACACACACACACACACACACACACACACACACACACACAAGCTGTAAAGACACTCCATCATCTCTTTTCCATTAGGCCTATTCTACATACCAGCTCGACTGAAATCGACTCGGTTTGGTTTGTTTTTCATTACAGTACGATACCTCCTCAATGTGCATGTGGTGGGTAGAGTCATATGTAGCTGATGTTTACTAAACTTAATTTACAAAATGACGAAACAAACCAATAAGGATGCAGGTTTAACTTAACTAATGCAACACATGCCATGTTCATTCTTTTTGATGTTATGAATGACAGGCAAAGTTGATTGCCTCCAATGTAAACTAGTGACTTTTGCTAATTAAAATGCCCTCTGAGGCCATGTTCATGTTATACGTAAGTGCCAGCTCACCATAGCTAGAACCTAGCCAACTCGGGTTGATAAAAAAATGACAACAGCAACAAAAAGAGTTGAGTCAAGCCAAGTCGAGTCAAGTACTCTAGTGCAAGTGAAAAACGGCCACATCATCCATAGACAACAACAAGAACATCCCCTCACAAGGAACCAATGACATGCCAAATGACATCTTTAAAATATAAACAAGATTTACGATTACAACAGTCTGGCTATAGTCTTTCACTGAAGCACTGCAATGGTAAAAAGTAAACTGTGCACTTGGGAATAAATAATGGGCCATATCCATCATACTCTAATTCTTTCTTTATTTCTCTTCCTTTCTTTGTTTCTTTTTTTTTTAGATATCTGACATTTTTTCTCTGCCATTCATCTATGCAAAGCAGGCATTTGTCCTTCTACGTACCATATCATAGCTGCTGATCTATGTTAACCAAGAGTCTTAAGCACACGCACCTTCACAGTGAAGTCCAGTGTTGTCCAGGGAGAATCCGTGCTGGCAGTCGCAGTTGAAGCTGCCCGGGGTGTTCTGGCAGATGCCCTTGGCCCCACAGAGGGAGGGCTCTGCTGCACACTCGTTATTGTCTGAAAGGCACAAAGCAACACCTGGGGCTCAACAAACATGTCGCTTTTGTACGGTGGCTGCTTTGGGTCATTGACTTTGGGGGCATTTAGCATGCCAAGGAGGAGGATATTAGCACGCCATAAAATTTAATGAACTGTTGAGAATTCAGTTGAATCAGTTGAGTGCTCTTGTGAATGAGTGTGTGTGTGTGTTTGTGTGTACCGGTGTGTGTGTGTGTGTGTGTGTGTGTGTGGGTGTGTGTGTTTTGTGTGAGATTCTGACAGGTTGGAATAATGCAAGTGTGTGAGTGCTTGTGTGTGTGTGTGTGTGTGTGTGTGTGTGTGTGTGTGTGTGTGTGTGTGTGTGTGTGTTTCTACGTATGTGTGTGTATGTGTAGTGTGTGTGTGTCTCTTTACCCACCTATACAGGCTGTGTGGTGCTGAGCGAAACCAGGAGGACACTTGCAGGTGAATCCACCAACAGTGTTGACACAAATGAACTGGCAGTTGTGCTTCTTGGTCTGACACTCGTCCAGATCTACATGGGAGAGGTAGGTCATTAAACACTGTTTTTTTTGTTGTTGTTGTCTTGGACATGATGAATGTACAGTACTAACACTCAGTAACATAATAACAGCAAATAATGTAACAATTTTGGTACTTTTTAATATAATGTAGCTTTATGACATTGGAAATGACTAAATATACAACATAATTGGTAGTACGTGATTGGTTGTTATCATGTTGAATGCTGCTACAAATCGTTGTGCATACTGTACACAGACCTGAGGGACAGAACTAACCCTTGGACTAATCAGCTAACTTTTCCTCTCTGAAAGACATTAAAGGTCCCTCACCTTTACAGGTCCTGCCATCCTCCTGTAGGGTGTAACCACGGGGACAGGAACATGCGTAGCTGCCCTCCGTGTTTTTGCAGATGAAGTTGCACGGTTTGGGAGACATGGAACATTCATCCTGGTCTGGAATACAGAATGTGTCAGTCAGTATAGGATGGTATCACATATCGCATATGGCATTCCATAACGAAGATCAGAACAGTGTAGCCTAGATATACCCTTGTGGTAGAAAATAGAATAGTTTTTCTCAGCCTGTACATCAAGAAACGACACGCTGTAGCTGAAACATTGCTCTGTTGTTATTAAGTTGCATAGATGTACTATAGTGCTATCTTATCAGGCTCTAAGAGGCAGCAGAGACTATTTGAAAGACAACCACTGATGGCGCCCCTTTATTTGAACTGATTGGATTTTGATGTAGTAGTCTGGATTGTCAGGCTAACAACTGTGTGTACTCTGTGTCAATGAGTCCTCATTTAATTCGCTGACAGATTGAAAATTAATTAACAAAATTATTTTGCCAATTATTACCCTCTATGAATGCGATTAGTGATCGCAATACTCCTACATGTCACATGAATTTTAGTTCAAAATAAGATACTTTGCTTTGCGTTTATCAGTGGAAGGGTCCTTCTGTACGTATATATTTATGATATATCTGTGTGTGTGTGTGTGTGTGTGTCTGTGTGTGTGTGCGTGCGTGTGTGTGTGTTTGTGTGCGTGCGTTCTCATGCTTACCAACACATGCTGTCCCACTGATGGAAGCAATGTATCCAGGCTTGCAGTGGCATTTGTAGGATCCCATGGTATTGATACACTTTCCATTCTTGCACACGTCTGGGATGAGCTTACACTCATCAATATCTACAGAGAGAGAGAGAGAGAGAGAGAGAGAGAGAGAGAGAGAGAGAGAGAGAGAGAGAGAGAGAGAGAGAGAGAGAGAGAAAACATCATTGCGATGGACCACACTGTGTAAACAAGGACCTGTTTCTGCATTTGACACAAATGTCCAGCAGTTCGAAATCCATTTGAAAACTCCCTGTTGTGGGAGTTTGAGACTGAGCGCTTGCCAGGCTGTGGCCTACCAGCACGGATGACTGAGGCCAACCAAAAGGAAACCTTGAGGTAAAGGCTCTACAGGAAAATATGTACAACAAACTCACCGCGAAACCACATCTTTTCACTCCTCAACTATGTGTCAATGCAGTCTTACAGAAAAGACAAGAGTCAGCACTAGGTGATATATTTCATGACAAACATACAGCAGCAAAGAAGATCAACCCAACCTATTTTACATTAACTGTCCTCATTAGACTGTTACTAAATTCCAATGAATAAAAAATAATGAATTAAAAATGAATTAATTAAGCGTCACTCGGTTTTGTAATGTAACTGTTTTGGGGTCAGAAATGAAAAAAAAACAAAACTGAGAGACACTTAATGACAACAATCATAAACATTCTGAAGTGTCATTGTCATGTGTCATGTTTGACATATGTGACATGTCATGTGTATGGCAGGTTCATGTCGCTCTTATGTTGAAACCTCAAATAAAATGTAACCCAATAAACATACATAAAGAAAGTTTATTGTTTATTCTATAATAAAACATGGGACCCAGAGGGTAGCCTCTCACCTCTGCCGTCAGTGGCATAGCCATGGCCATGTGGGCACAGCTTCTTGTACTTGGCAGTGCCAGGCAGGGGGCAGAGCTCACACTGGTTGCCCCAGCCCCGGCCTCCGTCACAGCAGCACTGGGACTTGGTGGAGGGGGTCCTGCTGCTGGAGGACATCTGGCACATGGTCTGCAGCACCTCCGTGAAACAGAAGCCCTCCCGGTAGTCTGGACACAAACAAAAAACGAACAAACTATCACACAGGGGCTAGAGTGCGTTGAACAAAATAAAATAGCATGAGAATCATGTTGCAAGCAGTCTTAAAAAATAAAACAAACGAAATAAAATTCTCTGTTACATATGCCTAATATCAAATACTGTAGGTAGCATTTAAGTTCAAAGAAATAAAATAAAAAAACAAAATGATACAGAAAAAATATAAAATAGAAATAAATAATCTATACCCAATCGATACCCCACAAAATGTTGATGGCTAAGTCTAATATGGTCTGAATGGTATGGTGTAGTACTGTGTGGTACAGTAATGAGTAGTCCAGTATAATGTGGTCTTTGTTGTTCCCTGTGGAAGGGTCGTGGCTGAAGCTCACCTAGGCACTGAGTGCGGGTTGAGTCTGGCTGGAAGCCCTCCCCACACTCGCACATATAGCTGCCAATAGTGTTCACACAGCGGCCATTCTCACAGATTCCCGGCTTTGTGCGGCACTCATTCTCATCTGACAGAAAAAGGAGAGAGAGAGAGAGAGAGAGAGAGAGAGAGAGAGAGAGAGACATTTACATTTATGCATTTAGCGACTTACAAAAGAGGGATAACAATCAAGCTACAACACAATACAAGTAAATTCCTACTGGGAGTGTCATTTGCTGATAGGAGAGCAAGTGCAAGTGTTGGGAAGTGCTAGATCAGTGCATTACAAGTAGTTGAAGGAACTAGGACAAGAGAAACTGGGAAAGAGCTGGGTCTTCAAGAGTTTAAAGAGAGAGAGAGAGAGAGAGAGAGAGAGAGAGAGAGAGAGAGAGAGAGAGAGAGAGAGAGAGAGAGAGAGAGAGAGAGAAGGGTACTTCAGCAAATAACATTAGCCATGCTGTTCACAGACACTTCACATAAAATTCTTACGGGACCAAGAAGATCTTTATTGTGGCCTTGATTTAAAATGACTTTTCTTATGTGGATCCCTGCAGTGATATGCCACGTGACTGTGTGTTTTCCTCAGTTTTGAAAAAAAAAAGGCAGAACAGAGAGTCCCTCTGCTCTCCTACTGACCTTGGCACAGTTCATCGTCCAGGCGGCGTGTCATGCCTGGCGGACACACACACATGAAGGTGCCGATGAGGTTCTTACACGCCATCCCCCGGGACGCACAGTCATGCAGCTCCTCCACACATTCATCCAAGTCTGAGAACGAGAGAAGAAAGAGTAGAGTAGAGGGGGGGAAGAACAGAAAGAGTAGAGGGGAGGAAGAACAGAATTAAAGAGATAGAGAGATGGAGTGAGAGAAAAAGTGAAAGAGACAGACAAGTAGAGGAAGAAAAGAGAAAGAAAGTATTTCACGATTTATCGCATGATTCACCTGGCATTGGAAAAAATGATGATTAAGACTATAAACTACAAGCCGAGTCAGGAGAATATCTTTGGATGTTAAACAAACATTGGAATCACAAAAATAAATACAATACGGATGACTGTATCTAATGATATCATGGTTTACCATTCATTACACCTTTGAGTTTTTCCATGTCTGCAATAACGTTTTCTGTTATGATAAACTTCTCAGGAAATGGGATATATTTCAGTGTGTATTACGTCATGCAGTGTCAGTGAGACGTCTGATTTCATGGTATGGTTTAAAGTTTGAGGCTTTTGGTCATGCCTCTGTGAGCCTGGTGCTAGATATAGCGTACCTTTGCACATGCGGCCGTCCTCTCGGAGAGTGTACCCAGCAGGACAGCTGCATTCATAGCTGCCAAACGTGTTGATGCAACGGAAGGCGCAGAGCAGCGGATTCAATGCGCACTCGTTTACGTCTGACAAACAAACCGAATTATCAAATCAGGTCAAATAAATCAAAACATCAACCACAAGGAAAATGAGCTAAGGCAAACAGACAAACATTGAACACAAAAGCAGAACTAAGTCTATTTCACAACGTATTAAATAGCAACATGACACAACTACACCTCATCATTTGGCCTCAACATCAGAATGATGCATATCAGTCAGCATGAACAACAAAAAAATAACTGAATTTTTTGTGTTTGTCTTATTTTTTTGCATCACATTTTCCCTCTCTCATCCAGCAGCTCATAAATTTGGTCTTGCATGACCACTACTAGCAAGAGTTCATAAGTTCCTAATCACAGACATCTTTTGCTCGGCCTGAGAGGTGGGCATAGACTAGAGACCAAGGCGTCACTGAAAGTTAAACATGAAGCTGCCTTCAATGATCTTTGTGGTCACAGTACAATAAATCTACAGCATCAGGCATGCTGTCTTGTGTTTCCAAAGAGGAGTATGACTGGGTGATTTAATTTTTTTAAAAAAGTGACGCATTACAGGTCATATTAAAGCAATTAAAAAGAAAAATCTACAGTCTAGACGCAATTATAAGGATTTTTATTACATTGTAATTGTCTAGATGATTTCATTTCCTATACACTTTCTGTCCCTGGGCCAGTGATTTCCAAGGAAATTAATGGCTTGTATAGCATTTCTGAATCTTACATTTCCACATAATTATTTATGAACATCTGGGGTTTTCATCAAATGTTAAAGATGGAGCACTGACTGAATTTTCACTATAACAAAACTGTGATATCTTGGTGGCATCAGAACTAGGAGAGTGTTTCTATAGCTTGAACACGGTTTTGTTTACTTGTAAAACAAAATCCCAGAACAGACAAAATATACTTGGTATGTCTTTTTGGGAAGCACAGCCCCATAGGATTTCAGACAAAAGCAATTTACCTTCACAGGTCATCATAGGCCCTGGTTCAAAGCCATCCTCACAGGTACACTCAAAGCCCCCGATCACATTAGTGCAGGTCCCGTTGCCGCATGGATTC
Organism: Sardinella longiceps; assembly: GCA_027497455.2. Classification (NCBI taxonomy): domain Eukaryota; kingdom Metazoa; phylum Chordata; class Actinopteri; order Clupeiformes; family Clupeidae; genus Sardinella; species Sardinella longiceps. The sequence continues at coordinate 12,102,334 of JAODXP020000008.1, read as the reverse complement.
CCCACCAAACACTCATCAATGTCTGCACACACACACACACACACACACACACACACACACACACACACACACACACACACACAAAGGATAACTTCACTTAAGCCATGTACACTGTATATTGTTGTGTGTAAACATTTTCCCTCAAGAATAAATACCTTTAACAATTGCACACACACACATCACTTGATATGCAGCTAAAAGATGTAAACTATCTGTGCATGTGTGCTAAACTAATGTCGTCTTACAGAAGCTTACAGAAGTCATTCTGTGGAATTTATCATGCTTTGGGGAACTACCATTCAATAAAACGAGTGTCTCCTTAAATGAATGACTTCACCAGTCATTCCCTAGACTAGGCCTATTCCATACAAAGTGAATGGGAGTGAAGGGGGGTGTCTCTCTCTGTCTCTCTCACCAATACAGTGGACACCAGTGTAGTTCAGTGTATAGCCCATGGGACACTCGCAGCGGAAGGAGCCGTCAGTGTTGATACAGTGCCCATTGTAGCAGATGCCTGGATTCTCCACGCATTCATTCAAGTCTGGTAGTGTAGGAGAGGAACGGAGGGAGAGAAAAAGAGAGAGAGAGAGAGAGAGAGAGAGAGAGAGAGAGAGAGAGACAGAGAGAGAAAGAAAGAAAGAGAGATGGAGTGACACAGGACATATATCACAAATCCAGATGAGAAAAAGATTCATCTCTGCGTACACTGCTTTGTTGTGTCTCCAAATCAACCTGTGCAAATAAATTTAAAAAGGAATCCAAAACTAAAATGTTCCTGTGGTACGCTGAATGCAAAGAAGGAACGAAGGACTGCAACCCATAGTTATCATTCCCTAGGAGCTCACATACTGATGACACAAAAATGTACCTCAATATGATTTAGGGGGGAGACCTTACCTATACGGGAGTCATCCGAGCCGGGGATTATTCCGAAGCCGAACGGACAGAGGTCCTTGAATCCAGCTTTAGTGGAGAAAAAAGAACGTTGAAATAACGTTAAATCAGAGTCAGAGAATGATGTACAGTAGAAGATATGGAGGGGATGGAGAACTCTTTCATATAAGAAGGTTGAAGATAGACAGTGACCTCACAGGGAGCCCACATTGGAAGCGTCAACGTCAAAGACGCATCTGCCAGAGCAATTCCAAGTTTCCACTATAATAAAATGGAACTGGAAGCGCAGCAAACATTTTGGAAAAAAAAAAAGACCACTTGTTTTAACTTAAGGCTTCCATAATGCATCCAGTGTAGCCCTTTGGTCAGAGTCAGCGATAGGTATGTGGCGGTGAGTGTATGTGTGTGTGTGTGTGTGTGTGTGTGTGTGTGTGTGTGTGTGTGTGTGTGAGTGTGTGTAGAGAGAGAGAGAGAGAGAGAGAGAGAGAGAGAGAGAGAGAGAGAGAGATGAATCAGTGATGCAGATGTGTACAGTATGTGAGATTATGACAGAGAAATTCCTCAGCCTCAGTGTTGCGGATGTGTATGTGAGTGTTAATGTGATAAAAAACATCACAGCGTCACAAGTGCAGGTGTATCTGTGTGACAGACAGGCATCTGTGCCTGTGGTGCGGATGTGTGTGTGTGTGTGTGTGTGTGTGTGTGTGTGTCTCACCATCGGTCTCCTTGGGGCAGAGCTCACAGGGGTCCCCCCAGCCCTCCTTGGGCATGTTGCTACAGCAGCACTTGGCTTTGGTGGTGTTGAAGGCCTGCGGCAGCGAGCACTTGCCATTCTCAAAGCGCGTGAAACAGTAGCTCTCCCGTTTATCTACACGCATAGGAGAGAGAGTGGACACACAGACAGAGATGAAGTGGACCTTAGGACAGACAGAGAGACCGATGAAAGACAGACAGACAGACTCTCTTCTGACGGACCCTTCCGCTTTGTATAGGAAAGACAAACTTGAAGTGAAAAAATCGGCACAACACATATTATATCGACATATCACAAATAAGGTGGAAAGGTTCTTCAAAAGTTTACCTTTCAGGTTTTCACAGTCTACAACCTATTCCTAAAACCTACCAATGTGGTATTGATAGCTTTCTGTGCACCAGGCACTTGCATATTTTATGGAATACTGGGACATAACACAGGCACTTCACTTTTCTTTCTGTCTAACTGAAACTATTGAGTTTACAGACAGTGAGGAATGTTTTCTGCCCTTAGCAAACTCCACTTATTCAAAGCACATGGGTGAGGTAATTGAATAAGGGCTTTACACAGGGTCACTTCAGGAAAAATTCCACATGAACACAAACAACTTAATTGCACAAATAGGTGCAGTTTGAACAGAACGCTACAATGGGCCCACTTTCAGCCTACACGTAATTCGCGCAAAGGAAGTCGAGTAACGATGAAGTAAATTATGCTAACGATTTCGTTTCACCTCATTAAAAAGCTCCTACTGAAACATCACCACTCTTTAAAAGCTGTTAGCACTCAATTAACAGACAGGTTTTCTTCTAACATTAAAACAGCAAGGCTACTTTCAAGACAAATTTTATACCAATTTTATTATGTGTGTGTGTGTGTGTGTGTGTTTTCTTCAAGGTAAGCAAAAGAAGGACAGAGAGAGAAGTACCATAACATCTGCGTCCGTTCTCTGACAGGATGAACCCAGGCTTGCAAACACACTCAAAGCTGCCAGGATTGTTGAAACAGGTCCCAAACAGGCAGATGTTAGGCTCTTCCACACACTCATTGACATCTGTTTAAGACGAGAGACAGAGAGGAAAAAGAAAGAGAAGGAAAGAGAGAGAGAGAGAGAGAGAGAGAGAGAGATAGAGAGAAAAACGAAGAGAGAAACTGATTATGTCCATCAACACATTTACCAAGAGAGTGAAAGTGCAATACAAGCACACACTGTAAACAATAGAAGTTAAAAAAAAAGGCGGGTGTGCAAGGAGAATGTGACACAATACCCCAGAAAGGTCACACAACTGCTGCAAGATGGATTATACATCACAGTCACCCACCATGAACCAAGGTCACTGTTGCACACGCGCACACACTCACACATACTAACACAGCAACACACACGCACACACACACACACAAGTATATAAACACAACACAGTGACACACATTCATACAAGCACACACACACACACACACACACACACACACACACACACACACACACACACACACACACACACACACACACACACACACACACATCTATTATCTATGTGTGTGGCCCCTACAAACCAACTGACTGGAGGCTCTTTTGGAAAAGTAATGATCTAAGAGTCAAACAAAAGGGGCAAATGGCCTGTGATGTTCAAAGGGCTGCCTTATATGAGCACAAAGACCTGCTCTGCACTTCTCTTCTCTTCTCTACTCTGCTCTGCTCAGGACAGCAGACTGGAGCCTACTCTTTCAACAGCACACACAAGAACACTTGGAGGGAGAGCAGAGTCCATTTCATTTTTTACAGGCTTAAGAGCTGCTCTTCTTCTTCTGCTGCTGCTGGCAGAAGGGTTTGCTCCAGCCTCCCAAAAATAGTGTGTGATAAGAGGGCAGATGATGAGATAAACAGACAAAAGGCACACACACACACACACACACACACACACACACACACACACACACACACACACACACTCAAACACATATACAGAAACACACTCATGACCTCAGCCCTTCACACAAACTTTCAGGTTGAGAAGTATCACCCGGCGTCACCAGCTGAGCCACCACAAATGAGTCAAACACACACACACACACACACACACACACACACACACACACACACACACACACACACACACACACACACACACACACACACACACACACACACGGACAAACCACATTGGTAGCGACAGACTGGGGCACTTACCAACACAGTGCTCGTTCAGCACCCTGTATCCTTCAGGACAGATGCAGCGGAATGACCCGTCCAGGTTCTGGCATGTTCCAGGAGCACAAGTGCCCGGGAAAATAACACACTCGTTCACGTCTGCATCCCCCCGAGAAGGAGAGAGAGAGAGAGAGAAAGAGAGAGAGAGAGAGAGAGAGAGAGAGAGAGAGAGAAGGAAGAAAGAAAGACAGCGAGAAAAAAAGAAATGAGGGCAAAGATATAAATAAGGAGGGTGAGGAAAGAAGAAAAATAAACAGAGATAAAGAACGAGAGAGAGAGAGAGAGAGAGAGAGAGAGAGAGAGAGAGAGAGAGAGAGAGAGAGAGAAAGAATGAAAAATGTAGCTAAACGCAATGAGATAATCGTTTATTAAAAAAGAAAATCTTGGATCTACAGTTCACCACTCTCCCATCCAAAAACAAGAATGGTGTCTCCACAATAAGGGCTCTCTGGAGAGTAGTTCTAGGCCCCCACTTACCGACACAGTTCTTCCCATCCAGATTGGGCTCGTAGCCCTCATCACACAGACACTGGAAGGAGCCGATGCTGTTGATGCAACGCCCGTTCCTGCAGAGCTGGCCGTACGATGTCGAGCACTCATCGATGTCTGAATATAAATAAACACAGAGACAGAGAGAGAGAGACACCATGGAGAGATGTATTGTCCACTGGTTAATATTGGAAAATAAGTACAGGGTGAACAGCTCCACGCTACTAAGCAGCTCTTGACAGCAGTAGTTGTCAAAATTTCCTTTTAAAAATGCATGTTACCATAGCAATCTATTACTCTGTGACTTTGATATTCAAAGTTGCACTCATAAGTTTCTCCAATGAACTGACTACTTGCAGAAAGATGTGAGAGACATGAATCAGAGAACAAAACCTGCTGCCATTCTCTTCAGAAATAATATCGGACTCAAAAATAATATCGGACCTCGTAACATTGGGACCATTTATGTCAGTGGAATGTTGAAAAATGATGTAAGGAAGAAGTATATAATCCACACTGGATGTAAATGAGAAAAATGCACCAATCAGCAAACAGGCCAACTGTACCTGTGCAGTCGTTGTTGTGTGTGATTTCAAAGCCAGGGTGACAGAGGCAGTTGAAGGAGCCCACGGTGTTCTTGCAAGTGCCGTTTCCACAAGGCTGTCTTAGACATTCATCGATGTCTGCACGACGACGTGAAGAGAAACACAGGGTTAGCAGATCATCAGGATCAGGGTGTATCATTTCAGTCGAATAAAGGAAATGTTTAAACAAAATGTCATCAAGAGTCAACACGAGCCAGAACATAAAATAAATAAAAGTCAAATCTTTCAATAAAACATTAACTGCTTAGAAATGTATTTGACTTATCTTACTCCAATGATTTTAGTTGAAATATGTCTGGCATTGCTGTTGCCCATGTGAGTCTATGGGCTGCTAGCTGAGGAGGGCTAACGGACATGACAGAAACCATTAAGAAGACGTACGATGTCTCAACAATCCTTTTTCACGCCACTTCCTGTAATACGTCTGACATCCGCTAGCATTAGCCAAGAGGTTAATGGAGGTTACTTCAAACACCACCTCCACCCGTCGGAACAGGCAGACTAAACAAAACAACAACAGAGGTGTGTGATGGTGGATGGTTGGGTGAGAGCCTCTCACTCACTCACTCACCGATGCACATCCGTCGGTTAACGGACACCTTGAAGCCGTTGTGGCACACACACTCGTAACCGCCCTGGATGTCCACACACTCGCCATGGCTGCAGACGTTGGGGATCTCCAAGCACTCGTTACGGTCTGATGGTTGGCACAGTCAGGCATGGCAAAGAGAGAGAGAGAGAGAGAGAAAGAGAGAGAGAGAGAAAGTGAAAGAGAGAGAGAGAATGAGGGAGAGGGAGGATACGGTAAGGTCAGGACATCTGGGTGCAATTAAATGATCAATCTAGCGAGAATCATGAGAGTGGGAGAGCGGGAGGGAGCTTGTGGGAAGGGTTTCCAAGGACGGTGGAGGCCACCGCCAAACATCACAGCGAGGAGACAGTGGGAAAATAAGAGGCTGGCATGGCGCTGGTCTGCAGCTCAGCTGGATGATGCACCGGCTGACCACACAGGAAATGGGCACAGGAGAGAGAGCAGAAACAGACACCCCACTATGTGCCACCAAATTGAGTGTGTGTGTGTGTGTGTGTGTGTGTGTGTGTGTGTGTGTGTGTGTGTGTGTGTGTGTGTTTGAGGGGTGGGGTCATGAACTAAGTGGGCACAGGCGAAAGCAGAAACAGACACTCCAGTATGTGCCACCGAATTCTGTGTGTGTGTGTGTGTGTGTGTGTGTGTGTGTGTGTGTGTGTGTGTGTGTGTGTGTGTGTGTGTATGTGTGTGTGTTTGGGGGGGGTCATGACCTCAGTGTAATAGGTCATTTAGTGCCACTCAGAGGGACTGTACAAATATAAATATTACATCAGCTTTTTGGGATTTGTGGTTGCAGATATCTCACTGCCAGCACCATCAATCACCTCGTACAATAAAATAGAAGTATTGCAATGTGGTTTTTGTGAAGAGCAGACCACAGTTTGCACATGGGTAACTGAATCATAAGGGTGGTCACTTCAGGAGGTTTAACACCAACATAGTCTTTCAATACATTTCCCTAATAAAAAATCTATACATATTTTTTTAATACTGTCCATTACATGGCACAAAGACTGGCAAGGTTTATAGGATTCAAGTTCACTTGTCACATGCATATGATTACTAGTGTAAAATAATGCATGAGTTAAATAATGAGATTATGTCTAGAGTCAGCCTATTTGTGCATTAATGGAAGGTGGGGTAGAAGAGGTGTTATAAAGGCAAAGGACACATTGGCAAGTGTGTTGTGACTGGATGCACAGGACATGGAGAAGTGTGATATCTGTGGGAGTGAAGTGTGTTGGTGCACTTGACCGAGTCCTTCTTACCGATGCAGGCCCCCGTGGGCGAGAGGTTGAAGCCTTCGGAGCACTCGCAGCGGTAGCTCCCGGGGCTGTTGATGCAGTCTGCGTTCCTCTGGCACAAGTTCTCGCCATTGCTGCACTCGTCAATGTCTGTGTGTGTGTAAGAGAGAGAGAGAGAAAGGAGAGAGAGAGAGAGAGAGAGAGAGAGAGAGAGAGAGAGAGAGAGAGAGAGAGAGAGAGAGAGAGAGGGAAAG
>JAODXP020000008.1:12075293-12090293 GCA_027497455.2 Sardinella longiceps | reverse complement strand
GCACAGGCCTGGCAGCTCCTGGCACTCATCAATGTCTGTAATGTAAACAAAAACGTTACTCCGGCAACCACTCTCATGGACGGACAAGGAAGGACTAATGGCTACACTGGTTTTAATACATATTTTTTTATGGCCTGATGAGCACTAGCTCAAAGTTTTTAACAGATCCTTGCTTAATAGATATAATTGCTATAAAATAGTCAATATTAGGGACAAAGGTTAATCAATCAGAGGGCGTTTTACTCCAGTTCAGGCACCTTACCCTCTAGTATGATGGTGACAGGATTAGGGCGGAAGCCCTCTCCACCTGGGCACAAGGTGTTGTATTCCGCTGCAAGCAACACACAAACCAACCATTCAGACTCAAACAAGCAATACAAATGGAGTAGATGTAAAATGCAACTACGACTACTAGATGTCTCCAAATGGTGTGCAATAGCGAGGGCCCAATTTTGTATGTTTATTATTTGAGTTTGTTAGCGATGCTAAGTGGGGTGCGATGGGAGATTACTCACAGGAGTTGACAGAAGGGCACAGTTCACAGGGGTTACCCCAGGCTTGGCCCAGAGAACAGCAGCAGGAAGAGCGGCTTACGCCCACCCCCACCTCCACACTGCAGGACAGGCCACCACGACCACGAGGAGTCGCCTCACGATAACAGTTCCCAGCACGGGCATCTGTGAGAGAGAGAGAGGGAGAGAGGGAGAGAGAGAGAGAGAGAGAGAGAGAGAGAGAGAGAGTTGAGGGTGGATCAAATTTACAGTATCTGCCCTTGGGCTGCAGGTGCCTACCCCTTTGTGCAGACAGGTCAGTGTCTTCACTACTGGTATGCAGCGTGTACTTGAGTAGGTAAGTGTGTGAGTGTGTGTGTGTGTGTGTGTGTGTGTGTGTGTGTGTGTGTGTGTGTGTGTGTGAGTGTGTGATAGTGTTTAAATGGATAAAAGTGTGAGGCATCAACCTATAATGTAATTTGCATGCTCTAATGAAGCCCATTTACAATTTGGTTTGGGAACATATAACAGTAAGGAAAAGAGGTTTAATAAAGTAATAAATTGATAAAAGTCATAAACGCCTGTGATTTGATAATAAAAAGGAAGTTATAGTAGCATAGAGGAGCTTCATAAAGATCAATAAAGATCACTTACCAACACAGCCCACCCCAGTAGGGTTGAGCTCAAAGTCGGTCGGGCAGTTACACTCGTACGATCCAGGGACATTCACGCAAAGCCCGTTCACACAGTTTATTGGGTCCAGGCACTCGTCTACGTCTGTAAGAACAAGTCACACAAGTGTCAAAGCATATCGCTAATGATCTCTCCTCTCATAAAAAGAGGTCTGACATGACATGTCTGCACATAGTCCTGTGAACATAAAGGACGATAGAGTATAAAAGCTTTGCAATGGGCCTGTCAGCCATATGAGAGTCCAGTACCTGTGCAATTTCCTCCAGACCTGTCCAACTCATAGCCGTCATCACAGATGCAACGGAACATTCCAGGGAGGTTCTTGCATTTGCCAAACACACAGATGCTATGGAAGGTGCACTCATCGATATCTGTTACACAGGGAGGTAATGCTGTTATTGGCAGACAAAGGGCTATGAGATAATGGCTCATCTCTGAAAGCTTGCATGTACAGTACTCATATTGCCCATCAATCAGTGTTGTAACCTATTAATTTTGTGATCACTGGAAAGAGGGCCGTAATATTCAGATTCAGAAAGACATACAGAACACTTTTGATGGTGGAAAGTTATTGCTGTGGTATTAAATTTATATTAGGATAATACAGTGGGATTTGGCTATGCTAAAATTTGTATTCGGTGCGTTCAATTCAAAACCCTTTCAAAAATGTAAAAACATCAGAACACTGGAGCCACGGATGTAAATGCACCCTCAACACTGACTCACTCATACACACGCAAACTGTATGCATACACTCCTGCTTACACACACACAAACACACACATACACACCAAGTGATATAACAGAAGACATAAAAAGGCTTCATAGGTTTCATGTGACTGTGTGTCTCATGGTTGACTTTGGACACAATCAGGCCCAGTGTTTGGATGTGGCTTTAAATAGAAGGCGAGACTTTGATTTCTCCAGAAATATATAATACTTTATTCACCACATTTACCCTGCTACACACGCACAAGCAAAAGCACACACACACACACACACACACACACACACACACACACACACACACACACACACACACACACACACACACACACACACACACACACAGCTGTTCACTTCTCCACAGGGTAGCAGCATAGAGAGAAATGCTACTTCAAGTGAGGCACTGAGGCAGAAACAAGCTGCCGAAACGCAAACTTTTGATTCAAAGCACAAAATTCAGTGACAACCTATAATTGGTTTTATGCATGACATAATATGACACATTACAACTCATGAAGAAACTTTAAGATAATTCATGATAGTAATATTCATTCTTGAATGTACATACTTATTGAAAATCCAATAAAAATACTTGTTAAAACAAAAAAAAACAACTCATGAAGATAAGGGAAATCATTTCAGAAAAACTGTTTAAAGTTCACAGTTAGATGAAAGTGAGAATTTGTTTCCATGCTTTTGTGTTGTTGTTGTGTGTGTGTGTGTGTGTGTGTGTGTGTGTGTGTGTGTGTGTGTGTGTGTGTGTGTGTGTGTGTGTGTGTGTGTGTGTGTGTGTGTGTTTGACTCACCTTGGCAGGTTTTGCTGTCTGGTGCCGGGACAAAGCCCATCTCACACTCACATCGGTAGCCACCAGGCACGTTCAGACACTGACCATTCTCACACAGGTTTACATTCTCAGCGCATTCATCCATGTCTGTGTGAGCAAGTGTAAAAAACAGAATGTATACTTGACAAATCTCCATTAAATACAGTTTTTGCACAGTTCAAAGGTTGGTTCAATACAATGCTTATTTAGTTATTACAATCATTACAATGGTTATTTAATCTCATAAGACAATTCGACTTTCAAAAATGTATTACCCATCTCATATAATCAAAAATGTTAGCAGGTCTCACTAAGGTTGGGTATTGTCGTTTGTCGAGGAGAGAGTATGTTGGCATGTGAGAATGTGTTTAACCTATGCAAGTTTTGCAGTATTACCTGTGATGTAAGAATGTGCCATTTGCTGTTCCTGTGCTGGGCTAGCATGTTTTCTGCATAAAATATGCAATTCCCTCTAGCATATGAGATTGCTTACCTGAGCAGGAGCGTACCGTATGTTGTTTACCTGTGCATGTGAAATTGTTATTAGCTTGTGCAGGTGCAAGTGTTGTTGTTTACCTGTGCAGGTGAGGCCGTCACCAGTGAATCCAGGTGAGCAGGTGCAGCGGTAGGAGCCAGGTGTGTTCAAACACTCAGCATTGACACTGCAGTGGTGTGTGCCATTGGTGCACTCATCCAGGTCTATACACAAGACAAGACAGAAGTGTTAAGACATTTTTTTATAAAGCCTGAGCATGTCTTTGATAAGGCATATATGAAGGAGTAGCCTAGAAATCTAGACCCCCCTAGCGGCAGCAAATTCATTTGGCCACTACAGGAGTCTAGCCAGGCTTGGCAGAGAAGAAGGCGCCCAGATCTAACTTGTATCAGACCAATCAAATCGTCCTGAGGGGTAAGGGAGAAGTGACGAAAGAGAGTTGCAGAGATCTCCGTCTTTTTGTTACGCTGAAGCAAATTCAAAATTTGTGGAATGGTACTAATAAACTGAGTCGCTATCGTTTTATGGAGTTATTGAGAGTTTTTTGGATGTATCCCTGATATTCCCCAACTGGTTGTCATCATTTCAAGCCTAAGGAGTAAGTTGTTACTGTTCGTTTTTGTTGCAGATGAAGTTAATATTAGATCAGGCAATGACAATAGTTGTGATACAGGTTATTAGCGAGCTAAAAAAAATAATTATAATATTAGCGAGCACTAGGCTAGCTAGGGACGTCTAGATTTCTAGGCTAATCGCGTGCAGAGGCGATTTGACAGACAACGGCTGCACCCGCCCTCTACCCAATCCAGCCCTTCCAGACTCAAGTACAGAAAATCTTCTGTACAGAGATGGCCTGTCAGGCTAATGAAGGAGTTTAAAATGAGCTAAAATTGAAGTATGTGCAAAACAAGATTAACTGAAATTCAATTAGCCTCCGAAGTATTGTTTTAGTTCTCCGACTGAAAGAGATTAAAATGTAATATTCCACGGACATACGTATCTATATTTCCACTATCCAAACCAACCAAGGAAATTTCAGTTCCTATGACAAAATACAGGAATTATGACCAAATTCATTCAGGATTAGATATGTACAGTTCTTAGGCTTTGACTGGACAGTATGACAGTATGTGTAATTCATCGGACGTCTCTATATCTCTGCCACAAACCCTGGAGATATTTGTATCATAGCTCTTCCCCTGACCCCTTTGATCTCTGGAACAGTTCGCATTTGAGAACAACGTCAGCGGTCGGCCACTCGGAGACATAACATCTGCACCCAGCTGTGAGCGGCATGTCAGTCGACTGCCGAGGGGCGTCGCAACGGAGCCAGCGGGGGCCCGTCGGCTCCTCAGAAACTCGGCGGGCGATCACAAGACTAACAGCTGACACACGACTGTCTTTGTGGAGCTGTTTTGTTTTACAGACACCCCACCCCACCCCACTCCCCCCCACACACACCCAACCCATGGCCCTTCAAAAAACATCCAATGGGAGATGACGAAGTGATGAGTCTGAGGATGAGGTGATTATGCAGCCACTCTCCTGGGAGACTCACAGAGAGAGACACTGGACTCTAGTATGGAGACAGAATGAGCCAGTCAGTCAGTAGACTACAGTAACGCTTCCAGAACTTTCCTTCACTGCTCCTTGAGATCCCACAGCAGCAGCAGCAGACAGCTGGACTGGCAGTCTTTCTTTTATCCTTCTCTTCTCTCTCTTTTTCTTATATTTTCCATGCCCCCCCCTTACTTTTTCTCTCTCCATTTAGAGAGAAGTGTTTACTTAGAGGGGAACTGTGACAATTAATGAGTCAAAGAATAATTTTCTTCTAAAGTTTCTGACTGAATTCATTTTCAGTGAAGGTTGTTAAAGTCTGTCTCCGTCTGTATTTTCATTCCAATTTCAATCCCTTTCGATTCTATCCATTCTATCCAATCTATTCAATCTTTCCAGCAAGTGATTGGCTCTCCATCACCATGGCCTTTCTTTCTTCAGCCTTCCATCTCAAGTGTCTCTCCCTGTCTCTTTTACACACACACACACACACACACACACACACACACACACACACACACACACACACACACACAGACACACAGACATACACACACACACACACACACACACACACACACACACACACACACACACACACACACACACACACACACACACACACACACAGTGAGCCTGAGTGGCTCCAGAGTGCTGGGCCACCAATGATCTCAGGCACAGAGAAAAGTAAGCAGTGCCATAGATTAAACTGATACACACCACACACAAAGGCACACACAAAACACACACACACACACACACACACACACACACACACACACACACACACACACACACACACACACACACACACACACACACACACACACACACACACACACACACACGAACACACACACACACACACACACACACACACACACACACACACACACACACAACACACACACACACACACCCTCAGTGGCACATTGAGACCACACTCGTCTCTAAAAATACCCTTCTCCTTCCTTCATTACTGGCAGCATCGCTGTTCTCCTCCTCAATGCATTTGTTTTAATGAGCGATAGTGAGCAGTGGCTTGGAAGTGTGCGCTCTGTCTGAATTGCATTAGCAGGAAGCACAGACCACACAATCATTTCAAAGTGGTTTCAGGAACTTCCACCCATCAAAAAAGTAGAGAAAAAGAAAAAAAAGTCGTTTGGAATCACACAGCATCTGTAATCCAAAGATACCCTAGTGTATTTCGGGGGGTAGTGAATGCATGCACGCAGTCACCTGATCACAGACCCATCAAGTCGTTTAGCAGATGTTCCTCCCCTCAAAAAGCCCAACACTTAAACGTCTATGCATCTATTTTGTCCTTCATGGGCGTTTGCCATTGGCACTGCATCATCTCATGATTTTGCTTGGAAATCTATTTATTTCCACTAAAGGCCCATTCTAGGCACAGGCAGGATAACTATAAGGATAAGTGTAACTATAAAGGGCAATTCAGACTGAAGATCCGCAACGAGACGAAACGGTGTTAGAACGGAGTTGCGGCGGTGTGAATGAATCGTCGCAGGTTGTTGCAGGCAGTTGCAAGCTGTCGCAAAAGATTTAAGATGTCACATCGCAGTTTCAGAGTTTTAGAACGTCCAGGTTTATAGAACGTCGCAGCCCGTCTCGTCGCGGATCTTTGGTCTGGAGCTACCTTAACAATATCAGCATCCAACTTAGAACTACAATAACAAAAATCTCCTGATGTTGATGAATATGATGTGACTCACATTTCATGGCTTCTGATTGGCGAGTGTGGTGAGTGTTCTATTATTTTAATTACTCTGTGTTAAAGTGATAGTCCAGCGTCATTCAAGAATTCAATAAAAAACACCAAAATCCTTGAATCCTTGAATTGAAAGCAAGATTAAGTGCTGCCGACTTGATGTAAACGTTCACATTTGCAGTCACGTTCTGTCTACGTTGTTCCAAATTCTTTCACTCCCTCTCGCTATCTACTTTCATGGCGTGAATGGCCTTTAAGTTACAGCTTGTGTAACACAAGGGACACTTTCTGTGTTGCTGTCATGTCTGTATGGAAAAAGGATGTATGGGGCACAAGGAGACATGGGCAAGTTCTTACCTATACACTTGACCCCATTGCCCAGCCAGCCCTCGCGACAAGAGCAGTGGAACGCCCCGGGGGTGTTTACACAGGTGGCGTGGACGTCACAGTTATGGGCGTCCACCTCGCACTCGTCCACATCTGCACAAGGGGGGGAGACGGACGGATTATTAATTTTTGCTGATGAACATTTTTTTTTTAATCATGTAGATTACCTCAGAATTACCATGAAGAAGGAGGGGTGTTCAGTGGAAACGGATTCACTTGAACGAAAGTACTGTAGATGTTTAAAAAGTTCTGACGTAATATTTGACCAAAAAAAAAAAAAGAAAAAAGGAGTACAGTATTATATTAATCACAATAATGAGACTGTTTTCATATCCAATACAGCACACTGTGTCATCCTAATGCCAGATATTAAAAAGACATTAAACGCAACTTTTACCAGCCAAGGAAAACAGGCCGTACTTGGACCGGTCATGGGAATACAGGTAACACTAACAATATGACTCGTCTTAAGGAAACATGTCAGTATTAGCCAACGAGATGAAGGCGTGTAATGACAGTGATTCATCACTGCAATCAGGGAAGCTGACCTGTACAGCCAGACGTGCCGATTTTGACCGAGTAGCCCACGTCACAGTGACAGATGAAGGAGCCCTTGGTGTTCTCGCACTCTCCAAACAAGCACAGGTTAGTGTTCAGCTCACACTCGTTCACATCTGTAGGCATAAACACACACACACACACACACACACACACACACACACACACACACACACACACACACACACACGCACACACACACACGCACACACACACACACACACACAGACACAGATATAAGCATGTTCACACACATGTAAGGAAAGAAACAGCTTACAGATGGGCTTTCCCACAATGCACTACAGCTGGAGCAGATGTGAGCAAAAAAAGAAGAAGAAAAAAAAATCACTTTCCTAAGATAGGCAAAGATATTTTTAAATCCATGACATTGGTTCCAGTAGACACACATACAGTAAGGGCATCACCGGATTACCACACCGGGTCGTTTGCTTGTCATGTCCGTTGCGTCGGAGGTCTATAATTGTGTATTTATTGTTGCAGTGGAGGCCCGGCCATTGAAGTGGTTGTGTGAGTTATGGATGCAGGCTGGGGAGACGTGCTGGGGATCCTGTGTTTGAGTGCCCAGTGGGATTACTGACTACTTTCCCATGTGGGACGGAAGAGGTGTGGAGCACTACTACACACATATACTGTATGTACACACACAGGCAATAACACACATGCACAAACACACACATACACACCATAATGCAGATACTCTAGCTCCCTAAACACATAGACACACACACAAACACACACATGCCATAATGCAGAAATACACAAACCCCCTATGTGTGCACACACACACACGCACACATACATACACACACAAATTAATACATACACAAGTACACTCTCACCACACACACATTCCTTCACATATGTGACACATGTAAACAAGTTCCACACTCCTCTCGCTGCTCTTCATAAATCATCACTTTCCATGCATGACTCTTGTGAAGCAGCAATCCATCAAAACACACACAAACACACGCTCACACACCCACCCACACACACGCACACAAATCATTCACCAAGTTATTATTACTATGCTATTACGTTTTATTGGGCATTACTTTGTTGGCCTGGACTTCAAAATGGCCATGTGTTTTGTGAACAATGTTTATCCAGCAGTCCTGCCAGTCTTAAGTTCCACTGCAGTGGAAGGGGTCCAATAGGACCGAGCGGCATGTGTGTGTGTGTGTGCGTGTGTGTGTGTGTGCTTGTGTGTGTGTGTGTGTGTGTGTGTGTGTGTGTGTGTGAGGGGGGGTTACTGTACCTATACAGCTCTTCATGTCCAGAGATGCCATGAATCCGTCGAAGCACAGGCAGTGGTACTCCCCGGGGAGGTTAGTGCACTGTCCTCCATCACAGATGCCAGGCTCCTCCTCACATTCATCCACATCTGAGAAAGAGAGATTGACAGAGACATAGAGGAGGGAGGGAGGGAGGGAGGGAGGGAGGGAGTAAAAGAGAGAAAGAGAGGAAGGGAGAAAAAATAGAGAGTGACACAGACATAAAAAATGACAGACAAGACAGAGAATGTGTGTCAGAGAATAGAGAGAGAGAGAGAGAGAGAGAGAGAGAGAGAGAGAGAGAGAGAGAGAGAGAGAGAGAAATGAAGAGGGCATACGCAGAGGTAGAGAGACAGAAGGAGAGAAAGAGAAAGAGACAGAGAGAGTGAGAGAGAACAGCTGGAGACCAGACCTTCACCGCCATATAAAAATCACCTCCATGACGGGCCTACTGTTTGAAGTGGAGAGGGCAGACCGGAGTCTGCAGATCAGCCAGGCCTGGCCCTGAAGGGCACCACCAGAAAGGCCTCTGTCAGCATTGAAACCTGATAGGGATTTGCAACTGGCAAATCCTGTTTTATTTTACAAAAAATGCTTTCACTGTACATACTTTGGGTGCCCTTTGTTTTAAACGCTTCCTCACTTTAGCTTTCGTGTCCAACTTCTCAACCAGATTGAAAACAAAAGTATTGCATGACTTGTATTATATTGTAAGAATTGCCAGACCTATAACTGTCTAGAGAAAACAAAACAACAAAAACACAACAATACACACAATAGTGATAGAATAATGGAATGAAAGATGGAACAAAAAGAGACTGAGAATGAGAGATAAAAAGTCTGAAAAACTACAGAGCGTAATCCATCTAATTTACAATGGCCGAATGAAAAAAGGGAAAGAAAGAAAGAAAGTAAGAAAGAAAGAAAGAAAGATGAGGCATAATGAATAGATGCACTGTGGTGAAGATGGGAAGAGAGAGAGAGAGTGAAAGAGAGAGAGATAGAGAGAGAGGATGGGGAAAGACAAGGGAAAAGATAGAGAGAGCTGAGGCATAAAAGAGAGAGTCGCCCTTTCCAAAACGACTCCCTAGTGACTTCCACTTTGTTAGCCAGTGAGCTTCGTGTTGAAGTGACACTCGTGAAAGCGGAGGGCACTCTCATCGAAGGGGTAGGGGTTGATAACAGGGCTACATTTCGGATACCCTTGAAGGGAAAAGGAATTGACGTCAGAGTTGTTGTCAAAGAAATTACGAACATTCTTTTTTTTTTTTTTTTTTAAATATGCCAATAAGCATTTTCTGAACAACCCTGTAAAGTGAGATGTCATCCAACTTTCTGCTTAATATACTCTGAGTGAGAAGTTACATTTTATGATTATTTAACATGAAATTATATATATGGTGCAAATGCAGACCTGCACAAAGTAAAAAATAATAAACCTACTTGTGCATGATCTTACTAACACTTTCACTAACACTTACTAACATGATTTTAAATATTAGAAGGTAAAACACACATTTGTCCGCAAATATTATCATGCGGGCCAAAAAAAACAACAGGTATGGAGTTAAAACACAAACACGTAAAGATTGTTGCACTTGCTTGCCAAGCCAGCATAGGACCACACTTGCTCCTGGAGGCGTGTCAGCCCCTTTCCCTAAGCACTTCACTTGCCTCAAATTTGTTTCGGATGACACTTAATGTGGCGGACCCTCCATGTGAATGTGCAAACGAAGTAGAAGTGTGTAGGGAAAGGCTCTAGGGACTGGTTTTGGAAAGGGCGCTTATGTGCTGGTATGGAGAAGGGGAGATAGAAAGAGAGAATGAATGAGAGCAAAGACAGATGGAGGAGAGGGTGATGAGATGCAATGAAAAGGAAAGAAAAACAGAGGGAGCATAAAGAGGAAGGAAAAATGAAGAGGTGGGTGGGTGATACTGTACCGGCGCAGCTCCTCTGGTCGGGCATGAGGGCGTAGCCTTGGTTACAGCTGCACTGGTAGCTGCCCTCTGAGTTGGTACAGTGCACATCACAGCCACCATTCTCTATGGTGCACTCATCAATGTCTGAAACGAACACACACACACACACACACACACACACACACACACACACACACACACACACGCACACACACACACACACACACACACACACACACAGTTTTAATAAAGACCACAAAACATTTTGGTGTTTAAGGATCACCAACAAGCAAAACAAAAACATTCACCTGTTTATAAGATGATAACAAATCATTTATAAATCATTTATAATTGATCATTGAATGTTGAGTCCTACCTGTGCATCCCTGTATGTCAGGTGTGGGCTGGTAGCCAGAGTTGCAGGTACAGCGGTACGTTCCCACCACGTTCACACACTCGCCGTTCCGACACAGAGAGGAGCTCAGCTCACATTCATTCACGTCTGTGGACAGATCAGATCAGAAATCTCGTTACGATGTGCTCTAACCGCAATCCACTCACACATTAACATGCAAAGAAGCTCTTTGGAGAAGTTCATCACTTTTTTAAAAAACTCATGGTGACACTTTACTTAAAATCTATATCCATAAAGCATGAGTACAATAAATACATTTACTAGAAAAGCACTCAGAGAGAGCAGACTTCCACCAAGGCAATGTGGTCACAAACACAATATAAATTCCAGATTGTGTTCTGGATCACTGGCCACCATCAATATTGAATCAATTCTTAGTTGTCCCAATACAGACGTTGTCTGAAAATTTCATCCAAATCCGTGCGTCACTTTTCGAGTTATATTTCACACACACACACACACACACACACACACACACACACACACACACACAGTCAGACTCTGGCGAAAACATCACCTCCTTGGCAGAGGTAATTAAGAGCTATAAAGTATTCATAATGCCGCATAATGATTGACATCTAATGACAAAAGCAGACATGACAGCAGTTGTGTTTAATGCTGGAGGTATTTCTGAATATGCTTATGATGCTTTATATATATACAGGCTTTAAAGGAGAAAGCCGGCGTGAATCAACACGTAGTCCTACTGTTTTGTACTGCCAAGCGCTATTGTTAGCCACCTCAATCACTGGATTTCATGCAAGGCAGACTGAGATAGCGAAACGGCAGCTAACGTTAACAGAATGGGGCATTTCAAAACAAAAGCAAATAGATTAAGTTTCGTTTTTGACATGCCTCATTCAGTTAGTGTTAGCTACTGTTTCGCAAACTCGGTCTACGATGCACAAAATTTTATCATTGAGGTAGCTTTCAGTAACACTTAGCAGTATAAAACAGCAGGGCTAGGTGTTGATTCACGGCGGATTACTACCTTTAAGTAAAGTGTCACCAAAGTCATGAAGAAGATCTTATCATGGGTCACTGGTCAATATATTAAGATCTAACATGCCTGATCTGTGTGTCAGTGGGACAGAGCCCTCATCTGCTTAACCTCATTGACTTTCTAAGCCTCAACAGCTCATTTCCAGAGACTTGGATGTGCTAGGCCAATAGTGGCCTTGAACTCACAGCTCACAGAAAGGAACCAGCCAAGCTGTGAGGAGGCTTCTTTCTTCCGGATGGGAGGATAAGAGTAAAAGAGTGAAACTGACAGATCCCTATTAAATGACATCAATTGAGGGACATTGGATGGAAATATCAGGAGGGCAAAGTGTTTGATGTCTGGTGTTTGATGTCTGCAGCCAGCGCTGAAGGGGTTGGGGAATGTCCACATTTATTTGGCTATGGAACTTCCTGACCCATAACGTTATTGCCTGACCTCTTCACATTCAAGGGTGTGGAAGACTGACATCATTACTTTTCTGTGGCGATAGAGGAGTGGGACTGAATTACATTGCGCTGGTCATGTCTTGAGTGTGGGAGGGGAGAGTGTGTGTGTGTGTGTGTGTGTGTGTGTGTGTGTGTGCGTGCAAGTCACTGTGGTTGAGGAATTTTTTTATCATCATAAATACAGACAGATATATTACTAGTGATGACTGATTAGTGTGTGTGTGTGTGTGTGTGTGTGTGTGTGTGTGTGTGTGTGTGTGTGTGTGTGTGTGTGTGTGTGTGTGTGTGTGTGAATATTCACCCTCGCAAGCGTCTCCGTCTGCAGATAACTGGTGTCCCTGTGGACACACACACTCATAGCTGCCCTCTGTGTTCTCACAGGAGCCTCCGCGGCACAGGCCCGGGTTCCGCTCACACTCATCAATGTCTGCGGAGAAAACACACACACACACACACACACACACACACACACACACACATAAAGATATAAAAAACTATGAAAACAACAAAAAAACAAATGAGAAACAACACATGGCATAACACAACTAAGAATTTGGTCACACTACACAGGATTTAACATTAGGAACACAAAACATAATGATAAAACAAACCCATGCAGTTCTTCATCATCATGAAACCGCTCTCGTAGCCGTCAAAGCACTCGCACTCGAAGCTGCCCGGTGTGTTCACACAGGTACCGTGGCCACAGAGGTCAGGTGAGATGCGGCACTCATCGATGTCTGCAAAAACACGGAATAGTTAGACAATTTTGTGTGTTCACTGTGTGTGTTTCAGGTATTCACGATGGGCATTAATGCATAATGTTTCCCTCACAGGATCAAAAGAGTATATATTCTGTATTATACTATATAGAAAACATTCAGGGAAAGGTGGGGTCCCTTTATGCAGACGTGAGTCAAGGTCTCATATGCTGATATGAAAAGTGTATTCGCATTTGCTCCTATTGGAACATATTAAGTTGCTCTATCTTGCTCTCTCTCTCTGCTATGCTCTGCATTAATTTGCCCGGCCAGAGGGTTTGTAGATGTTTTTTACTCTAGGCTTTTACCTGTGCAATTGCGTTCCTCCATGTCCAGGGCGAAGCCATTTTCACAGCGACAGCGGAAACTGCCAATCGTATTGCGGCATTTGCCATGGGTGCAGATGCTGGGGAAGACTTTACATTCATTGATGTCTAAAGAAACACAAAGCATGAGAATTTAAGGCATATTCATACAACACCATTTATTAACAGAAGCCTGACTGTGGAGATCCACTGGTTACGTCAAGTATAAGGATAACGCGTCACAATTTCAGTTCATTTTCAATGGGGCACATCAAATCATCATGCAAAGCGTCTTGGGAGGGTGGCGTGGCAGCGTAGAGTAGCTCCGTCATGTCCAAAGTTGGACTCCTCTGTTCTTTATGCAAATTATTCTGTCAAACGCGGCATCATCAGTGCAGGTAAGACTAGCTAACTGAATTTTGAAATCACACACACATCTAGTCCACAATGCAGGAGGATTCGCGTTTGCTAGAAAATATTAGGGAGCCAGTGGATCAGTACCACAAAAGAAGTTTACGATTGAAAAACAGGAGGTAAGAGTTATTTTTATAGTTTAGTAATGTGGACTGTAAAATAGACAGTAAAGCAGCGTATAAATCTAACATTATTATTATTAGGACATATTAGCCATTTCATTACCCTTATAGAAGGGTCTCCCGGTGAGAACATCTCCTCGATTGGCAAAGCCAGGCCCTCGTGGACAGAGGATGTCGAACTCGCGGCTGCCAAGCTCTGGGCACGCATCACACTCCTTCCCCCATGCGGCCCCGACGGTGCAGCAACAAGCATCCATCCGGAATCTTCCAGACACGGGTTGGGTGCAGGTGTCCTCATCATAGGTGAGGTAGCAGTGTTCTGAGCGGACATCTTCAAAAGACACGGTGAGACGAACACAAGATGGATGAGATGGAGAGAAAAGTTTTTTTTCTGTTTTTTAAAGACATACTGTTCCATCCAAAATGTGTGTTACACTTACACTGAAAAACACAGAGATATGGTATCCACATTTTGGAAAAGAAAAATGAATAACAAAAACAAATTTAATCAAAAAGCAATTGCATGCAGCACAGGCTTGAAATGAGGTGAAATCTCTTACAGAGCCTCCATACAGATGTTATGTGTTACTTATCATACACATGTGATTCATTACAGCATATCATACTGCATACAATACATCATACTTCTGCCACAAAAAAACACCATTGAGTCACAAGTTTCCCTGTCAACAGATATCTGATTTACAAACACCACATAACCAGAACCAAAGCACATAAAAGCACTAATTAAATTGTCATTATCATCACGCTTAATGTCCAACTGAATGTCAGAATGTGAAACAAACAAACAAACAAAAAAATGTAGGCTGGCGTGGGCCAAGTCTACTCACCGACACA
>JAODXP020000008.1:12062793-12067793 GCA_027497455.2 Sardinella longiceps | reverse complement strand
GAGGGAAGATGCATCAGGAAGGCAAAAAAAATCTTGAATGATCCTAGTCATCCCAATCATGAACTATTTGGGCTAATCTGGCGGTATAGAAGTTTGAAAGCTCGCACTACCAGACTCCAAAGTAGCTTCTTTCACCAAGCAAATAGATTGCTGAACTC
Organism: Sardinella longiceps; assembly: GCA_027497455.2. Classification (NCBI taxonomy): domain Eukaryota; kingdom Metazoa; phylum Chordata; class Actinopteri; order Clupeiformes; family Clupeidae; genus Sardinella; species Sardinella longiceps. The sequence goes on along the minus strand of JAODXP020000008.1, from coordinate 12,067,635 downwards.
ATGCTGAAGACAATAAGGCACTTTTTGCACTACACATTACACACACACACACACACACACACACACACACACACACACACACACACACACACACACAAACACACATTTCATTTATTTATCTTTTTGAAGGATAAAGATATCTTGAATCTTGACAGTATCCCACAAAATGTGCACAGAAACGTTTTTTGTATTTATTTTTATGTGTATCAATTTTTTTCTAGATCTCATTTTTTAATGTCTGTTTCTTCTGCAAAACTGAGCTGGAATGATTCACAAAGGTGATGTCAACTTCATTCAGCAATTTCTAATGGCTGGATATTTCTTCCCTTCTTCAGCCCCCCCGCCCCCTCCCCTCAAAAAATCAACCCCCAAAAGTATCATACTACATTTCCGGGAACATGCTTTCCTCACAGCCTGATCTGCCTGAGTCTTTTTGCTCCTCCTGCCTGTCGGGCAGAATCCCATCACCTTGTGTCAGTACACGCTTCGCTTCCGGCAGGTGCCGGGCTGGCTCTACACTGCGCCGCGCCACATTGCTCAATTTACACGCTTCGCTCACTTCACTTGACTTGACTTGATTCTGCTTCGCTCACTCACTCCATTGCTCACACACTTACCTTCACACGTCTCCGAGTCCTGTCTGAAGAGGTAACCCTTTGGGCAGGTGCAGGCGTAGCTCCCCGGAATGTTCCGGCATAGGCCGTTGTCACACAGCAGCCGGTTCACCAGACACTCATCGATATCTGTGGAGACAAAGCGAGGAACCTCAGTGCTCAACAAAACACAACATAACATCAGTCGGTTTTTTTTCCCGCCGATCAGATCTCACAATTATCGGATCACTGCTCTGACTTTGGTCCAGACTCTGACTTTGATTAAGCAAGATGGAATACCTTACTTACCATTTTTCTCCATGCCTTTCAATGACAGAGTAAATATTCCAATTACAAGATACCACAAGACATGTTAATGTAACCCTTGTGATAAACTACTTGAGAATCTAACAATGAATGCACACATCAAATGTTAAGGTCAACCCATTAGCATTTGTGCCATCATTTCATACTATTTCACATCCCAGTCAATTAAACACACACACACACACACACACACACACACACACACACACACACACACACACACACACACACACACACACTACACTAAGTGCTCATAATTCAGTAATAGTGCAAGAGTCAAGGGTGAGTTTGCACAGCTGTTGTGTATCTACTCCATTAGCAGAGGCTAAGTAATCGGCTCAGAGTTCATCTAATTTCTTTTTGCCTCAACTGTCACCATGTCAGTTCCCAGCGGCCTGGGCTGCCCATGGCGAAACAGCGCTGTTTTAGCAGCATTGGGGAAGTCAGTTATAATTGCACTGGGGGAAAAATAGCCTGTAAAACTCTTTTCATGGAACATAAAGAGAAGCTGGAGAGACCCTCAATGCAGCTGCAGTCGTTACCAAGAATCAGAAAAATGCCACGAGGAATTTACGGCTGGCTTTTAAAAGCTTCGAGCCTGTTTAAGAGGCGTCCCCACAATTCCCGAGCCCGATGGGAGAGCTCACGGAGCGCAGCGTGAGACAACGCGTGAGCTGTTCGTGAGTCTTTAACATAATGTTTGTTTTTCTTCTTGTTAAAAAGTACTTTTTTTGAACGTTCCCATGCCTGTACTGACGTGCTGCTGTCGTGGAGCATCACAATTACTTTTGCTCTCGCAGGGGAATCAACGCCATCTGGGAGACCTTTGGAAGGAGGGTTGGCTTGACAGATTTTAGTTTCTGGTTCATTGCTGCTGCCTCTGCTGCTTATTCTAGGTCAAACAACTGAGCCTCATGTCTTCGCATGGACAGTGCTGGTCCACCAGTGAAATATCTCTGTTTCTGCATTTCCCTGCCAACAACCGGCCAAACACTCCAAAATACACACCCACACACCCACACCCACACCCACACACACATATGTGTACACAGGCACACACATATGTACACAGACACACACAAACTTTCTCACTCTGACAGTTCCCATACTGTATACACAGAGACACTTCTCTATTTATCTCTGTCTCTGTCAAACACACACACACACACACACACACACACACACACACACACACACACACACACACACACACATGTGCACACCCAGACAAACACACAGAAACACATACCGTATACACACATGCATGCACACACACACACACACACACACACACACACACACACACACGCACGTACACAATGACATCATAACACTTCTCCAGCGCACATGAGCAGGCAGTTGGTGCGGCGGTGAAAGGGAGCTGGCTCTCCGACACCCTCCGGCCTTCCAGTGGGGTTTTGGCCAGGCCATGACAAGTCTGTCTAGCAAATGAGATTGTTTTGACTGGGCAAAGACTGAATCTGGCTCAGCTCTAAGGGCAGACTGGAGGTACTGAACCTTGTGTCTGTGCTTGAGGCCTTTTCGGTGTTTAAACAGGGAAATGGGAAGGTAGAAGTGGATGATGTTAATTGAAATATTTCAAAATGTTCATTGCAAGACACATGTTCATGTAAATGTAAAAAGACATGTTTAGGGAATTCAAAAATCTTTTTGGAGTTTTTTTTATAGAACTGATTTCAGAACTGATCAATAATTTGAAAACAGATATTGACTGTATTACTGTTACATGAGCTTGGCCATTGCCTTCCTACGTAATTCTGCTGGATTTTAATCTCCCTCCAGAGCTCCATCTGGGATTGTGGCCATTGGCCTTGTGCGCCTCGGAGCAAGATCTGATATCACCAAGTATTTAAGAGTCCAGGATCAACGTCAAACGTTTGCCCTGGATCAATGTACCTTAACCCCAACTCTAATCCTAACCCATTCATCCACGGCAACAAGTTTGACATTGATCCTGGACTCTTAATTACTTGGTGATATCAGATCATCCGCACATCGGATGCATCATGTTTGAGAATACAATAGGATAGGCTATCAGTCAAGGGCTGATCCAATTTTTTTTCGATTTAAACATTTCCAGCAAGCAATCGTTTCTCAATAGGCGAGATCCCAGACCCTCATAGGAAGTGTAGACAGACGGGCTGGTTATGCCCAGGCTAGTACTACACAAGTCTGCTGAGGTTTCTCCAGCTCTACCTCCCAGCCACACATTTCTAAGTAGTCGCATCACACCCCTAACACGGGTGTGAGTAACTTAGCAAACACACTCCGCTCCCGTCAGTGTGACACAGATGTACGGGAACACTCCTCCACATTCGGTGTTTTGTTACTTTTGAAATTTTTCTTTTTTTTTTTTTTTTTTCGCTGTGGTGGTGGGCTCAGACTCGACTCACCCACGCAGTTCCTGCCGCTGCTGTCGGTCTCGTAGCCCACGTTGCAGATGCAGCGGTAACTCCCCCTTAGGTTCTCACACACGCCGTTGGCACAGATGTCGGGATCGAGCGCACACTCGTTAATGTCTGCAACACATCGGCCGCAAAGACAATGTACACGTGTCACAAAGATCATGAGAAATGGGCCACAAAGATCATGAGAAATGGTGATCAAAATAGACTACAAGTACATATATGTTTGTTGTGCTTATAAACAGGACTAGAAGTAGATTTTACTTAATAAGGTTTTACTTAAACATCCTGAATAAAACAAATTATATATCTATCTATATGCTTTCAAACCAACTTTGCCAAAGAGGGCTAAATGTTGAGTGCTTTTCCTCACTTAGAATGTTTACAAACAACATCTATGTGGAAGTAACAAGTGGTTATTTATGATCATATATGATGGAGAGAAAAAAACGTACCCGTGCCATCTACTGAGAATCCGATGCCACTCCCACACAATGCTTGGAATTCAGCTATAAAAAGATCAAAAACGCAGATCAATGAAAACCCTACTAGTATATAACTGGCAATAACAATACTCAAGAGTCATAAAATCACAAAACCACAATACTGTGCTATCACAGACCAGACCTACAGTACTTACGACACAGAGCTACTGTCATAATATTGTATTAGCATTTTAAAACAACAAAATGCTACGAGCACCTCCATTGACTTGCAATTGCAATTATTTTATTGTTTTACAGCACCAAACCCAAATCCTGCCAGTGTTAGGTCAGTTAAAGCACATTCCTGACTGAAAGTGACACACATCACCCTTTATAGCTTCAGGTGAGCCCAACTCATGGTTCTGATCTAATGTGCTTTTATGGCATTGTCTGGTTTCTGTACAGCTTTTGAAAGCAGAGAGTAGAGTGTACACAGGTGTCAGTTCATCTGGACGACAGAGGGGGTTAGGGGCAAAGGAATAGGAAACCACTGGCTAAGAACAGCTTCAAATCCCCCCAGTTTGTGTGAAAACGAGGCCCAAAGACAAAAGTCTTAAACGCAAGCTTGCTAAAGCTCATGTGTCAGACCCCACTTTAGAGTAGGCTACAGATCGTTTTAGAATCCGTGCCTGAAATAAAACGAAAATTAAACCTTACATGCTGATTTGATTTTTGACTTTTGTGAGGAATATATGAAACTGATTATGTGGAAATCCAATTATAGCCTTTTTAGGCCTAATGTCCACCCTACACCCTACACTGAGCCCTCAAAAATGTACTGTAACTGGCATGAATCAACTTCATGATGAATTAATTCATGGCAGTTAAGTCTGTCAGGGTTTAGGGTATATAGGGTTAGAGTGGAGACTGGGACTCAGCCTTAGAGTTCTTAAGGTTATTAAAGTGAGGTAAAGTGTCCCATGGCCCCACCCTATAGGGGCATTAACAGGCGTTCCTTCCTGTGGTAATGCTTTGTGATGTAGAACCCATGGAATTTACAGCAAATCCCCT
>JAODXP020000008.1:12052793-12057793 GCA_027497455.2 Sardinella longiceps | reverse complement strand
AATGACATCATTCTACTGTAATAAATATGACACTTACAGTACCCGGGCTAAGGAGGGCATTGAAAGAACAATGGCCCATGTCCACTGTTAGCAGCAACAAGTTTGGCAAGATGGCAGCAGCAAAAAACATGTTCAATTTCATGCAGTGAGTAGCACCAATGAACCATGTTCAATTTCATCTCATGCATACAGTACCTTCACAGTGCTCTAGGCCTATTAATAATTGCATCATATAATTAATGACGGATATGACTTCATTCATGACTAATATGGCATGACTGATAATCGGCTGGATAATGCTAATGCTAAGATTAGTTTAAGCTGGGAACAAACCTACCGACTTTCTCAGTCTTTTACGATTAGAACAGCAGTCTTTCACGATTAGTGAGGTGCAGACCGACATGACTCAGGCTGGGCAAGACTCGAAGAAGGTCGGTCATGAGCACGAAACGTTAGTAATCAAGTTTGTTGGCATGGTAATGGACAGTAATGTGGGATTTTAGTAACCTCTAGAACGTACCAATTGAGATCTTATCCAACGTGTTTGATTTAGTCTGACTTGGTATGACAATTGACATGAACAATTCGTAGCATTGCATCATTAAAATCCTATCACTCGCAAACGTATTTCTCACCACGACTGAAACTTGTGACTACTCATGATTACCCGTGAGCCTATCCATGGCTGGGGCGTGAACATTCTCATGCGTATCTTAAATCGGGGAATGGCAGATAATCGGTTGAGAACTGTTGCCAGCATTAGACTGTTGTGTCCACTGATGATGGTGATGGTGGTTAACCAGCTCCAGTCTCACCTATGCAGGTCTGCTTGGTGGGAGTCCTGAGAAACCCTGTGTGGCATTTGCAGTAGTAGGATCCAGGCGTGTTCACACAGTCGCCATTGGAGCAGGGGTCTGACGCACACTCATCAAAATCTGACACATCGGGACACAGATGGAGGTTATTGAACACAGAGGAATGCTGTGTATGTGTGTGTGTGTGTGTGTGTGTGTGTGTGTGTGTGTGTGTGTGTGTGTGTGTGTGTGTGTGTGTGTGTGTGTGTGTGTGTGTGAGTGTATGTGTATGTGTGATTCAGAGAGAGAGAGAGAGAGAGAGAGAGAGAGAGAGAGAGAGAGAGAGAGAGAGAGAGAGAGAGAGAGAGAGAGAGAGAGAGAGAGAGTGTGTGTGTGTGTGATGTGTGTGTGTGTGTGTGTGTGTGTGTGTGTGTGTGTGTGTGTGTGTGTGCGTGCGTTTGTGTTTGTCTGTGTGTTTGTTTGTTTGTTTGTGTGTGGGGTGTACTATTGCTTAGCCTGCAAATATACTTCAAAAGACTGTGTCTGCTTGGCATATGGGAAAAATACTTAGGCTTGCTTTGAACTTAACTGCCTTACAAGAAGGAAAAATTCACTGTCTTCATTTTTCAAAATCTTTTGAGAGTCAAGGATCTCACCACTACAATGCTAAATATAAAAATAAAAATGACTAAAAATAACAATTCTACACTGTAAAAAACAATTTGTAATGCTTACTTGAAAAATGTGTGGAAACTCGTTGCCTCAAATGATTTGAGTAACTATAACTTATCTTTTTAGATGTAAAGGGCTTTTAACTTGAAAAGATAAGTTATCGTTACTAACTCATTTAAGGCAACGAGTTTCCAACATTTTCAAGTAACCATTACAAATCGTTTTTTACAGTGTAAAAACATTACCGGTATGCAGACTCATGGGCTGTAGCAGGTCTCTAGACAAACTTACTGCAGAAGTTAATAGACACAGTGAGTACAGTAGACTTACCAATACAGTCTCCTCTGACATCCAGCATGTAGCCCTTGTTACACTCGCAGCGATAGCTAGATGCCACAGGAATGCAGCGTCCGTTTATACACGGGTTTGGGAGCTGCCTGCAGTAGTCCACCGTCTGGTTCAAAGTCGCTAGGGTAGAGGGGTAGATGGCATAGTGTGACTTGTGGGATATCATACAATTATCTGAATACATATTACAGCATTTCTAAAATATACATACGCTGTAGTGTATACTTATATCTGAGTAGTCCGACAAGCTAGACTATAACATCAAAATGTATAGTCTGGCCATGAGCAATGCATTTGGCTCAATCCAAGGGGTGACAGTATTAGCAGGTGTCTTTTAAACTGCCACTGCATGCTGATAAACTGCCACTTGAGTACGTCTACAGCAGGTAACTGTCTATAAGGATGAGGTTCTACCCATCCACCCATCCATCCATCCATCCATCTATCTATCTTTCCATCTGTAAGATTGATATGTTATAGGCCTTCAATCATATTACATGTAATCTTACACATCCATCCATCCATCTATCTATCTATCTATCTATCTATCTATCTATCTATCTATCTATCTATCTATCTATCGTATGCAAAATGTGAATACTATATCACAAGGCTGTTTGTGGGAAATCTCAACTACATGTACTTAAATAGCAATGTAATAGTAATGGGTTGTGGTCATAATGACTGAAATGGTGTGGTTTACTTTACCATTGTACATGCATCCTTATCGTACACATCACAGAAATAGCCTACAATTCCATCCTGTTCTTGCTCAGCAGAGCCTCACTCACCATAGTCATACTGCTGGGGTATTTTGTGACCGTTGCCATTGACGGGCCTCCTGTGCCCATTCCCATTCACTGGAGGCTGGGGGTAGGGGTGTCCATTTCCGTTGACCCTGCGGCCGTTCAGCGTGGGGTCGTACTCTTTGGGGCCCTGGGGGTAGGGCACTCGGCCGCCCACGATCACTGGATCCCCCTCGGGGTACGGCCGCACCGGAGCTGCCTCCTGACACAGCCTCTGGTGCGCCTCTGTGGAGGGAGGGAGAGACAGAACAAAAGGGCTAGTCAGTATCTGGGACAGGATTGTACCTCACAGTCGCTCACAGTCGCTCGCTCGGTGCAGTCTTTTGTTGTCTTGGGGCTCTTACTATTTGTACTTTTTCTTCTGATAAATAAATGTGATGTTTAATGGCATTGAGAAAATGAGTTTGAAAAAAATATTAAACATCATGGTGTTGCATTGAATGCAATTCTGATTTTCTCAAAGGAATTCTTTAATTAACTAATCCCTGACACTGGACTAAAAAAAAAAATGAATGAAAATTGCAGGACTGAGCTTAAGTGAATGGGCATGTGTTTTCCATTTATAGAATCTAATAGACACCAATAATACCCATCTCCACATGTCTTATGCCACATATACAGGTTGCCGGCTATTCATTATCTGATCCTGCTGACGCAGGCAGTGCAACAAAAGACTGCACATTCCAGCCCAATTTTCCTCCATTACCACCCAAAACAGAACTGACCCAGGACCTGCTGGGCCATCAGGCAGCAGCGACACATTTATCAAGCAGCCCCTAAATCAGATCATAGGGCTGACGGCACAATGAGGGGGGAAAATAGGTCAGGTCTCAGGAGGGGAGACAAGGTGAGCGTGTGCCACGGAGGAGCGATTGGGTGAGGGGTGAGGGGATGATTTGCACCAAGAGGAAGGGTGGGAAGGTGGGAGGGTGGGTGGCCTGCCTGCCCGCTTGCTTGCTTGCTTGAGCGTCTACCAGCCTGCTGACTGAGTGACTGACTGACTGACTGTGCCAACGTCCAGCCCCTCCATCCCGTGAGCTCCAGAGTGCTGGGGAGCGTGCCAACAGGGGAAATGGGTGATGTGCCAGGGGCCCTTCTCCATCACCCTGACGCCTGCCCGCCTGCCCACCTCCATGCCAGCCAGCAGGCATGAGCACGGCTGACATAATCAAGACACACAGCAGGGTGGAGTGGAGTGGAGAAAAGAAGAGAGGAGTGGAGAGAGGAGAGGAGAGGAGAGGAGAGGAGAGGAGAGGAGAGGAGAGGAGAAGAGCAAGGCCATCATTTAACCAGCTTGACACACACACAGGGTCCAAACCCACAGGCACGTGTCTGTTCTCCTGCGTACGAGCAGAGATCTGGCTATTTATAGGAGACATAGTCCAGCTGGTCGGTGCAGCTGAGGCTATCAGGAGCAGGTGGGGAAGGAGGAGGGCTTGCAGTGGAGCTGATGTTCAGCAGTGTTACAGATGCTGAGAGTTGCAGTTTCTACTGAGCAAAGCCTCATTTTCAGTTTCTTGCTGGTAGGTTTGTGGTTGAACTATAAAGGCTCACAAAAGTTATAGAATTGTTTGAATTATACTGTATAGTACATGCAACACAGAAAGTTAAAGTCCCATGAAAAAAAGCTATTTAGCCAACGTGGGGAAAACAAACTTTAGCTTTTGGAGAAATGTGTGATCCAAATAGTTATGAAGAATTCCACCGATATGTTGATTTTGCTGGACTTTTCACAGTGCATATGTGTCCTTCATGGTACCTCCAGCGCTCAAAATTCTAGCGAATTATCAGGTCAGCTGTTGGTATTTGTGGCAGCAGCAAGTGGCTAGTTAGACCGTTGAGGACAGCAAGGCAGCTGGCAGCTGCCTCTGTGTTTCAGGTCAGATTCACAGTGTCACTTACGTCATCTCACTTCAACCACATGATATTTACAACAGCATACAGTATTTAGACCTCTTTACAGGTTAACTAAGTTTGTGCCACATAATTCCCCTTTAGGATTCGACTTGGAAACACTTCTTGAAAGGCCCTTTAAATAGATTAAGCATTCTTTGGCCCTGGGCTTCCAAGCAATTTTCAGCTTTTCAGCAAGGATATCAGAATTCCTTTCAGCTTTGAAGAAGAAGCTTCGCTTTCTGCCAACAGAAATTCTTCATGCATTAGACGTCTTCACAGAACCATAAGGTTGAAAACCCAATGTGCGTCGGGTGAGAGGGTTTGACTTCTTTGGCCGGCTAGGCATCTGTAAATCTCTGGTGCTGAAAGTGAACGTACTCTCTCTCCCCCTCTGGCTTAATCAGTACAGAAAGCCACTAAGAACACCAGGATGGTTTCTTTAGAAACCTCATAAAGTACTGAAAACTCTGTTAAGTTTTGAGTT
>JAODXP020000008.1:11960293-12045293 GCA_027497455.2 Sardinella longiceps | reverse complement strand
CAGGGGGAACCGACAAACCAAACATCTGCACCACACGCTCTATCTGCAAGCCAGACTGACAATTACCTTATCTGCTCCCCGACGAACCGCAGTTTATTTGACTGCAACGGAAAAGTACTGGGGCTTGACTGGCACTGAAGTGTCAAATAGATAAGTGTAAGAATGCCGCTTCTGCTGTTCAGATAGAGAACCAGGCTTCAGGCCCGTCCTGTCGCTTATCAAAAGCACGGAACCACTGAACTGCTCAACTCAGAGCATTGGGGGATTGGGTATGTTTATTTATACAGCAGAACACACTTCAGGTCAGATTATTAAGCTATGGAAGACAGACTGACTTTCCAGGGTTCAGGCTGAGGATAGCCGAGTCGTTCCTCCACGGCAGGCCTTTCACCACTGGCTATCCATAAAAATATTTCTCAGACACCCACTGAAATTCCTTCTGATAGGGACACTGAGGCCATACAGTGCTGGACTGTCTGCTGTGCTCTTTTCCTTCAGGGTCACAGGAGGGAAACGGGAGTTGCGGACAAACTTACCGAGGCAGCGGGTCTTGTCAGCTGAGGGCACCAACCCAGGGGGGCACACGCAGGAGTAGCTGCCCACCGTGTTCACACACCGCCCGCCGTCACACACACGTGGTATGGTGGTGCACTCGTCCACATCTGGCCAAAGTAAACACACAGCACATTGGTCTCAGCTTTCAATGCTATAAAACAGCCAAATGGGACTTTTTTTTTAATTGATGTATCTAATAGGCGACATGGTCACAAAATCTTTAAAAAAGGAAGTATAAACATTTATCTTGGTTGCTGAGATACTGGCATTCTATAACTCTTAAGGTAGACTATTAGAAACTTCTGTGTGACTATCTGGATATTTATTAGGCTACAAAAACTCCTCCATGGCCACTTGGCAGTCTGTTTGCCCACATAAATCGCCATCTTTGTTTCCATGGAGACACTTTGTGCAGTTATTCATGTCGCCTGTAATTCATGTCATCATTGTGAAGGAGTGTTTTGAGAAACAGTGTTTTATGAAGTGTCAAATTCCTCAACAAGGTATACCTGGTGCCAGGGGTATATAGGGCAACATCTGTGTGAAACACTGCAAAAACAAAACTGCTATGTGCTGCCACTAAGCATAGGCTACCATGCTTACAAATAGGCTAGCATAGCCAAAGTCTGTGCTGAAATATACTGCAATGGGCCATTTGTGCACGGGATATATTTAATCCATCTTTGTCTTTCACGTGAAGATGTGAGACGAATATCAGGTAGGTGATGGTTGAGCCCTGGCAAGGCTGGTAAGTAAATGCTTCCTTTTACAGTGGCCTAACTCCTGCTTACTGGAACAGTGGACTCAATGTGCGACTGTGTGTGTGTATGCTGTGTAAACTATACACAGATTTCACCACCCACTCTCTGGATTTTCCCCCAAATGAAAGAAAAGACTAATGGCTCTTAGAGCAAAAAATAGAGAGAAAACCTCAACTAGCTAGCATTCGGGTCTTATCAAACTGGTCTAAATGGATGTTATGCTGATGACTCATCATTCTCATGTTAGTTACAGAAAGCAGTAGATACTTCAAAGTCGGTGAGTCATGCTAAGAGCTCAATGTTCTGTTGGTATCTCGCACAACAAATTACAATCTTGAGTTTCGGACCTAAAATAGCTTCCTAATGGCTACAGACCAGGGTGCTTTAGCCTATTTTATGGCTAGATGGGTAGGCTAACAGACATTGAGACACACTTTGTAAATCTGGAAAAAAGATTGCTAAAGATTATTAAAACTGGAAAAAAAGATTGCTAAAGATTATTACAACAATGCAACAAAAAAAAGCCATGGCTTTACACATGGTTGGTCAAACCAAAACAATGTAACTTGACCCTCAACCATAGGTCACAAGCCACTGCCCAACGATAGCCTCTAGCACACTGATTACTCACCTGATTAGTACAAGCAGCCAGGGTAGTTTGGTTGTAATTACAATGTAGTCTGTGACAAACCACTGAGTCACAGAGGTAAGGACAGAGGGATAATTGGTTACAATTACATAATTCTCAGGTGGATTATGGGGTCTGGTCTGGCAAATTAGACCCCCGGAGCAAGGAGGGTGAAATTCCAGTGAAAGGAAATGCTACGCTCAATAATGGGATGCTAACACTAGCAACGGGTATTATGTGAGTTAGCAATTAGCAAGGCAAATGGATTGTAGGCCTTTACAGGAAGACTGCTACAGGGAGGTGCGAGAGACCTGGTTATTTTAGACACCAGAGCTTTCCAGACCTGGGTGAAGAAGACAGACAGTAAATCTGGGTGTGGGGTTGTCTGTTTGGCGTGAGAGAAAATGTTGAAATGACAGGCTGCCGCCAAGAGGAATGTGGCTATGCTGTTTCACTCGCCCACTGATGTGTTGGTTGATGCTGAGGGTTTCTGAATATCTGGACCTCAGGCAAAAATGAATTTAGTCTACTTGCAAAATAAATATTAGACACTTGACTAATGTCTCTTTCCAGACAATGTTTGTTTGATTAGGCTACCTTTAACAGTGACAGATAGTTAATTGAAAGTGTCTCATAGTTATGTTATGTATGTTACATTTAACTTCCATTTGTTCTTGCTTTGGGTTTATGTTTGTGCTTTTGGGCTACCCTCAACTTTTACCGTAAAAAATTATATGGGCAACTGTGTGTGTGTGTGTGTGTGTGTGTGTGTGTGTGTGTGTGTGTGTGTGTGTGTGTCTGTGTGCGCGTGTGTGTGTGTGTGTGTGTGTGTGTGTGTGTGTGTGTGTGTGTGTGTGCTGTGTGCGTGTGTGTGTGTGTGTGTGTGTGTGTGTGTGTGTGTGTGTGTGTGTGTGTGTGTGTGTGTGTGTGCGTGCGTGCGTGTGTGTCTGTGTGTGTTTCAGGTGCTTTTTCCCATGCCTTTAATAATAGTCCAAAAAGCAGCTCCAAACACCCACCATCTGTCTGCAGAGACAGCTGTGTGTATGAAAGCAACATACTCATTCACGGCCCCTATGTCAGTCCTCCAAAAAGATTTAGCTGTGCATTCCCCACAGGTAACATCAGCCGTGTCCTAGCAACATGGGGATGACAACCTGTTTGCCTGAACTTAATTTGATTTAAACCTCGTCAAACTGACAGCTTGTCATTGCATGACTCCATCGTCTTTGTTTACTTTCATCTCAACAGCACATTGATTATATCACCATCACCATGCGGCTCGTTATGGTTATATCAACAATATGAGCTATTCTCCAAAATGGAAAATGACCACATTACCACAACACCATATCCGTCTTCACTTAAAGTGTAGTTCTTGCCACTCTTAGCTCTTTTGCCAGTAAATATTAGCGGGTGCAAATGCATTAAAACACTAATAACATAATATAAGTAAGAAAAAAGATGAATAAAAATCCATATGGGTAGGCCTATCTATATAAATGAATATAACCCATCCCCCGATGACAAAGTGAAGATTATGTCAAGCCTACACCTTTGTTTCAAGTGAATTCCGACATCTACAACTGCTTGCCTTGGGGTAACCATGGAAATACTACTTCTGTGTCACTCACCTTCACACTTTTGATTGGCTTCGTTTTGACGGTGCCCAGCGGGGCACTTGCACTCGTACGAGCCCACGGTGTTAATGCAGTTGCCCCCTTGGCACAGTCCCGGAATGGCCTGGCACTCGTCAACATCTGGTCCACACAAAAAGAAGATCATATAAACAATCACGACAACATCTGGAAACTACCACAAGCAGCATGTTAATGTCACAAGCGTCGCAGTCCGCCAAGTGACTCAAATACAGACACGGACGGGCAAAAAAAGCTACAGTGACTGTAACGTTTGTTTCGTGTGGTGTGTGAGTGTGGTGTAAATGAGCCTATTTTGCCTTTTAAAATAAACCATCAAAAACTTCTGCTTCCTCCAGCACTTTCCTTGTACGCTTTGCTATTGCGCTCATGATTTTAACAGCCTCTGCGTAGGAAAATTCTACTTCTCCTTCACCAGGTTTGCCAAGCACATAAAACAAGAGTTGAGAGCTGCTAAATTTAACAGAGGCGGTTCGGTCATAAGCAGCAAATCACTGTTTTGTTTCACACAAACACCTGGACGGCAATGTTCAACCAATCCAGCGGTAACGCAGTTCTGTTATGGTGCCCCTAGCTTTTATGTGGCTAGCTAATAGACTCCATTATACATGGCTGGATGTTGAGCTCTCAGCTGTCTTTTTCACTCTGTGGTGGTATTGTGTGTGTGTGTGTGGAGTGCGATTCCAGTGGGCTGCGTGACTTCCTCTGTCCCTCTGGACGAGGGCCATGCCATGGCTCCCCATCCTCATCCCCATCCCCGTCCCCCTCTTCTGAGGAAGAAGGCTTTTTTTTCCTCTGACACCACTTAAAGAGGGAGCCGCCGTTCTGCAGTGACAATATGAGTGGTGGACAGAAGCCGCATTCACAGGGGCTTTAATATATCCTCCCTCTGCCCACACCCCAGAGGGAAGAAGGGCCCCTTGTGAGACTGACTGTAGGAGGGGTGGTAGAGACACAGAGAGAGAGAGAGAGAGAGAGAGAGAGAGAGAGAGAGAGAGAGAGAGAGAGAGAGAGAGAGAGAGAGAGAGAGGAGCCAAGGACAGAAAATGAGAAGGGAGAGAAAGAGAGAAGAGGCTAGGAAGAGAGAAGAAGAAGTGGGTCTGGGAGGTGTGTTTGTGTGTGTGAGCGAGAGTGATGTGTGTGTGTGTGTGTGTGTGTGTGTGTGTGTGTGTGTGTGCATGCACACGTGTGCTCTGTCTGTGTGTCTGTAATAGAAAAGTGTGCACACGCCACTGTTAAATCGACAGGCATGCTTAATGCATGTGAATCTGAGCTTCCCTCTCAAAAAAATTCCAACCCGAGAGTAAAACAAAGAAGGCCCTCTTATTTTCCATCATCGGTTATTTGTGGACTAAAATATTTAGATTTCAGGGACATCCACATGTGCTGGAACACTGCACAGGAGCACTGCTAACCCTAACAGTAGAGAGCTCTGCAGGGGGGCTGGGGTTGGGGTTGGGGGGAGGAGGGGAAAACACAAGTAGGTGCTATCTCTTTGCCGGCTTCACCCCACAGACCTGGCAGGCATGAGGCATCGGGCCATTCTCACACTCTCCCATCTCTCTCTCTCTCTCTCTCTCTCTCTCTCTCTCTCTCTCTCTCTCTCTCTCTCTTTCTCAATTCAATTCAATATTGCTTTATTAGCATGATTGATAGTAGCCTACAGTGTTGTCAAAGCATACCAAGACATAAACATACTGACTTTAAACATTAGAACAAAACAAAAAAAATAGAGGGTGACCAAAAGAGACATGAGGAGACTAAAAACATTAGGTCCCTGATTTTTCAGTTTCTTTCGGTCTGCCTGTCTCTCTTTAGCTTTCCTGCACTCTTCTACTGTATTTCTCTGATTATTTTTTCTCTTTTGGTATTCCTACAATGCATCTCCACCACGGATGTTAACACCCAGAAGTCCACTGCATCATCCAGCTATTTTGTGGTTCACTTCAGACACATTGTGATTACAAAAAAAAAGCAATTATGACATACTTTAAAATCCACTCATTTTACAATGAGTTATAAACTTGACCGACTGACTCAGTAGTGGAGAATTTTCCTCCCAACTCTCCTTCCTTCTGAATTTATATTAGCCTACTAATGTGACAAAAGTCATGCTCCCTCCACACTATACATCTCAGTCCATCATATCAGGAACCACAACAGATCGTCTGTCTTCCTCTATGTGTAACTGGGTCTGCTAACAGACTCTAATTAAGCCAACTGTGGTGAGCTTGGCACGTCTGTATCACGTCCAAGTGGGACTCCGTGTTTGATCAGCGAACCGTGATGACAGTAGACAACTGCCATGCCTTACTCAACAGAATATAAAACATGTTGGTGGTGATGTTCGGCATGTGGAAAAAGCAAAAGGCTTACAACACATCGTGCACACTCGCACATCTTTAAATTCTCTTTGCTCTTCTCAATTTTTGCTTATAGGTTTTTTTTGTCTGAGTTGAAAGACTGGTTTTATGGTCTTATTTCAACAAATTCTACTGTATTTGAAGGCCTCTTGTACATTATTTCTTGTATTTTCATTAACACAAAATAGTCGTCCTTTTTGAGTTGAGTTGAGTTGAATTCCAGCAGCACTAAACCCAGTGTAATCAGGATTATAAACACAAACATTGCGTCACCACAGTTTGAATGAGACCAGAGACCCAATTCATTTACTGTACCAAAATAGCAGAAACAGGGTCAGTTGAGTTCTTAATGGCAAGATTTCAAACTGGCAGAAGTGAAACTCGGAACACGCCTATCTAAGGCCCATGCGCACGATTACAAGAAACTCATTCTTTAAAAATCTGGTTGGCCACAACCACAACAGAAGACTACATTCATACTTATTCTCAACTTCCCCCCAAAATTAAGACATTTAATTGTGTACCTAATTCCTTTTTTTCCAAAAAAAAAAATAAGATCAGTCACATCCTGTGTGTCTGGCCAAGCAGTGATTTCATTCGGGCGGGAAACGTGCCCAAATGGCTACACCTGAGTCCTAATTAAGGAGGTAAATAAAGCTGGTCGCATACCCCAGCCTGTTATGTGTTGTTTGTCAACCCTTTCACCAATATGCTAAAGATTAGCCAAAAGCTATTCCAGATGGGGGATTGGTGCCAGTTTTCTCCGGTGATAAGGTCTGGCAGTGGATTAAAAAAAGAGTGGCTTTCCAGACAAGTTTGAGCTCTGATAAATTGCTCCAGTGTGCTGACGGCAGCACTGTATGGCTGCCATGAACTGTAGGCTCTCTGTTAGCTCTAGAGATCCTGCCAGTTGGACTGCATGGGGGGCATCCTCGCCGATCTGGTCAGTCTCTTCTCTCTGGCAGGGAGGGGACTGGAAACTGTGTTACACTGTACTGGTCATGTCTTGAGTGTGGGAGGGGAGAGTGTGTGTGTGTGTGTGTATGTGTGTGTGTGTGTGTGTGTGTGCACGTGTGTGTGTCAGAAGTTATGTATCTTTATGTGTGTGTGTGTGTGTGTGAGTGTCATAAGCAGTGTATCTTTCTGTGTGTGTGTGTGTGTGTGTGTGTGTGTGTGTGTGCGTGTGTGTGTGTGTATGATGAGGATATGTGTAATAATGTATGTGAGATTTGTGCATAAATGAAAAATACAGGTAGAAAGAAAGCCTAGAGTACAGAAGGATTGAGAGAAAGAAGGAAGGATGAATAAGAACAAGAATACAGTTCATCAATCTTTCCAGTAACAAAGAAAAGACACAGAACTGGGGAAAAAAACACATATGACGCCGTCTTGAACTGATTGGGGCGTTTTGCTCGGCTGAGAAGCGCCTGAGTGTTTGTCGTTCCTCATCTCAAGGCCATCAGCGCTTTGCTCAGGGCAGGGGGTTTGATCTGATGTGCTTTTCACAAGCTTAATGAGGCCACAAACAAAATGCTGTTTGTCTGTGATCGTGCCACGCCTGCAGAGAGGAGCGTCCAAAAACAACAATTATATTTGTGCTTGATGTCCATAATAATTGAAACCAGGTCAGTGTGGCAGTGGAGTAAAGCCACAAAAATAACCGCGAGAACAATAAATTAAAACACAGTTTCCAAACACGGAATCGCATAAGCATACGATATGTTAATGCTGTCAGCAGATTTTAAAACACTGAATGTCGTTTTTGAAAAAAATGATGTTTGATAGTGAAAAAGAAATATAACACCATCTTTCGGGAAATATTATTAACTGTATTACTGGTAAGAGCTGCATTTCCCAAAGCAACCTTGAACAAAGTGGTGATGTGAAAAAAATATGGACTGCTGACAAACCTCTTCAAACCTCAGTCAAGTGGAAGCCATCCCCCCTGCCAAGGATGGGTAGCCCCTTAGCACACACGCACATACACACACACACACACACACACACACACACACACACACACACACACACACACAGACACAGCCAATGATGAAAGATCAAAGGGGAGTGTGGGGACCTCACTCATACCTTCTCAAACATCTGCTCCATTCATGACAAGAGGGGTCTCCCTACGACTGACTACAAGGGAACTGAGTTAAACACAATGACTCCATAGACTTGCTTCTTTATCCCATTCGGACGAGTATGAATATTACTGTTCATATGTAATTTCACTTTTAATCAGTTTCAATTCTATGTTGAAAAGCTCAATTTTACATGATATATGCATGTTATCTGTGTGAAGAAAACGCCACAAGAGAGACAAATGGAATTGTGCAGGCTTTGGTCTTAAAGGGTTAAATGTTTTTGTCTTGTTAATGTGGATGCTTCTATTTGGTTCATCAATCTTCTTGTATTAGCTGAGTAGGCTTTATGGCTTGTGTATCTTTGACAAAACAGTGTTGCTGGGATTCAAAACAAATGGCTGGATTGTCTAATCACATCCTCCAGCACATCCAAGAAGTTGCTGTAAAATAAAACCCCATTCTTCCTCCACTTCTTCTACTTGGCATCTCAGTAGTCAGGCACATCAGGAAGATTCTGCCATGAGAGGCCTTGACAGTCCAGACACACTTCAGGGTTCCTCCGCCAGCTCCATATGCCAGGCACAGGTCCACACATCCACACCAGCCGTGGATGAAACACAAATTCCACATCTCCTTCAGAGGAAAAGGGAGCACGCTGCCCGTCCTACAGCCTGTCCGCCAGGTCTCACGACTTCTTTCGCATTTTCTCTCGCCCCCCCTCCACCTCCTGCCCCCCGTTCTCGGCCTCTCGCAGCTCTGATCCCTGATTTCGAGACACTTCTGATGGCACCGGGACGGACGTCTGCTCCACTTCCCCTTTCGTCTGGACTTGAAGCTGAGCTGGGAAGCGAAGCCGAGAGGCAGCATTATCATGCCCCCTCTTTGAATCTTTCCCCCTCTCTCTCTCTCTCTCCCTCTCTTTCTCTCTCTCTCTCCCTCTCCCACTTCCTCTCCCTCTGGCTCCAGCATGGGGAATGCATACGGGATGAGAGCAAAC
This sequence comes from Sardinella longiceps, assembly GCA_027497455.2. Taxonomy (NCBI): domain Eukaryota; kingdom Metazoa; phylum Chordata; class Actinopteri; order Clupeiformes; family Clupeidae; genus Sardinella; species Sardinella longiceps. The sequence goes on along the minus strand of JAODXP020000008.1, from coordinate 12,036,247 downwards.
GCCACAGGGTCGGGGAGGACAAACATGGCTACTGAAGCATCCACCAGGAGGATGGGGGTGGATGGACAGTTGTCTATTGTAAGCCTCAGTCACCATTCAAGAACATCCAACAATTGAGAGGTAAGACCTTGTTATGAAGTATGTGTGTTTATTCAATTTGTGCTAAACTACTGTGCAGAAAACATTGTAATGGAATTTTTGTTCATGTTATTCAATATGCCTTGTAGCACTGTGGACCTATTATACTTTATTTCAAATACTGGCGCCTGAGACATTAGTGCCTAAGACACATCTGAAAAGTTCACTGGGATATTTTTGAAAATGATTTGTGACACATTTTTGAGTGTGAGAGGCTACACAGCCTGGATAAGGCAAAGTACTTTGGAAAGTTGGAAAGAATCACATTCAAGTAAGCCTTCCAAACAGAACTGCTCTTGCCAATCAGAATCTATCTCCGTTAATTGTTGGCTTACACTTCTAATAGAGAAACAGGACAGGTCACCCGGATCCATAGCAAAAAGTTCAGAAATTTGTAGACTTTTTTTCCCGCGTTACAGCTACATAGTTTTGTGGCAATGATTTAAATTTTGAAATCATCATCATAAATTTTACAAAAAGATAATGACAAACTCTTTTCATATAGTATGCATGCATGTAGTCAGTATGTATTACAAAAAATAAATAGCCTGTTCATGCTAGTCATTTGTTTTAGGTCAATCTGATTCTGAAGTGATCAGACTGGTGTGAACGTCTCAACGGATCAATTGCAATCAGATTTACCCAAGACATTGATTTTAATGACTAGTGCTAGCAGGCCCAAAGGAGAAGGAGCAGCTGGTGGCACCTACCCTGGCAAGCCCCTGTGCGAATGTTCGGGATGAACCCACGACGGCAGGGCTGAGGCTGGGCTGGGCACATCTCACATGGGTGACCCCAAGCACGACCCACGGTGGCACAGCACAGCGTCTTAGTGCAGACGATCCCACTCACTTGTCCCTGGCACATTTGGTTGTTGACTTGGGTAAAGCAGGGGCCCGTGCGGTAGTCTGTGGAAACAGAATAAGACATGGGTTTTCAACAGGTGGTCGGTCCGTGACGACTCTGCACGCGGTCCGTGACATGGTTCCAGTTTCAATTTTAGTGTGTTTGAGAAATTATTTGATTTGAGAAATAAGCACAGCTCAGAGCAAAGGAATCATTTTACAGCTGTACTTTCAGGTGTTTATGACGTATCCATCACTCCAAATCAAATTAAGAATGAACTCTCTGCATAGTTTGCATAAATGTGGTGGTCGCTGGCTAAAATGCCTTTTTGTATGTAATTTGTTGCAAACTCCTTGTTTATAACAACCCTGCCCCACCCCCCAACGGTGGGCCGCCAATGACTTCTTTAGTCAGAATGGTGGTCCCGGAGACCGAACCAGTTGAAAACCACTGGAATAAGTAATGACAGGTAAGAGGATACATTGGTTAAACAACAGGTAAGTGGATTGACATAATAATGGAATTCATCTGTATTTATACTTTCATGATATGAATTTCATGATATGAGTCTTAAACTCACAATTCATGCCTGTCCTTGCCTTAACTTAGAATTAACTCCAGGGTTGAACAACAGATAAGTGGGTGGATATCACAGTGGCATTCATCTGTATTTCTACTTTCACACTATGATTGATAATTGTGTCTGAAACTCACAATTCATGACTGAACTTAGAATTAGAAGTGAACTTATAAACTCTGAATTCGTTGCATAATGTGAGAACATGGTGAGCCTTTTCAAGCACTTTCAACTGATGCAAGACTCTCAGCAAGAAGGAAATATCACATTTTGGCAACCAAAATGTTTGAAAGGAAAACTAACTGAACAATTTCCAGAATTCGATTATGAATTGATTACAATTGAAACTAAGCCCTAAGACTAATCATGTTGTGCTTTCGCCAGACTAAATAAATTCAGACGGGACAGAAAGCACTCCTGACTCCCAAACTCTTCAGAAAAGATGTCATTGAAAAGCCAATTTTCATATCTTGGTAACACAAACAAAACAAGAAAGCCAGCATGTGAAGTCAATTTTCCAGGAAAACACTTCATTCACATGAACGTCTCGCTCAAAAGGAGACCTTCAAACACAGACTATCCACTTGAGTGAATAAATATTTGACTTAAAAGGCCTCTGGCTGCTGCCTGAGAAAAGCACCACAAACACATCATGAAACTCTAAATAAGCATGTAAGCAGTCGGATTTAGAGTGGTGACGAGCATTATTGCTCGCAGTTGAGAAATCATTCCCCCCATTCCTGGGACCTAGGGATGCCCCCCCTTTAGACTGCCTCTTTGCTTGGATAGCGGAATCCCTACACCCCCATACTACCAACCCCAGCCCCCTACCTCCTTCCCCCTTGCAAACTAGACTGTGCCTTAGCTCCTCGAGCGCATCATCCCTGCAGCCACGGTGGGTAAACCCTCATAAAGAGCTCGCCTCGCAGAAAGCGTGCACATCTGCGGTGACTGTTGTAAATTGCTAAGCAAACGGTAAATACAGCTGCAGAGAGGCACAGCCGTCTGTGGCACTCTCAGCCGCCGCTTTTAAAACTGGGTTATAAACATTTACAGAAGACACTCGGAGACCCCACGTTTGGCGGCCGCACATCAGCGAGAGGGTCGAGACAGGATGAGAGCTCTTCCATGAACGGGGAAGATATAATAGGAACTGAAGATTCAAGGGGATTAGCAGAGAGCAAACTGTGGTCAGGCTAACAGTATTGACACAGAGAGAGAGCGAAAGTGGCAGATTCCTGAAAGACATACTGTAAATGTTAATGCTAAATTCCTCAAAAGTTCAGGATATAGCATTCCAATAAAAAAAAACTCAGGCATTTTTTATCCACATTCCATACTTGATGGCACTGCAAACAGACATGCATATTTCTGAGCAGAATTTTTGTTAAAGCGAATATAAAGTGTGAATACGTTGGAAACTCCATAGGCTACTCTGTTATTGATCGTTCAGCCTCATATCAGTAATCAAATCCTATAGATCCATCATCATGTGACTAATATTGCAAAATACCCCTGGCAGATCCGATCAGATCCCTAAAACCCTGTTCATTATTTCTGTCCAGACTTTAGAGTTCAAGCCCAAAGCCCTTAATGGGAAAAAGGAAGGCTCTAGATGAAAAGTGAACACCAGAGGCCCACATCTTACAGTCTCCCGCTCAAAGGACCACTGTCAATATTGTTTCATACAATACTAGGTGAGGGTACAAAAAAAATAAAATAAATAAATAAATAATGTGTGTGTGGCATATGCTTTCAAAGCATACCTCCAACGATCATGGTATGTTTCCATGGAATGATTTGGTTCAATATTTGGGTTTTGGGAAACTGGTTATTGAACGTATCCGCAAAGCAGACACTCGGGGACACAAAGAGATTTGCTTTCAACTCCTCTTTATTCGTTTCTTGTTTTTTCATTAAAAATAAGTTTGTACTTCTGATGGCTGATCTCAGAATGTCAGACACCCATGGATAATGGTCCATAAATGTTTTTGGAACCAGTGCAGCGATGTCGAAGAAAAGTGAAACTCAGCAAAGTCTACATTGCATGAGGAACTAGTGAATATTACTGTATGTCAAAGCTAATGTAACTCAGTAGAACCATTACTATAATAAAGACTGGGACTTAAATGGGACCTAAATATTGACAGTATCAACACATATTTAAAAAGAGATATCAAAATTGTAAGCCCACACCAGACATACACAGCAAATGTCTTAGATTAGTCATAAATTCTGGACTTGAATGAATGCAAAGGAATTTCCCCCGGGTGAAATACAAGAAGCCAACCACCAATAATAGGTAGGTAATCAGAAAGCAATCATGATGAATCTTTCCTTTTGGTTCAGCTGGTGGGTGTTGTCTGAAGTGAAGTTGACATTGTCTAAACACTGTAATTACAGAAGCAAGACAAAAATCCTGCCAATTGAACAAGACTGCTTTCGAGAAAATCTAGGCTTGGGTGGAACTGGGCTGCATCTCCGACACATTCTCCCTCAGGGTTTGAATTTCAAGATAGCAAAAACAAAGCCAATTCATTAAATGAGCTACATCAAGCTACAGACATGCGTGAAAGACCATTTTGACACACAAGCACAAACAGTTTGTCTGATCCCATCTCAAGTTGACCTTAATTCAATCAACATGGCTTACTTGGAGCTCCAAAAGTGCATTTGCTATTTCTTCTGCTGTTTAGGATTGCGTTACATTAAACCACTCTAATCACTGGCTTAACACATACTGTAGATTCAAACAACATGACAAGCATGAGAAACGGAGGAATCGTTTCAACAATTTTACCAACCCCTCTGTGTGTTTTATGGAAGATCTGAGATCACCAAGTAATTAAGAGTCCGGGATCAATGTCAAACTTGTTGCCCTGGATGAATGGGTTAGGACTAGGGTTAGGTTGACATTATCTGGGATATGATCCTGACTCTCAATGCTTTATATAACTGCTGGTTTGTTAACCCAACACATTTGCATATTATCTAATTTCAGAATGTCCCATCAAAAGAACACTAGAAAAGCATTCAGGCGATAGGGTCACTGTTACAAATTCCACATAGTGTTCCGGATCACCACCAAAATTTAGTCATGTATTCCTTGTCCGTGTTGTCAGGAAATCTCATCAAAATCCATTCAGAAGTATTTTACACACAGACAAACCAAAACTGATAAAATCATAACGTCTTTGGTAGAGGTAATTAATTGCAAAAGCTTTAGTGCAGTCATCACTGTGTCACACTGGACTCTAACCTAAGATGAATGCCGGCAATCAACAACACACCATTTCTGTGTTATTTTGATCAGCTATATAAATATCATGTGGTAAGACGTCACTTAAAAGAACATTTCCTTGACTTTTTTTTATACTGAGGTCTCTGTTGCCAAGATGTAAAGCATAGTCTACAGTGCTGTTTCAAACATGCTAAACTGTGGCTCACACAATCATACCATCAGAGGAATATTGGTAGCTACTACAGATAACAGACATCTATCAGATCTGACTAATGTTACAAATGATGGACATATGATCTCTATTGGCCTGTACATTTTTGAGATTTGGCCTGTAAATCTCCCAATTCCAAGGCCAATTCCAGTAGTATTAAATTTAAGTTGGTACTAGATTGAATTCTACCTGAGTGCAACGTAATCCTTTCTTGTCAACAAATCTGCATACATCAGTTTAATCAAATTTTAAAGATAATACAAGGTCATGTCATTTAAATCTGACATCATCAGCGCAGACAATGGCAAAACTAATTGGGCTTGGTGAGTTTGAAGTCGACTCCGTTGGAATCGTTTCCAGACAAACCAAGCCTGGGGAACCAGACCCACATCAATGAAGATGTAAAACGTCTGGCAATGAATGCCTGACCTCACATTGCAGGGCAATGACCATCATGATGATTTGAAGTTAAACTGAAGCATTAAAATTATTACCAAATCTCTTCAGAAATGCAGCAATCACATCAATCATACAGCCTCAAAAAAGCAATTTTAACTGCAATAGTTCACCAACTTGGACGAATAAGTATCCATAGTTTACCAGTAGGCAGAAATTCACTAGTTGAGAATAATATAATTCCCACCTCATGCAGAATTAGCTGTTGTGAATGGATATTTGGAGATAATACTGATTGGCTCCTGGGATTCTAGAATCTGACTAGTATGTGGGTAGCCCGACCTGTAACCTGACAAGCATACTGTAGCCTGAATATTGTTGCTAAGTCACTTTGGATAAAAACTGAACAGTGTGTGTGAGAGCAGTGCAAAAAAATAATGTCTATATATATCCACTCAACTGACGCTTGACAGAGTTCTCAAACAGAGACAGCCACTGCTGAGCCAGCGCCATGAGATGCCATCAGCGCCTGGATCCGATCTCCATCTCGAGAGGCCATCAGGAGGAGCAGAGCCTTGCAGTGGGCAGAGGCTGGGGAGGAAATGAGTCTGGGCCGACTGAAGCTCTGAGCGTTGGCTAGCAGGCTGGCCGGCTGGCCGAACTCTACCCCGAGCACTCTCTGCTGCTGCTGCTGCTGCTGCTGCTGCACACTCTTCTATCTTTCCTCCACACGGACAGACCCTCTGGATCTTCGTGTCTCGCGGCTCACAACCAGGCACGTTACACATGTGTTCCACATTACCGACCAGCCGTGTGTTTTTTCGGCTCGTGATGCACTCATAAGGCAAGCGAGCGAGCGACTGCTTCACCACTCCCAACCCCTTCCTCCTGCCCAAACCATCCTACCCCATCGCCTCCACTGACCTCTCTCTCTCTCTCTCTACAGCAAGATGGAATAACTGACTGCCTTTGATTTGCTCATTTATCTACAGCATTGATGGAAATTTCACTTGCAGACAACAAGCCTAGTGGTTTTAAATGTAGTGATTCCAGGGAGTGGCAGAATAATGCCAGTAGTGCCAAACATTTGTTAATTGGAAATATTCTCTGGAGTTCAAAGCGCGCTGGGAAACGAAATGCAAACTTTGATCGATACATCTCAACCGCACGAAATGAGCTTTGTTTACATGACCAAACATTTCCGACATTCGTTTCCATGCCAACACGCACCAGAAAAGAGAGCGCTGACAGTAAACTTCCAAGGTCTCTGCACACAGCAACCGACACCCTCTTGAAAAGATTACAGCCTGTCAGAGAACTAGCCCACTACCCATGGACACCCACGTCAACAGGTCTTCCACTTGCAAGTGGTGACAAAGCAGTTTCTTCTGCTCTGCGACCAACTGTGACACTCTCAATGACATGTCAAGACACACAGCTGTCAGAGGCCTGGTCCCAAGTCGAAGCCCAACACCCCCCTCTCGAAACTGGTGGTAGAATCAGCTGGACTCAGTGACTTGAAACACATTCCTTTCCCCCCCTGTCCGGTCTGATTAGAGAGGTGCTTCGGTGACAGTTGGAGGGAAACATTTACTTTTTCACGGCCTTTCCAGATTTTTTTTCTCTCTCCCTTTTTCCGAAACTATCTGTTCAAGACCTCTAAATCAGGCTGTCAAATGAGGCCCCTGTATTTAAAAAGTGAGCATATGACAGAGCAGTCCAACCCAAAACAGACCACATGGCAACGGTAACTAGGGTAAATGAAAGTGAAGTGTGTGAGTGAGCAGGTGAGGGTCCAGGGGGAGGAAGTGGGCAAGAGCTTTATGTAAGGGTCTCGAAGCTGACCTTACTGATGTACCTCACTGCCGTTACAGTACAGAAGTACATACAGTACTGTACATTGTTTCAGTTGACTGCTTGGCTGCCCATGGAATTCAGAAATATATGCAGTATGAGTGCTTCTCAAAGTTGAGGAAGCATGCTTGAAAGGCTGCTTTTCCGAGTATTTTGTGTCATTGTCTGTCGCCAAGCACTGTACCAATGTCAAGGATACTTTTGAAATTCTATGGAGGACAGAGTCCTTTATTCATAGATTTTTCAAGGATGCTCTGATGGAACCTTGTCTCTGTAGTGTACGACTTCCAAGGCTATGTAGGTCTATGTCTACCTACAATCCATTCATGAAATCCAGCCATACTCTGAAAGGAGATATCCCATGATAATGACTGCCTATCGGAACGCCATCACACGTATTTCATGGCTACATACTGAAGATATCAATACCATGACAATTAAGCATGGTTTATCAATGCTTTCACAGTAATTTTAATGATTCTGATGGATAATAGCATCCACGAAAAAGGAGTCACGTATTAAGGCAACGTTCTGTCTCACTTTGCTTGACAGATCTGTTATCAACAGTCTGATAGAAATATCAGACTGTAGAATGTTGAGAAGTCCCATTGAAGTGAATGGAGCATTCTACAGCATGTAGAGCAGTGTAAAGGAGACCAAAGATCCATGACGAGACGGGCTGCGACGTTCTAAAAACCTGCAACGTTCTAAATCTCAGAAACTGCGATTTCACATGTTAAATCTTTTGTGATGGCTTGCAACTGCTTTCAACAACCTGCGACGATTGATTCATACCGCTGCAAACACTTTCTAAAACCATCTCATCTCATCGCGGATCTTAAATTGGCCTTAAGAGGTCTACCTACAATCCTTTCATGACATTTAGATCAGCCACTGTATTAACCCAAGACGACTTCTAACATGTATCACATGGGAATGTATCACATGGGAATACGGTCATGGCAGTCTCCACAATGTGGCCATATACGCCTCTGTGTAGGCTACACACATTTCAGCTTCTTTCATCAGACAAGTGGAGGGAAACTTGATAACCCTCTCCACACACCTACATGCAATCATCCCACTTGACTTGGAAGCAAGGGATTATTGTTCTTGGTCTGTTTCATCTCCCTGTGGTGTGTGTGTGTGTGTGTGTAGGGATGTGTGTGTGTGTGTGTGTGTGTGTGTGTGTGTGTGTGTGTGTGTGTGTGTGTGTGGTGTGTGTGTGTGTGTGTGTGTGTGTGTGTGTGTGTGTGTCCGCTGTCTGTCTGATATCTTTCCCAGAGGTGCCCCAGAGGGCCACAGTAGGAGTGTCTGAGGTATAAATTAGGCAGCGGCTGACACGGATCCCAGCAGCAGCAGCAGTCCGCACCTGGGAGGACTGTGTGTGTGTGTGTGTGTGTGTGTGTGTGTGTGTGTGTGTGTGTGTGTGTGTCCATTTGAGCCAGTGATGCAGAGTTTGCAGTAAGGTGCTGTGTGAGTGGGGGTGAGGTTTGAGAATTACAGCTGATGTCTCTAATGAATCAAGAACCAAAAGCTTCTGTATGATCACCCAGACAACGAAAGCATCTCAGTAATACAGTCAAGGACGCATAGTATGGTGACAAACTTGAAATTGAAGCCCTCAAGCCCCTGTCTCTGATTAACATATGACCACCAATCACTAATAAAGATCTCAAAATCAATTCAAATCTCTCTCCCTCTCTTTCTCTCTCTCTCTCTCTCTCTCTCTCTCTCTCTCTCCCTCTGTTCCATTTGTTTTCATCTGGTATCTCCAACGGGCTGCTCAGAAGTCCTCTAACCCTGGGTGGCAGGCCAAGCTAGCGTTCTATCTCACAACAGTCCTACATCAGAGACTCCTTCAACAGCTTTGGTTTCCCCGAGTATTTTTTAGCATCCAATCAGTGAACAGATATTGAAGGTAGAACCATCAGTTTCAGAGTTCTCAAAAAGAACCTACTTAACTCGTTGTACAGTTGGTCGACACAGTGTAGATTAGCTCTGTTTTTTAAAAAAAAAAAAAATTAAAATTTTGAAAGTTCACAAAAATACTGTAGAATAGTAAGTATTCTTCCAACCCACAAAGAAGTAAGCGCATGTCTATTGGGAGTAGTCAGACTTTTGACACAAAAGTGAGTCTGGTCCACTAGGCTAGTGGGTGACTCCATGAGTAAGGTATTGGAGCAGGTACAGAGGTACAGATGGTCAGCGTCCCGTGCACATGTTTTGGAAATGAAAGGAAATGGAAGAGGATCTGCTATCACGTGGCCTTCTCTCCATTTCTCTCCCTGACTCTCTCACTGTTTGTGCGTGGGTGTCTGAGTATGTGGATGTGTGTATATGTGGATGGGAGAGGTAAGAAAAAAGAGAGAGAGAGAGAGAGAGAGAGAGAGAGAGAGAGACTTACTCCCTCCTTCTTAACATCGCTCTTACAACTCTTTCTCTCTCTCTCTACGCTATGATCCCTTTCTTTTTTTCCCCCTCGTTCTCAGGCTCCTTTCGTCCCCCCAGGCCCCCAGTCCCCACCTCCTTCTTAGGGTTAGTCACTTCCTCCATGAAGATACAGTGAGGGGCTGGCTGGCAGTCTGCAGCCCAACGTGACATGGGCCAGGCAACAGCAAAGTGAGAGCAGAACCCCCACACACCCCTTCCCCAAACACACACACACACACACACGCACACGCACACGCACACACACACGCACACGCACACGCACACACACACACACACACACACACACACACACACACACACACACACACACACACACACACACACACACACACACACACACACACACACACACACACACTATCCACCTCACAGACATAACAGTGAGACAGACTTTCCACAAGGGGTTTCTCTCTTACCTCTCTCACACCGGGGCCCAGTAAAGCCGTAGACGCAGGCACACCGGTTGGGTCCGATACAGCGCCCACCGTTCTGGCACTGCTGCTCACAGACGGCTGGAAAAGGAACATAACACAAGGGCCCAGACGCGAGCTCGTTAGCCTCACACGGAGAAATGGAGACAATAGACAAACACCAGAACACAGAAGCAAAACACACATACTTCAGGACACAAATAAATATGCAATCACTAACTAACAGTCAACTACAAAAGATGTTTTAACACAGGAAAATATCTGTCAAACACCATTTGTAAGTAAATATTTTGGTAGAGATGAGAAGTCGCAACGTCATCCGCTCTAAGATTGATGGTCTACAAGCATTTTTTTTTCAGGAAATGGCTATTTAGAGCAGGGGAAGGAACTCATTTTTTAATTGAGAACTGCATTCTCCATTACACCCATTTGGAGAAAACAGCTCATCGTATGGGGTCAGGTCAACTGCCAGCGCAGCAGAAGATCCTCGAGCTGTTTAAGTGATTAAAAGGTCGTTACATCCAGTTCTTCCACTCCACCAGAGGTCCAAAGAGTTCCTTTAACAGGCAGATTGGATCATTCAAAAAGGACTCGGTTTCAGGCTCTCATCCCCAGTCTTTCCCCTCCAACGCCAAGATGCTTTGGTTTTTGAAGTGATAAATCAAAGCGGCTCCGACTCTGAGTCTTCCACACTTGCTGAGCGCAGGACTGAACGAGGAGCCAGTGGAGGGTTTTTTTTTTTTGTACATTAGCATGTCTGTCCACTTCTCAACCTCTTACTACACCCCCAAACCCTCCGTTCTCACCCCCCCCCCCTCCCTCTCTCTTTCACTTATCATCACTGTCGTCCTGTTGCGTGGTAAACTGCAACTTGCAAATGATTTATGTCTACTCAAGCCTCCTGGTTCCTCGAGCCATTAGACAGTTCCAGGTGACCAGTGGATGCCTGAAAGGGGCTGGGGAGGTGGTTGGGGGAGGGGGGGGGTGTCCGGCAGACGCTGAGAATTATGGGCCCCCGCGCTTTATGGCAGGGCAAGACCCCTGACGAAGGCGAAGGCCTTCGTCTTCACAGGAGACTCACGAGTCAAGACCCCACCCTGAGGGTTCTGCCGTGGGTTAGGGCATGATGGAAGGTTTTAGGGGTTACTGGAACATCTGAGGGGTGAATCTCTAAAGAATGGAAAATATATTTCATGCAGTATCTAGATGAGTTGGAAGGTGAGATATTCTCAGAGTGGATGGAACATCCTCTGTAAGACAGATACAGTAGCTAGCGTTTCAGAGGCAAGAAAATCTTGACCATCGCAAAAGGACAATTTCTTGAACGTTTAGTCTATTTCTGCGGATTTCATCTTAAAACTGAAAGGCTTCCTGACAGATTAATTTAATCCACCTGTGAGATTGATGTATATTAAGTTGACTCATGCTTTTAGCAGACTTTTCTATCTGAAGCAACATGGACAGATGCAGGAATCAAACCCAGGTTGCCCAACTGTCAGTCCCACTGTTCTGACACGCCCCAACACACCTGTAGCTACAGATGTTCTCGGCTAAATATTTTCAGTCGTTGTCAATCTTAACTTTACAGACAGTTAGCCTAGAAATCTAGACGTACCCTAGCAAATTGATTTGCTCGTCTAACCATCCGCCATAGGGAACGCTGATATTCAACCATTTTTGAGGGTTGGCGTGAAGGAATAATCACAGGCTTCTCAGGCAAAAGCTGGGAACAGACCTTTTACGATTAGAATGCGATTGAGTGAGACAAACCTACAGACTCGATCTGGGACGATTCAGAGTCGTTTATGAGCACAAACCTAACAATTGAGTTGAAATAATTGAGATTGAGTCAGTAGGTTTGGCTCTTTCAATCGCGTTCTAATCGTAAAAGACTGAGAAAGTCAGTAGGTCTGTTCCTGGCCTTAACAGACAGTTGTGATTGTGATAAATCCATATTCAGTGCTTTGAGCAGTGTAGGATGAGGGGATGCATTACTTACCTTGTCCACAGTGGGCCCCAGTGTAGCCCTTAGGGCACTGGCAGTGGTCCTCTGCACAAGCTCCGCCATTCATACACCTGATACTGCACTGCTGAGCTGCTGCTGTAGAGACAGTGAGGAATGTCAACTAACAAAAACAGGCCGTCAATGACAGACATGTAACATAAGAGCTAATGGACCGCTTTTGTGGGAGGCAGACAGACGTACGGTAAAACAAACTGAACAAATACAAGACGAGGATTCATGCAATTTTTTAAACAGGGATGGGCCCTGTTCAAGAGCTACAATCCCCATCACCACAAAATGCAAAGCTTAGCACTTTTATTTTGTTGGTTTGGATGATGTTCTGTTGAGTCAACACAGTATTCATTTCCCATTTTCAAACTAAGGGGATTCCAGTGAAATTATTCCAGTAGGACGAGTCATAAGTTTTCTCTGTGACTTAAGAAAGCAGGATTTTTTTTTTCCTTCCCCTAGGGTCACTTAAAAAAAAAAAAAAGAGGAGGACTTACAGGATTTGGTCCCACAGGTTGGGGCAATGTGACCACTCGGACAAGTGCACATGTTGGGGCGTGAGCAGAAACCATCTCCACAGCTGTTGCGGCATATGGCTAGGAGGAGGAGAGGGGGACAAGCCAACATCAAACACACAACATGTGTCAGCACTGACAGCTGTGGAGATAAGGTGTGGGCTATCCAGGTCAAAGTCACAAGCACACTTCAATTGCAATAATAACATGACACAGTGGCAGCCAGGTAACCTTTCTAGAGCCTACTGGAGGAGACGGTAGCCTACATTTTCTAGTAATCCAAATCTTAACTATCCATGTACCTATGCAAGGTTACAAAGGGTTAATTATTAGACATCCTTAAATTGAAATTGAACTGCAATGCCTTTAACTACAGGCCTATCTTGCATTTAGCCAGACAAATAACCCTCCAAACATCTGTATGGTAATTACCTGTGCCCCTAGGTGACATAAACTCATGTATCTGTCTGTCCCACTGACCAACTCGTGAGACAAGTTTGTTATAGACATCTGGTGCACTACTTACGCACGATACACTGATTGCCCCCTGGCAAAGTTTTCCAGCCTGGACAGCAGTAGGAATGAAAACGAGATCCACACACATTTGGTCTGTAAAACAGTTAGGATATGCGGAGTTGATTTCGAAGGGATACATCTGCATAGGAACAGCCTTGAGGTTGGCTAGAGTAATTTATTGGCACCATTGAGGTAATGTATTTTATGCGAGGTCAACACAAACAAGCGAAAGCCATGCAACAGGGAACAGTCTAGTGTTTCTACTTACATGACTGAGTGCTGGCCAGCAGCGGTAATTAATAAATAAATAAATAAATAAATAAATAAATAAATAAATAAATATTCTGGGGATCTGGACAGTACCAAACTGAAAATGCGCATTGACAACGTAAATAGGCTACATAAACATTTGCATTGCAATGTTTTGTTTTAAATTACCTTATCGTATGCTGTTCATCAACTCATCATTAGACACATTATCAATATAAGTGTACAAAAACATAATCTACATCATACATATAAACAACAGTGTGACGACAAACAGAATATAAAATCTTATTAAATTTCAGGAAAGCAGAAAGTAGGATATTTTCATTTACATCCTGCGCTAGAATGCTTGACAGGTAAATGCAAGCAATGGATTAATTTGTTAATCCCTTAAAATCTGACACAATATCTGAAAAATTTCATCCAGTCTTACCCCGTTAGAGCATCTTGTTTTCCACGTCTGCGTACCCTGCTACTTGTTGCCGAGCCATCATATTGAGTCCTCCCGTGGTTTTCAGGACTCTGTCCCATTGCAGTATTCACTAGAATGCCCAATAAACTCACATATCCAAACACGAATGCCATGGTCCACTTTATCCACATGATGAATATTTGGTTAAAAACTCAAACAGATCAATGTTCAACCTAATACTAACGGATCCCGCGTAAACTTCCAACTGGCTAGAAAAAGTCCATCTTTTCAAGACAGAATAAAACAATAATAACTAAGATAAAATCTGCATCGCCCTCGTCATACAAATGTCCATGTAGACATAGTAAGCAGCGTGTCTATGGATCCAGAGAGGGGAGAATTCAGAGAAACTCCAGACACACACGAGCAGAAAAAGTGCGTTGGTTCAAATGCGGTGGTTGCACAGTGCGCGAAGAAGAGGCTCCAGTGGTTGTGCGTGTTCTCCTGGTGTCAGATGGTGCGCAAGTCGCAGCAGCCAGCAGCGTCCAGACTGCACCTACAGGCTATGCTGATGACTGGACAGACAAATGCCTCCTCGCAGCTAACTGGCCCCTGGAGAATTACCTACACGTGTCTGGCATGTTTATGTATGCCCCACGGTTAAGTGACGTGCTTTTGACCGGTCCTTAAAGCAGCAGGTAAAAGGCACTTTTGTCACATGGCATGTAAGGTAAACAGTAAAGTAAAAGTAAAGAAATAGGTATAGCTGACCGTCAGGTGCACAGGCCAAACAATTTCTAGAATTAATTGATAACAGTTCCGAGTTGTAGAAAAACAATACCGAAAGATGAAACCTTGTGGGTGGTCGTCTGATGGTTAATCCTGTTCAAACTGCGGAATTCATCCACCCATACATTGCTCTTGCTGTATATAAAACCGAATGTGTAATTTACCCTTTTTTTCACTGCGAACCGCTTTGCCACCCCCTCTGGCATGTTTGTCTGTAAAAGTAGTCTTCAAACATTCGGGAGAGGCTGCATCCTGTGTTGCATTGAACTTGTTCACCTAATGAAGCGTTTGAGCTACATCCTTACCATCTGTTAATTAGAAAGGCAAGTGGAAGTGTTATGTGTTATTACAACACGTCAAATAAAACGTGCTTCTAATTATAAAACATTCCCCACCCTTTCATTTCGCTCTTCTATTAAGCCTCTCTTCAGAGAGACTGGGCTATTATGAAAATAGAGTCCTGACCCCTAGTGGACATGACTGAGAGATGCACGTTAGTCATTTATTGAAACGTTTGCAGTGTACAGTAACTCAGTAGTAGGTTTTAACTACTGTAACACTCAATAATACTTTATTATTACAGTCTTTTTTTCTTAAAAAAAAAAAAGAAAAATGTTTGAGCATTTGACCTGAAACACAGACACATTGCCCCAAAGTAAATATCCACAACTAATGTATAAAAACACATTTCCTCAAAAAGCAGATACGAAGCTGCACACACAGAAGAGCACATGGAAAACACTAGAAAAGCACTCGGAGAACACAGACGTCCGCCATGGCAATGTGGTCACAGACACAATATAGATTCCAGATCATGTTCTGGATCACCGATCACCACCAAAATTTAATCAGTTGTTACTTGTCCCAATAAACATGTTATCCGAATTTTTCGGCCTACTTTTCGAGTTATGTTGAACACAGATGGACAGACAGAGAGACACACGCCGTGAAAACATAACCTCCTTGGCAGAGTTTAAAAAAGGGCACTACAATATCAACAAGCAGTATGTCAATAGATATTACATTATACATCATTATCAGTTACTGTATGTATGTGTCCAGTCCCCTTGTCCCTGCTAAGGCAGGCAATTTTCTCCTATGACCAAAAGGTTACACTTTGGGTGTTTCCCACAAAAGCTGTGTAATTTTGTGTTCTTTTAATGACACTCAAGCAGTTAAAAGGAACAGTCTTAACTTGGCTACCCATGTATTTAGGTACTGTCAAGATGACTTGTATGCACACTTTTACAGTTAAGTGTTTAAACAATCTCATATATTCTGTTAGCTACACCAACTGCCTCATTTCCAATGTATAGGGTTGTGAAGTGAACTTGTGAACTTGTGAAGTTCATGGGTTCATTAATATCTTCACACTGTCTGTGCTCCATTTCACCTGTGTAATACAAATGCAATACCCAACAAAGGGATCAATGTCTGTATTTAAAGACTGCAATATCCTCTCTCAGCTATTTCTGTAGAGTAAAAAAATCAAAGTAAACAGAATATTAATTTCTAGTAATACTTTTTTTTCAGTATTTTTTTCATCAATACATGCATACATGTTGTATACATTTTGCACAAATTCTGTTTTGTTTCTATTTAGGGGCACATTGTCATTATTGACTTTATTGGCAAAAAAGATTTTGAGTAACTGACAGAATTGTTTAGTTTCTTATCAAGTACACCAAACATACATTAAAAAAAAATCTTCAATAGCCTAACAATCTTTGATTAATAAATCTATTAATCAAAATATGTCTAATAAACACCTAGACTTTGTGTTTGTAGACTACTATTTTTAAGATTCTATATTGAAGTGAGAAGTTACAGTATGTGCTACCTATAAACATATAGGTAGTCACAACACACAGCTTAAGAATGGGCTTACATGCAATATTTTACAATGCTGAATTGCATTTTACTGAGATGTATCTGGTGTACAGAAGCCTGAGATTACGAATCAGTGCAGATTACCGAGATTTTGATTCAATGCAGATTACCAAAACACATCAAAGGTCTGTTTCCCAATAGCATAGTTGCTAACCAGTCAGCAACTTAGTTAGTTGGCAATGGGTAATTGCATTACAACCAATAGTTGCTAACTTAGTTAGCAATATGCTTTTGAGAAACAGACGCCAGATCACCCACTGTGTCTTGGGTTCAGTATGGAGTGTGTTGGCATGAAGGCATGTTCATATCCAGAACACACCACTGTCTCTGTAATTAACAAAAACTTTTGAATGAAAAGAATTAGACCAACACTTTCAGTGAGTTCCGAAGTGCAGTGTAATGGTGGCATGTCTTTGTCACAAAACTAAAAACTAAACTATTTGTTTACAATGTTGCACATAAATCAAATTGGAACAAGAACAAAAAATATCCATCTGTACTCCTGTCCTTCTCAAAATGAGAAATAAATACAAACAGTGAAAACACTGCCCTCTGTCTGTAAAACTGTGATTAAAATTAGCACTTGACTACTGAGGAATGAGCTGAGGAATGTCTCTGTGTGTCATCACTTTCATGTCTTTCTGGCTACAGTCGTATCTTGCCTGACAGGATGTCATCAAACACAGCTTTAGTGAGGGGAATGTAGTCCTTCTGAGACACATCGAGGAAGTAGAGCGGATCCTGGACAGCTTCGGGACTAAATCCCTCCTGAACCAATTTCCCCTTCTGCTGTTTGAACGTCTCTGTGACATCTATGCTTGTCTGAGGATGGCAGGGGAAAGGAAAAAAGATCAAGTTATGTTCCCCTCGGTGCAACACCTCAGCATTCATACAAAAACAACTTACAATTTAATTCAACTGTATTAAAAACACTTTGAAGAACTTAAAATTTGCATACATAAGCAACGATCAGGAAGCACTGCATAATATTACCCACCAAACACACACACACACACACACACACACACACACACAGCTTCAAAACAATATAGGACTTCTTTGCTAAAAATAGGTTGCACTCAAAATTTCACTGAATAGATGTATGAGCATGTGAGTATACCTCCACTCTAAGAAACCATGGCCATGCATATGCGGGAAGATTCTGGACCAAATGGCTGTAAAATTTTGCACCATCCAGTTCCTGGTCAGGCTTCAGGACGACGGCAGCCATACCTGCTCTTCCTTCATATCCTGTTATTGAAAAAGAAATATATCTAAAATGTTTTTTTTCTATTTCAATTTTTGACAAACATTACCAACAAATTTTGTGTGACAGTTATTATCTGATGTTTACCATCTTCTCTTTTATCTATAATTGACACATACCACATGCTTACATGTCGCATGTGATTCAGAATCAGATCAGATGTAATGACATCTTTTACTCAGATTTTTGGAACAAAATGCAAGCTTGGAAATGTGTTTCGCAAGACATCGCAAGATGTGTTTTGTACTTAATGTCTATGTGGTTTAATTTTACAGCAGTTCTGAATTAGCTCTTTAGTGAGGTTGATGCTATTCTAGTGCACTGGGTCATGCATGCTTGCTTTTCTAATGCACTAGGCTGTGCATGCTTGACAATTCTGCAACAATAGTGAGATAGAACATTAGAAACATTAGAATGACAGACCATATATTGAGCAAATGTCGTTTAAATGAACAATCTTGGATAGTTTAATAAGACAGCTTACAAAATAATAAAACACAGAATATAGTTAAACACTTAAAAACACACACACACACACACACACACACACACACACACCTGGCACGGAGACTCCGTAGACATTCACATCCTGGACAAAGTCCAGACCTCCCAAGATCTCGGACACTTCAGTCGTAGCGACGTTCTCACCTTTCCACCTGAGGGAAAACACATGAATAGCCACACTAATTCACAACAACCTTCAATCCTTTTGAACCTCCATGGCTCCATTTTACAAGAGTTCACCTTATTGTTGTAGGAACAATTTCTGATGTAGCACAAGTCACGTATGAGAAATGTTCCTATTTTATTAGCAGCACTAAGCACATAAACTGATCATTTCCTCTGATATAGTTGGCGCCATCAGCCTGATTCAAACCCACAGTTTTCCTGTTTCCAGTGTTTAATAAAGATCTTATGTTTGGCGGCTCAATGGTGTTTTTTTGCCCCCAATGGCACCTTCCAAGCAGCACAGCCTAAAAGGCACTACCCTTACCCTATTCCTAACCCCTACAACCCTTACCCTAAACTAAGTGGAATAGTGCCTTGAAGGCAGCGCTGCCTGGAAGGCACCGTTGAGGGCAAAAAATACCAAAGACCTGCTTGGCTGCCCACTCACTTGTTTTTATCCTTTACCAACAGCAGAGGGCGCTGAAGGTCAGGGTATATGAGAGAGACAACTTTGGTCGAGTGCAGCAGGGCTCTCTGCTCCTCTTTGAGGGAGATCTCCACCACTTCAGGGAGTGAGGGAGCATGACGAGACAAGGAAACAATCCATGAGCCGCCCTGATTCTCTTGCACACTTACACACAATGCAGCCCAAGACTAAGACAAGCAGGGAAAGACTAAAAGTAGAAACAGTTGCGTTTCGGCGATTTTTTTTTTCATGCTTAGTTACATACCATGTGATGCATGAACAAAATGTTTTTTTTTGTTTGTTCGTTTTTTAAAAAACAATGATTATTTTGTTGGTACTAATTGGCATTGTTAGAGATAATTACACTCATAGGCTGAAGATTGCTCTACCACTGACCGTTTTTTGGATAAGTCAGTATAACATTCTGAAAGGCCTCTACACTCTTCAGTATGAGGAACCCTAGGTTTCTGGGTTTGATGTCGAAGCTTGCTTATACCATGTGTAAAATGAGAGGAACCACAATCTTCATAACCGATAATTAGGTGTGGGTGAGGGTGTGTGTGTGTGTGTGTGTGTGTGTGTGTGTGTGTGTGTGTGTGAGAGAGTGAGTGAGTGAGTGAGTGAGAGAGAGAGAGAGAGACCTCTTCAACTCCCATAACTGGAGTACTGAATGCAGTGCTCTTCAAATCTGTTCCCTCCACAAATCACTGTGCTGTACCCTTGCGTCATGCAACTGGCAGGCAGTCTCTGCGTCACACTGTCACCGATCACTACCTGCCTGCCAGGCAGTACGGAAGACAAACGGCCACATTGTGACCCCGCTGTCCGAGACCCCTCAGTTAGATGCAAGCTTTTGACCCGATGGCAGAGCTTCACTAATGATCCTATTGTCTCTTTTAATCTTCTTATCATGGTAACTGCTTCCAATGGAAGCCCCTCAGCTCTGTGTGTGTGTGTGTGTGTGTGTGTGTGTGTGTGTGTGTGTGTGTGTGTGTGGACTGTGGAAAGAGAGAGGGGAGGGGTATTTATCATTTTTCTTAGGTCCGACTCTTCAGACTCTTAGGCTCTAATTGGAGCTTTTTTAGCTCATCTGTAACGTGCGGGCACACACACACACACACACACACACACACACACACACACACACAGACACACACACACACACACACACACACACCCCTCCTAAGGCACTCGAAGAGGGGTGGGCCCTGCGTCATTGCGTCTGGGTGGTTTTTGTGAATGGCTGTTGTGTTGTGGTGGCCTGAGTTCTTGGCCTCTATTAACTGCCCCTGCCAATGCCGATTAGTCTCAGCCAACACTTTCTCCAGGGCGCCAACAGTAGCTAAGCTTGACAAAAAAAAAAAAGAAAGAAAAAAGGAAAGAAAAAACACAACTTACACAGATTTCTCTGGGTGAGATGCACTCTCACTCTCTGTGTGCTCGTGGGTGACTGACTTAGATGCTGTTCATTCATATGGGCATTGAGTAGAGGAATCCACAATAGGGAAGAGAGCGGAATCTCAAAGGATACTGGAGAGTGGCAGGAATGTTGGCGGCTGTGACGAATGGCACAGAGCATCAATCTCTGCCAGAATGCCAGAGCACAGGGGGGCAAGGCAGGGGTCCAACAATGAAGAGTTGGGTCACACGAGGCCAATGGTGGCAATGTTGAGAGGGGGGTGCACAATAGAGGAAAGGGGGGCACAACATGCAAAATGTCCTCCCTGGGAAATTTATGGGCCTTGGAGGGAGGGAGGGAGGGAGGGAGGGAGAGAGAGGGGGATAGAGAGAGAGGGAGCGGAGGAAAAGCAATGTGGCAGATATGGATGAGTGTGCTTCTGAGAGGAGGAAAGGAGAGATGAGAGGGAAGAGGAGAAAGAGAGTCGGGGGGGGGGGGGTTTAACAGTTTAACAGTGACCATTTAGTCACCTGTTTAAACACTCACTGCTCTTGGGCTACTGCGCCACAGAGTAGGATACTATAAAATATCTGTTTCACTCTCAAAAAAGATCTACGCAGACGTGTGGCGACGGACTGGAAATTCAGTTTTGGAGGCGCTGATAAATTACTACACCACATACAGTACATAGAGGCTTCCTACACTAAGAATAAAATAGTCTCGACATCTGGATCACATTTTAATCCCCCTATACAGTGCAGCATGTCTGATTTAATATTGCAGTCAATGTCAATCTGAGCAATCTGTAAGAAAATTGAAACAGAAAAGAAATGGGTGCTTTGTCATGAAAATACTTCAACGCAAAAACCCGTCAACTGGTTTATCAATTAATAGCAAGACTAAGGTTCTTCTGCAGCTGTGTGGAGACACTGCAATAGGTTTCCTTAAGCCTCTGACCATTTGAAAAAGTACTTTGGTTTATATGAACCCTATAATTATCAGTGTACATGCAGACTCCATTAAGTAAAATTCTTCCAGAGGCATTTATGAAAGTAAGCAATCTTAAGATTTTTTTGTTTTTTTTAAAAAAGAGAGAATAGCGCTAGACTAGAGACAAAATAATATAAAGCAGAAAAAGCATGTTTCAACTCTATTTAGAGCGGCAGCATCAAACAAACAAAAATACATTCTGGCTGTTCAGCGTAAAGACAGACTAAGGCAGTGGATTCTTTTGGGAGTCTTTGCTGTTGAATTGCAAAGCCTTGCTCGGTGGTTTTGGCTACTTTGAAATCCCAAAGCCCTGGGTCAGGGACGAATAGGATTCTTCGTTTTTGACCTGACCATGCGGCAATTTGTGGTCTGTGACGTCAAACACTTAAATAATACTGAGAACGAGGCATGAGAACGAGTTTGAGTATAAAGATATTACATAACAACCTGTCAACAACTGACTTGCATCTACAGTAGGCGGCACAGAGTTTCACATTTTATCGGTAACACAGGGGGGGAGAATTAAGTTAGACTTGAGGAAGAACATTAAGTGTACCTGAACGTGTCTCCAATGCGGTCTCGGAAGTACACAAAGTCTTTATGGTCCTGCAACATCAAGTCGCCGGTGTTGAAGTACACATCACCCTCCTGGAAAACATTCCGGAGCAGTTTCTTCTCGGACATCTCCTTGTTCCCAGCGTACCCCAGGAATGGGTTCATGCCCGAGACGGGGGCCACCAGTATGCCAGTCTCCCCTCAAAACAACACAGAGGTCAAACAATAAGTGACTGCTTGCTTTTACCCAAATCGCCACTACTCAGTTTCAACTGTGTCTGTCCTTTCCTAACCTTAATTTATTCCTGGGAACTACAAGTCAGAATAATATAATAATATTATATAGGTGTACTACAGTTATAATATAATAATATGTAGGTATACTATATAGTAGGCCACAGAAGAGACATAAAACACTATATAAAGCCTCAATATCTGACTGAAAGCCGTGATCCATCATATCACAGACATACTTGCAGTGCAGAAGCATTTAATAAAAACTGCCTTACACAGACAAAAGTCACATGTTCTTACATCACCACTCAAACCCAATCACCACACACCTTTCTTTGCTCTTATGCATCTTCCTGTGTCTGTACGGACTGGCTCGTATGTGTTGGGATCACATTTCAAGAATTCAAAGGGCAAATTCCGCTAGGGAGCAAAGAATACACACAGCAATTCATGTAGATTTAATTAATCCAATGCATATGAGGTAATTATTCTGCAAGTATTGTAGGATGCAATTATATAAAAACATGAACAAGGCATTAGACAAGAAACAAATATATAATGTTGACAAATTCCAAAAGAGGGTGTATATCCACAGTCAGGATATGATGCAAGCAAAAGCCATGGGAACAGAAAACCACTCCAGAACAGACTTACCTTGTTGAAATAACCTGCACGGCCAATGGGTCCGATTTCATTGGTGTAGTTGAGAAAGCCAATGCTAGCCTCTGTCAAACCATAGGCCTCACGGATGTGAATTTTGCCAAACCGCTTGGTGAATTCCCTCCAAACATCAGCTCTCAGGCCACTCCCCGCTGCTATCCGGACCCGGTGTGCGGTCTCGGCTTCTGTCTAATAGGAATTACAACCAGATTACCAACATCATAATGTTAGAGATTGCACATAATCCAGCTATTCAATTAGTAGATAATGTGTACCATCAACCATAATTTTGAGATGATGCCAATGCAAATTGGGATTTGAGGATATGTTCAACCCATTTTGAAATGTAACACATTAAATGATAAAGCACATAATCACTTTTTGAGTTACTGTGATGAGAAAGATATCCTGGGGACAATAGGCCTCCTTCAACAGTGGACTAAGGCTGAACCATCTGTTAGACTATCCAGTTTTTTGTGTCCAATTCCGCAGTACCTTGATCACCTGTATGTTTACTGAAAGGTGTTCATCATCCATAAAACAATATCCTGACTTACACGTCTTGCCATATATTTCCAGGTATGATTTCAGTGACGACATAAGACTGCATCTGAATGCATCACTAAGGGGAATGCATGTGTCTACTCATAAGCAAACTGGGCAACTTGGAGGACGTAACAAAATACAGATATCTACAGATTAAAGAAAGAAAAGGTATATAAGACAACACTTTCAAGTTTTGTGTATCAACATCAAATAGGTGATGCTTGACAGTTAGGGCCCTATCTTGCAGGCGGCGCACCATGCCTTCGTGACTCGCGCAAGCTGTCATTGCTATTTTGTACGAGCGCATTGTTCGTTTTTCTGTCAAGTAATTCACGTTGTCTAACTAGCAAGTGACTTTGCGTCCTCGGAGGTGTGTCAAAGGTGTGGCTAGGCGCGAAGCGCAAAAGATGCTATTATGCAGACGCAGAAAGGGATCCGCCAGTGACTGGAAAAACCTGGTCATTCGTCAGTCACGCATTCCTGAAATGCTATTTTATGGACGCACAATGCAATAGGTAATGCAGTCCTTGTTCCAGCATAACAATGACGGCCACAACAATAATTATTACAATCGGAAAATCATTATGATGCTCAGGAAGATGTGGTTAACCACAATTTATTAGCCTGTAACAGAAAACGAGTGAGGATATAAGAAGGGGGACGTTAAATGGAGAATCAAGTTTACTTTCGCTTTCGAATGAATATTCCGAGATATCTATCGGGACTAAATCAGCTTCCTTCGTGTCTTGTGCAGCCTGTAGACATCAATTTAATATTACCATACCCATTACGGCTCTAACTATGACTAGACCCGACGTGTGAGCTTGCTCGGTATTCAATATTTTAATTCTCTAAATGCCCAAGGAGGAGATCAGCTGGTGTGATAGCAATTCACCAGGCGCTTTGCGCTGTTCGTTCTTAAAGGCAATGAGAGATTGATCTGTCATTGGTTATGCCTGTGTTACACCCATAACACACCCATGATTAATTAGGCATCCTAAGTCAAACCTTTTTGGACTTTGCGCCGGCGCGAAGTTCATTTTCTGCGCTGTGAAAATAGCAAAAAACCACCGACACGCCCCCAAAACTATATGCGCCATCCGCCAAACAACAGTTGACTTTGCGTCGTCAAAATAGGGCCCTTAGTAGGCATCATGCCATAACAAGGAAAACCTAATGACCTACTGTATTGGGCAATTTATGCAAATAGTAGACTGTTAATGTGACATGTTGCAGATGGAGTTCATGGTTTGTGCAAAGCAGTGACCTACTGCAACAAAATGAAAAATGTGTTGATGTGTTTGCCAGTTTAATGGGCCGCACATGGCATTGACAAAAATCATCGCAAAATGCCAATCTCTGCTGTAGAATCACTGGCATATGTTGACATTTTTATTAGACAGAGTAGATATTTGAATATCTACTAATTTACCGCATCAAGAATGGGACACTCATTCATGGTAAATTCACACTAAACTTACTTAAACATACTGCATAGAAGCTAGGGTACAGCACTACACATTTTTCAGAACAAACCCTGCATACTGGCATGCTGTTAAGGTCAAGATCTGCTGAACAGCATTTAAAGGCTAGCTCTTCATTATCATGTTCATGATGTCTTTTAACATCATCTTCAATTATGTCATATAATATGTAATATTTCAACTGCAACACTCAACACTGGTTTGACTCCTGCTACATTATGTACAATGGCCACATAGTGTGACAGATAATTATACCTTTGGCTGATTGATCAAGTACCGACACAGTTCTCCAATGTACTGAAAGACAGTCACGTTGTATTTCTGGCAGTCTGTCCAAAACTGGCTTGCAGAAAACTTTTTCTTTAGAACACAAGTGGCTCCTGTGGGTAAAACAAACAAACAGGTTGCAGTTTTTTCTACTCGTTTTTTTTCTAGTTTTTTTGTTTTTGTTTTTTTTTCATATTTATATGCATGTTTACTTTTTACCTCTTTCAAGTCTTTCTTGAATTTCAAGAATTACATTTTTTTATGTGTGAAGCACATTGAGTTATCACCATGTATGAAATGCGCTATATAAATAAACTGCCTTTGCCTTTGCCTTACTCACACATCTTTGAGGTGTAATGAGAAATCTAGACAGATGAGAAACCCTCATAAAAATATGACAATTAATAACTGTACAACCAGCGTATGACTTCATTACACTGAAATGCTTAGTCTATAGGCCTCTTACATTTTAGCCAATTCTGTATTAATGTAATATCTGTATATTGTTTTGTATAAAGTAATCTGAAAAGAACCTGTAAACATGTAGTTTGTACTTGCTGTTCTAACAAAGGCTTTCACAAAAGATCCATGTGTTTTTACTCACAGACAGTTGTTCAAAACAATGCACTTTTTTACAGTCTCTGCTCTGCCTTTAACTCATGCCTTGAAACGTGCCTATCAGACAACCACTGCAACCGGGGCATGCTTGGGCATTTCCAGGAATTGTGTTGACTTGGAACTTTTTTTTCCCCTCCAAGCGGTAGCTAAAAATATTCTATAGTGAGAGTGCACAACCAGAAAACTTTTTATAGGGATGTAGGCTTGAGTAGAAGTCATTTCCATGGGAAAGGCACCTCAAAATGGCTCAAAGCCTTAGTTCAAATCAATGTTTTGCTTTCAAGATGCACAATGTTTTCAGTTTCAAGCACAATGTTTTCAGTTATAATTTTCTCATTCTCAAAGGTACTGTAGGCTAAGTCTGTGAGTAGGGTTTTACCTGTATATAATTTTAAATTTATTCTATAACAAATCATTAATTGTATTTACATTTATATATCAGGACTCACTGCTGCAGCAAATTTCTGGAGGCAGAGAATAAGCTTTGGGCTAAATAGACGGCGAATGGGGTGTGGCTAATTTTGTCACAATTATCCTGAACTTTTATTTCCAAAACACCATCATTTATATGGGCTATATATAAGGTTTTGCAAGTCAGTATTTTATGCCATTATCAAATGCGCTTTAATGCATTCAGAAATGACCAAGTAATGCAAACTGAATACGAACAACTGCTCTGACATAAAGCCAAAATAATTTATACTCCGATGACATCCGGATATCTGGAGCAAGCCAATTGCAACAGCACTGCATTCCACCCATCCAGAACCAAACCTACAGAACTCCACATGTCTTCTATAGCCCTTAACCCAACTTCAAATGTTGTTGTTGTTCCCTACCGAGCTCGATGCAGCCCCCAACGCCCAGAAGGGAGGCGGACATGTGGTAGAGGGGGAGTGTGACATAGATGTTGTCATTGGCTGTGGCTCCACATAAACGCAGGAAACTCATGCACATCGTTGCCTTGATGTGACTCACGCGAGCTGCCTTAGGGAGACCTGCGGAAAAGAACAAGAGAAAGTTCTGCTTTATGAAAGCATGTAAAAGCTTTTATTAAATAATACAGAGTGGGGAAGGATGGGTTTAAGATGTGTATCCCACTCTTTAACTCATAAATCATGAAATAATAGAGGACCTATAGTACATCTGTTTACCCACTGGAGGAAAACTACAACTACCTAAAACTAACTTCAATGAATGGCAAAATCAATATAAAAACCCTACTATTCCTTTACTTACTACTGTGTGATGTAATTTCCAACCATGCACTTGAACAGGAAATGTTATTGTCCTTCAAGACTACACACACACACACACACAGTTCTTTGCAACGTCCCCGATGACAATAAAGTGCCAGGAGAGTCATCAAAATCAGTATTAAAAAAAACAGTACCAGTGGGCCTATTACTACATTAATAAGGGGCTATTCTTTGTATTCCCGTCAAATCCGCCTTGATTCTCTGAGCCCAATGCCATTGTGAGAAACTGGCACAGAAAGTTAAATAAATGAAGGAAGTGGCCATGCTGTTAATCCAGAACACATTCACCCCTTCATAAAACCAAGTAGATTGTTTCTGACATGGCAAATTACTGCTCTCTAAGGATGCTGTTTGGCGTCACGACAACACATTGAGTGACTTATATGGGCGTTGAACAAAGCTATTAAAAGTGTCCTTCCTCCATTCCAAGCTTCAGTAATTGGGAGACAGATGTGTTCAATACAAGCGTTACACACATGCTCAGAAGACTTTTCTGGAGTTCTCTAAGGGTGGAATTTCGCAAGCAAGGATGTCAGGATGTGCAAAATATTTTCAATGCATAAATCATTGTACAACTGAAGGAAATAGATCTTCCACACTTTTCTGCTGATAAATCCCAATCCCATATTCCAAAGGGATTATTTTTAGTGAAAAAGAAACGAACCTCTGTTTTGGATAATAGCATAGCCCATGGATATATGGATGATCTAAAAACCATGAATCAATTCCTTCAAACCAGAAAATACCATGTGGGCAATTCAGTGGCATCATTTCTCATGGCACTTCAATTAGTTGAATGGAGAGGGTACAATTGGAGCTATGAGTAACATAGGTGTGAGCATTGGCAAAATCCTGTGAGTGATTCTCCAGAAAGACTAACACCACAGCCAGTGGGTTTGGATCCTGGCCTACCTGTGGTTCCTGAGGTGAAAATGAAGAGGAAGTTGGACATGAGCTTGGCCGGGGTCATTTCCATGGGCGGCTGGGCTTCACCCGATGCCTTTTGCACCTTATCCAGTAATGTCTGCAAACCCTCCACGGACGAGGCATTGCCTGTGACCCACAGATCAATGCCATTGTCCTTCAGGCTGGAAAGGACCTCTTCCCGAGAGCTGACCAAATCTGCGAATAGAGGACATGTTTTTTGTCAACATGCAAAATACATGTTCTTCCATTCAAATTCACTGATAATGTGGAGGTGTATTGAGGAAATTTCCTAGCCTGATTGCCATCGACTTTCAAAGCTCTGTGAGACTTTGGTCTGACCAAGAGCCTTTAGCGCTGTAATTTCTCAAAGCACATGGTTGACCCGCCTCCCTCTAATGCCTCGGTTTACTACTGGTCGATGTTAGAAAATGTTACAAAATGCCTTCCGAGTTCCCAAAAAATGGGGACCTCAGAAATTCGTTCAGATCAGCAGTTGGGCAGACCAGCGACAGCAATGCAGAATGTGTTATGTCACTGGTAGGGCGTGCCAGGCTAGAAATTTCCTGCAAATGCAGGTCATTTGGAGAAATGCAGGCTATTTGGAGAAATTGTATAAGTTCAAGAGGTAGTAATGGTGACATTTTTTACACACAGGCCTTTCTCTGTGTCACACAGATCAAAAGCAGGCCTAAATAACTTTAGGGCCTACATGTATTCTATTTTGACTATCAGGATAAAAAAGCAACCAGTTTAAAAGTTAAGCCAAGACATCATCTCATTAGTGGACTGTAAGGTGTGTCAGGAAAAGGTTAACAAATGCCAATCGAAGTTATGGTTCTATTGTATCTTTGAAGTTATGTCATGTAAATTATCCTTGAAATTGGTTGAATATGGTTGAAATTACGTGGCTAGCCACCTCTTAGTACAGAGGGACTGGCTGACATTACAGTGTGTTCACAACATGTTTCTCATCTCAACATAAGTTTTATCAAGGCTTTGGGTGTAAATATGAGCAAGTAGGCATACATTGTTCGCGCGCCCGGGGCTAGGAATGTAGCCATCTTTTTGCAACATTTGCAGCGTGCGTATGCTCATTTAATCAGGACACTATGACAGCGCAAGCCATGAAGTAAAAAGACAAATACTACGCAGAGTGAACTACATCTCTAAACACGGACAACTGATAAATCCAAAACATGAACATCTAACGTTATGAGGACCTGCGTAAAAGTTCTTCCCAAATGGAATAATTTGCGACGCATGTTAGAGCACTGTTTACGTGATTGACAAGTTGGCAAACGCTTCCTTGAACCAGAGGGAATCTAAACAGTCCTATTAACGTTACACAAGTTATGCAAGCGCAAGTTGTAATGTGGTGTACCTGAGCCTATGACGAGTGTTTTTGCCCCACAGCTCTGAAAACAGTGAAGAAAAGACTTGGATTTGATGTTAAAATTGAGGAACGCGACCTCACAGCCCAGTTTACAAAGTCCAAACCAAGCGCATATGAAGTCGGGTTCATTGCTCATCAAAAGTGCAACAATGTCTCCTTGTTTCAAACCTCCCTGGTTTTTAAACACGTTTGCAAATTTGTTGCTCCTTACATCAACGTCCTGATAAGTAAGGACTTCACTCTCAAAAACAATAAAGGGTTTGCCAGGAGATTTCCTTGCCTGGTGAACAAAACAGTCGAGATAGGTGATAACCCCGCTCTTCATCCGTGACTTCACCGCCGCCCCGACCTTACGAAGCTTTAAGTAATAAATCAAATCATCCCAAAAGAAAGGATAAAACATCCGCTGAAATGCCAAAAGTGTCAATAATCCAGTCGCAGTAGTAGTTAGTACCAAGGTCAACATTGTACAGACAATGTACGCCTCAGCCGCTTATGATAACTACTCTGTAAAGTTTGAAGCTCTTCACCCCTATATTTAAATGCCTGCACGTGCACAGCGCATGCTCAAGATGGAGTGGAAGAGTTTTTTTCTGATTTCATGCCTGCAGCGCTTCGTGAAGAACTGTGAACTGTTAATTGAAATCTTTAAACAGTGTTTCCCCCTGCTTGTAGTGATGTAGGCCTAATTCTTCTCATTGAATACATTATTTAACTGATTTTTGATTCTGTTTTTGATACTTTTTATGATGTTGATTATAAGCTATTTACCTATGCTAACTCTCCTGGTTATGTAGGCCTAGGCTATTACATAAACACAATGTTTTTTATTGCATGCAAGATCAAAGTTCTTCCTTTAGAATCTGGGATCAATGGTTAACATTTGCATTAGTCTTAGGCAGTAGGCTATTGTGTGCATTGATTCAAAGTACACAGATTCAAAGTTCCTCTAATATTATAGTCTGGAGACATTAATTCCTTACCCATAACTCAAATGAATCAATCATATTTTGTGTTTATCTCATCTCTCACTAAATGACAGGCAATAAACACAGAGGTGTTACAGAATATACGACCCTCTGATAATGAAACAGCCCCTCCTGCTTTGGCCTGCCAGGCCACAGTATTGCTCCAAGTTAACCTCTCACTCCTTGCTGTTCCTCTAGGCTACATTGATAGGGACCTTTGTTACTCAAATTTGTCTGTACAAACAGTAGCCTATATACATCGGATATACTGTACATAGGCTACATACATATAGCCTAGTTGGTACATTGTGACAAAACTTTTGCTTGGTTAACACCAAACTAAATCATCATAAGTGACAT
Organism: Sardinella longiceps; assembly: GCA_027497455.2. Lineage (NCBI taxonomy): Eukaryota > Metazoa > Chordata > Actinopteri > Clupeiformes > Clupeidae > Sardinella > Sardinella longiceps. The sequence goes on along the minus strand of JAODXP020000008.1, from coordinate 12,005,634 downwards.
TTAGTCTGAGAACCCCCTATTAATTTTCTTGTAGAGGAAGTATGGTTTGTGATAGTCACGCAAGAACCATTTATTAGCACTGCAAATGTCTGTTTCAAGTGTTTCTACACTTTTAGCTCATAGTCAAGCATATCAATTGTAGGCCTTCCAGATAGCCTGGCTCAACTTATAGCAGTGGTTCTCAAACTTTTTCTGTCATTCCCCACTTCAGAAGGCAGAGAATTTTCACGCCCCACCTGGAAGGCTCAATTTGCGCACAATATCTCATCCCCTCATCACACCAAGTAGCAAATAACACCATTGGAAAGCCCAATTTACTGTCAAATGTGCATATCTGACGAATAACTGTGAATTTGGGGGGCAAAGAGATGTCTTGCGTCCCACCTATCATGTGTCTGCGCCCCACTAGTGGGGCCCACCCCACAGTTTGAGAAACACTGACTTATAGCATTATTGCACTGATTTCACAACTCTTCCCCATTTGCTAATTGGTCAAGTTACCTCCTGAAATAGCAAGCTCAAGGGGACCAAACCCAGACCTATACTATATGGGGAGATGGTCATTGAGCAGAATTGTGTAGGACAAACTCAAAGTTTTGATGGCTGAGGGCCAATTTAGGGACCCAACATTGGACTGAGGGCCACCAAAGGGCGGGGGGGAGAAAACGAAGAAGAGAAAAACAAATCCCATTTGTTATCATTTTAATAACCAGGTTGCATCTTTATAGTTCACATTTATTGTAATAAATAATCAAATGCCTGTATATGTCATTTAACACTACTAAATCGAAATTCATTCTTTCAAAGTAATATACAGTTTGACAGAGGCTATTATCAGATGGTATTGCGGACCACCAAAAAAGTTTCTGGGGGCCGCACTTTGAGAACCTATGGTGTAGGAGGACATGGCCAGGCTAATGATCTATGGCACACGTGGGATTTTATTTTATTGCTCAGAGGTGGATAGATTTCTTGAAGTTTCTAAGTTGTGATAATATTTCTCTACAGAATGATTGTCATTGTCAATGAGGCCATGGCCATCATCAATGTACTGTAATTCATTGTGTTTCAAAGATACCATGTTTGAATGATTTGCATTTATATCATCCATTCTCTTGTCTTTTCAGTTTCCTTCCACTAGCTGAAATCAAACCTTCAAATAGTGTGTAACAACTGTTCCTACTGTCTCATCCTCCTTCTCTCTATCTATTTACTGTGAATGATGAAGAAAATGGGGAGACATGCAATAACCTTTGGATAATGTTTCCTAAATAGTTATTTGCTCAGTTAAAAGTTGAAAAACTAGAAACGGAGAGTGCAGACCTCTGCCGAAACAATACAGTCACTGATGCCCCCTAGAGTTCTGGCTTTTACAGATGTACATGATAGCTGTCAGGGATGTCATTCTCTTGCTTGATGCAGGGCTAATCCAAGTATATCTCTCATGTTCATGCAATGTGTCAAACTTACAGTGTTTCTATTTTAGCTTCCTATTTAACTTCACAGTTATTATTATTGAATAAAATCATAGTGGGCCGCCGTGGCAAAATATGCCTGGGCCATTTTTTGGTCCCAGTCCAGCCCTGCATAGGATCAAGGCACCACTCAACTTTGAGCTCAGTTCACAAGCAAAAATCTAATTATTCCATACATAACCAGCTACCAGGAGGACAAGACAAATCACAAGTAGGTTATTCCTTTCAAAGGGTACTTAAAACTTCTGAAACATTAAGTTATAAACAAAGGTTATAAGCAACAGTATAAAAATGTTTTTTGACAACTTGATATAATCAGATATATTTGATTAAAACCTATATGGTCATTGATTAAAACAAACTAGAATAGCCTTCTACAATTTCCTAGAGTCCCTACTCTGAAGAGTGCCAGAGAGGAGAACACTTACTTTTCAAATTGACGGTGGTGATTAAATTGAGATGAGCTACCAACCTTGGCCACAGGGTGACGCTGTAACATTAAGTTAATCACTCATCACTCAAACTCATTCAGGGAAAGTTCACAATAGACAAGCCAGACCATTCAGGAGTTAATAGTGTGTGATGGGCGTGGAGTGTGTGCTTGTGTGAAAACAGGGACATAATTCTTCTTCACAACAGCATTTCCTGGTCAGGTGTGTGAAACTATTAAACTGTGTAGTAAAATGAGAAATAAAATGCAAAGAAAGTAATTTTATCTGACAGATGCAAAGACGTCGGAGGATATAGACCTGTTGATGCCCCCAGAAGAATGCACCTCCCACCCACAAAGAAATGAATGAGGCGCCACCAACAGAACAGCCCTGTCTGCCTGAGATTACTAACTTACTCAGTTACACCTTTTGGTCCTCTGTGGAACATAAGGCTTCAATAAGCACTCTCCATTACCAGCATACAGTGCTTCTCCCCACGACATGTTTATCTTTTAGTGATGGACTACTCGAGTCCTGGACTCGAGATTGATTTTTGGTATTCAGTTCTTTTGATAAGTTGGTCCAGAGATGGAAGAGTCATATTCTTCCTTTGTCAGACAACTCTCCATCAAACCAGTGACAACATCACAGGCCTCAAAAGGGATCATTCACCACTTCCAGACTGAGCGGGTCACTAGCTTTGACTGTGAGAGTAATTTGTCTGTGGTACAGCACGCTAGCTCTGGCTTCCTAGAGCGTGAGAGTAGAATGGAGACACAGGGGTTCTGCAAGAAGTCATTCAGGCTGATTGTATTCATTAGGCCCTATCAAGGTGCCAGATCACTTTAGGATCCATGTAATTCTAGGCCACCTATTTGACAAATATGGGACAAAGCACTCAAGTAACACTATATGGACACTGTGAGAATGGATAGGACAGATGAATGTAGTTTCCCAAGGATACTGTTGTAGATAATTGGAGAGCAATGTCACTGGAGTCATGCATACCTAAAAATGACTTGAGATAAAACAAATAAATAAACACCAAACAAATAAAAATTAAACACTTTTACATTACTTACAATTTATACTTGCAAATAAATACAAACAAAACTATTTTTCCGTCCATGTCAATGTAGTGTAATGCATGCACACTGTCTATACCTTTAAGTCTAGACTTAATACCCTCCTCTTTGATACTTCCAATAGTTAGAGATGGTCCACACAGTGAACTATCACTCCTCATAGGTCTTATTGGGAATGACTGCCTGTAACCACCTGCTGTGGGGCATGGTGTCCATGCACAATCCCTGCTGTGGTGTAGTGTTGCCATCCACCATACTTTAGTTACTCTGCTGTAGTCTAGTCTAAGTGCTCCCTGCTAGCCTGACATGCAAGATTATCACAAAGTGTATCTAGAGTTGTAGGCTAGCTCCCTGCCACGAACCATGAGTAATACTTCACAACACACACTGTTTTCACATCACTCACATTTACATAGGCACTGTATTGACTCATGATTTGTTAATCACCTAAACTGGCCTAACTCTTTTGCTTCCTCTACACACATACTGTACACAACAGTAATCTCTGCTGAATGCCATCCCTGCCTTCCTGTGGCTGACTCCCTTTCAGCAAATCCTCCTGAGTGGACAGCAACTATCTTTAAAAGAAACCCAGGAGCACCTTTCCAACCTTCCTACAGCCCTGGTGACATATCCTCCCATGATGACTCTATAGTCAAAATTAACTCCATCAAATGCTACCCATTGATATCAATTTTAGGCTATTGTAATGGGTGCTGTTTTAATACAATCAAGCTGAACTGATGCACTAACCAGGATTCATTTACATTTCTTAATTAGTGTGAATTGAAACATACAGGCAAGCTAGATATGTAACTGATTAGGACTACTATTTTATCACTCTGTTCAGGAGTGATAATATAAATATTATTACGTTTTCTGTTAATATGCTCTCTATTATAAAATTTAGTTGACAGCTAAATACACTGTCAGGTTTAGCCAAATCTGTCAGTTGAAAGGACTAACCTACATTCCCTTAGTCAGGTAGGCAACGGATTTCAAGGACAGAGAGCTGACTGTCCGGACATAATTCGATTATCCAACTGCCACCAAAAAACTGTTTTGCAACACTGCGCCATCCTCATGACTCTGTCCTAAATGACGCTGAGAGTTTCAACACAACCTTGTCTTACAGTTGCTCTGTCTGTATGATCACTACAGAAATATATCTCTCTGTATAACTGACCTACAGGCGTGGTCTGTCTATGACACCGTTCCACTAACATGTTTCTGTCAGATAAACGAAAGCATGCAAGCATGGAATAAAGGACACACCCACTTTGGAGGATGGTTGTACAACAAAAGTCACATGACACACTACGCGTGTCTTAAATACGATCTGTCAGTAGGCTACTTATGTACCACGCTCTTCAAGCTGTATCTGTAAGAGGGAATAGTACCAGCTGAAAATGTTGAAATCGCGATAGATGAAAATAGATGTTGCCATACAGTTTAATTTTCAGTCAGCGCGTTCGAGTTGAAATTACTGTGCAGTTATTTTAAGGGTTGTGTGTGTGAGTTAAGTGGTAGTGATGCTCTCTCCAGTGACATGGGTGACAGCACTGTTGGCGGGTATCTTTTCGGTGCATATTGCACAGCGATTTCGTTTTCCTTACTTTTGGAACGACTTTTTCTATTTGCTGAAATTGATCAGATATGGCATTCGCTTGGAATTTTACAAACTGACTAAAAGAGTGGTGACAGTCATTGACCGATTTGTTCAACAGGCTGCAAAAATTCCAAACAAGACCTTTCTCATTTACGAAGGAGTCAGTTACACCTATGAAGATATTGATAAACGAAGCAACAAGGTGGCACAGGTGTTCGCCGAGCGAGGAACCGTGAAGAAAGGGGACACCGTTGCTCTACTGATGAGTAACGAGCCAGATTTCATATGCGTCTGGTTTGGGTTGAGCAAACTGGGATGTTCTGTGGCTTTTCTCAACATCAACATTAAATCAAGATCCCTGTTACATTGTTTCAACTGCTGCGGGGCCAAACTTCTGGTTGTTGGTGCAGGTAAACATACGATTCTAAGTTGCGCAAACTGAACATGCTACTTTTGCGCCGAAATGTGACGCAATTATCTAACGTTGGTATTTAATAACAGTAATCTGTTTATCCGCCGAAGACTTTTGTTTAAAAGTATCCCTCAGTTAAATGCATGTGTCACAGCCTATAGTAGTTTATAAGGTTTAACATAGTGACTGACAGTTGACCAGACTCGGGCAATAAAAAGTAGGCGCAGACAAAAGACACGAGGATCCAATGATCGTGGTTTGTTTACTAGGGGTGGCAGCGATTGTCAACTGCGTTACATGTATGCGACCATAGGCTTCGTTGACAGGGCTACTCACTCAAACGAAGCTCACGTGCAGTAGGCTATCTTAGTGTTTAATATCAACCTATATCAGTATTATAGAATAAAATGGTATCTCATCCGAGCGCAGTGAACCCCTCCCCTCCCCACATACGCGCGCTTTCACACACACACACACACACACACACACACACACACACACACACACACACACACACACACACACACACATTCCGTTGTCCATACAGTAGTTTTGGCTACTGCAATGGCTCTTTGTTGTTCGACCAAATCTGATTCACAGAGTAGTAGGCTATATTCCCTGTGGACAGCTCTGAAGAACAGGATAGCCTACTGTAGGCTACTCCATACTATCGCATTCTTTTCAGGCTGTTCTCAGAGGAGCAAAGCACACGCCCTCCTGACCCAGAAGGAGATGGGTTTCCCTCCAGGAATTATCTCATTTCCTACTTCTTGTATTGAATGAACCTGTTGTCATAGTTGCAAATCACGTTTGCCTTGAAGACTGCAGACCCATGGGGTCTGTAGCCTCTAACTAAACAGACCCTCAACTAAACTCACTGAATTTACACTTATGCTGAATTTGAATTCTCAAGCATGCCATGCTTATCATGCATAGTCTTACTGCTTCATGGATGTGACTAGCCCATGTATTATGAGTGGCAAACCTGGTCTAGGTTATATAGGCTTAGGCTATGTAGGTAGTACAAATGGTGTCTGTTCAGATGGTGTCCTCTGGGCGCTGTTCCCCCTTGGGATTTTCTTCCTTAACATTTGTTTATGTTTGTCATCATGACAACAAACATTGCATAGTTACATTGTGTGTGTGTGTGTGTGTGTGTGTGTGTGTGTGTGTGTGTGTGTGTGTGTGTGTCCTTATGGATGACAAATGACTCCTTGTCACGTTGACTTCTGATGACTCCATGTCTTGTTGATTCCTTGTGCATGACTCTGCCTAAGGTTACATATGAGGGTAAAACCATACTCCTAGTCTGAAACCCCAAATTTCGCATTATTTTAGTTTAAACTAAGCATAGACGCTGGAAAGTAGGGTTTAGGGTTAAGGTGATGCTTTTCAGACAGTGCTGCTTGAAGCTTTTGAGGGCAAAGAACATGCCGACCATCTCTATTCATGCAGACCATCTAATAACAATCTCTTCTTTCCTTCACTGAATCTTTCTTTCAGACTTGTTGGACACCTTGGAGGACATTCTACCAAACCTCCAAGAGGACAATATCTCAGTATGGGCCATGAAGAAGGAGACATCCTACACTGGGGTCAACACCCTGATGGACAAGATGGAGGAGGCTTCAGACAAACCTGTCTCAGCTGCACTTCGGCTTACCACTTGCCTCAAAAGCCCAAACCTCTACATCTTCACTTCAGGGACAACCGGTATGCCTGTCGTTGTTGTCGTTGTATATCTGTGTATAAGTCCCCATTTTGTTTGGTTTGTGACAATTGCTGTTTTGTTGTGATATTTGATTGTAGGCCTATTTTTGTTTTTTAATGACCGTATTATTGACGTTCAACTTAAATGCGGCTTTGTTATTAGAGATGATCTCTAATCATTGATCATAAGTATATGTAAGTTGGCCATTAGAATGAAATGTAATGCAGAAACCTTTAAGTACTCTTTATATAGCTTCAATAACCCTTCACTACAACTTCTGTTGAGGATACTATTTCACTCTCATTGTGTCTAACATGGCAATTAGAATGCAATTTGCAGTAATGCAATAACCTACCCTTAACGCTGTGTACTGCAGCAAGTGCAGAAATCCAAATATCCTGCACTAGATACTAATTGTTGGGTTTGCCAGCCATAGTAATTACTGCGAGTTGCGCAATGTGTTTAATGAGGGAGGCCTCTGTGAACTGTAGGGACTGAGACCCAAACAAGCAAAGCTGTTTTGTAATGAATATCATTTGGTACACTGAACTTGAATAGCAAACAGTGGCGAAGAATGTTGGTCACTGAACACCACCATGTTATTTTGACGTAGGAACAGCACAAGCGATGTGTATGTGTCTGTGTTTGTGTGTGTGTGTGTGTGTGTGTGTGTGTGTGTGTGTGTGTGTGTGTGTGTGTGTGTGTGTGTGTGTGTGTGTGAGAGAGAGCGGGAGAGAGAGAGAGAGAGAGAGAGAGAAGTTGAGAGATTTCCATGTACATGTAAGCCTGGAAAAGACGGAATATTCTTATGCTTAGAGTATGCTGTCTGCTGAAACTCTTGTGAGAGATGATGACATAATGTAAGAGTAATATCAAAAGTACACAGAAATTAGATTTTATGTCACATCAAAGTCCTTTAGAGGTTACTTAAAAATGTACAAAATGTTTATTTTAAACTATACCATTTTCATTTTCAGTTTTGTTACATCCATGAGGTTGAAATTCACCAACAGTTTCCTTGTAATCTTTTCATTCCACCCAACTGAATGATGCTGTGTCATCAATTAGACTGGCATCCCTTTAAGCCTTACGCCATGCTGTAGACCTTACGTCATGCTGTCATTGATTTGGCCTGATAGCGTCCATTGTGGACCAAATGTGCAGTTGGGAAGTTGGCACTAGAGTGGGCAGTTGGCAACAGAGTCATAAGGTTACATTCAAAATGTCCTTCCATCAGAAATACAGTCATTATGTTACATTTAAAATGTCCTTCCATCAGAAATATGTTGTATTATTCTGTTGGTAATGTGTTTTTCACAAAATTGTTGTAACATTAGATGTGTTCTGTGTCTTAATTCCCTCATAATGTGCATAGACACATATGAACTATTGAATAATTTACAAAAGAACTTACCAGAGAGGACTTTTCAAAACACTGAAATTAGGGATGCAGCTGTGAAAGTAATTTACCTAATATTTGCCCATACTTATCGGATATAGTACAGTACAGCATGATTTTGGTGGATGCACAAGGAAATCTGTATGCACAAAGAAGTTCAAGGCTGATGGTGCCCCTTTAGCTTATCATATAGAATATACATATTGTACAACTTGAGGAATATGCCAAAACGGAAGATCTGATATCACCAAGTAATTAAGAGTCCGGGATCAATGTCAAACTTGTTTCCCTGGATGAATGGGTTAGGATTAGGGTTAGGGTTAAGGTAAATTGATCCAGGGCAAATGTTTGACGTTGATCCTGGACTCTTAAATACTTGGTGATATCAGATCTTGCATACAAAACACAATGTGTACTATTTCATTTTAAAGGCAATAAACAGTTCATGATACTGTGTATCATTGGGAAGATTGAATTCTTAGGAGAATAGTTTGGACATTTTTTTGTCAAGGGAGACATCATGTTTGCACCTGTTGGTGTGTATGCAAACTTGTTATGTAACGTGGGGAACTCCATTCATTATAGTGATGTCACACACAGCTGCTCTGGCTTGTGCCTCTACTGTACCCACACATTAAATGTTCAACTCATCTACATGTAAACACGCTACTCAGCCATTTGTGTGTGTTTGTGTTTTGTTTTGCCTTGTCTCAGGGCTGCCTAAAGCGGCCGTGATCACACACCTGCAGTCGCTGAAAGCGGCGGGAGGCTTCTGGGCGTACGGTGGCAATGGCGACGATGTGATCTACACGCCTCTGCCCCTTTACCACAGCGCTGCCTCCCTGGTGGGAATCGGAGGGACCATTGAGATGGGTAGGCAGATAACTACTCTGCTTCTACACTATCAAAACGTTACTAACTACAGTACAACTACACAATTAGTTTAAATCGAGTTGAACGCAAGGCCTGTTGCCTTTCGTTTTCACTTTAAGAACCATCAGAGGGTTGCTATTCAGATATGAGTGAGTTAAGTTTGGACTGAATTCCATCAGAGTCCAGGTAGCCTATTGAATGCTGAAATTCTACAAAATTGAGTTATCTAAATTATATACGTATGCTTCCTGATAGGAGAGCTGCAGCCTGCTCTATTCAGTATTGTCATGGATCTTGAAAGCCTCATCACTGGTTAATGTATTCTGATGATGTAAGCTACAGACTGAACAGCCCTTAACATCCACTAGTGTTATAAATTCAGGAGCGCTAAATTATTCACTGGTCCGAATTCCTCATAACAATATCCCCATTGAAGGAGTATATCCATCTCATTTTGCCTTGTCAGACATTTTATTTTATTTTTTTGTACAACTGGAGCGCCGCTTTTGGCTTGCATAACGTAAGGTGACAGTGGTAATTTCCCTGAAATTATTTCTCAATTAGTGTCTCACTTGCAGTATAATTGTTCACACCAGTCACACAGCACAAGTATCTAGGCAACTGAGCAAAGCTTCTCTCGAGAGTCCCACAGGTGCTTGTGAAAGAGACTGAATTATTTTTGTCTATATGAGCAGTTAACTGTTGACTAATGTTAACAAGTCTGATTCTGCTCTCCTTGAACATGAACCAAACTGCATATCATTACATATTGCATACAGAACTGCTTTATTATCATCTAGCATAGTGATATACTAGCATAGTGTAGTAGCATGTCCAAATGATTGTTTTGCCCTCTTGTCTGAATTACCTTGTCCACTTTTATCCTCTGGCATGAAAAAACCTGTAGGTAAAAAATGTGTGTGAAAAGCATATTCTTTTGGTTCCTGTCACAGAAAAAAAATGGCTTAAACAAATGAAATAGTTTGGCATAATTGGACTGAAAACACACCTCTTTATAATGATTAACCACACATTATACTTTGGAAGAGCTCTGTACTGTACTTGTTTTGATCTACACTAGAGGAATGACCTTACAGTGAACTCCCAAACCAGACCAAATCAAAACCAACTTAACCTTGGGATGCTTTAAAAAAATTCAACGTTTTTTGCTAAATGTATTTATACAGTGCTTGGACTATGTACTCTGGTAACTGTCCCGGTGGGTCTTTCCCAGAAGACATTAACAACACTGAGAGGCAATTGATGGACAGAGCGTGAGAGAGAGAGAGAGAGAGAGAGAGAGAGAGAGAGAGAGAGAGAGAGAGAGAGAGAGAGAAAGTGGCATGGTAGTTGAAGTCCTCTCTGTCCTAGTTTAAGCCGAGTGTGTTGGGTCTGTGGAGCTTTCAGTCTCCCACACTGTGAGGTTTTGTACTCCGACTCTCTGCTCAGCGCGCTTGACCCAACAGACCCCGGGACAAGGAAGAAGTATTTCTTTCATAGCAATGACTGCGTGGCATTGGCTGTACAGATGCTGATGTAATGTTTACTTTCAGATGTTTTAAATGAGGTGCTGAGGAGGGTTCAACTCCAGAGGTGTTTGGAAATGCTCATAAATACACCCTCAAGTCACCTTAAGAGTTTGTGGCCATTTGCCGAGGTTATACAGGAAGTTCAGTAAAGATTAGCAGTATGATAATAATGTTTAAACTATTACAGAACTTTATCACCAAGGAGTGACAGAAAATAAGTCATTTTAAAGGGGAGGAATATTGTCTTTTCCTGAGGTAAATCTGATAAGAGTTGCTATGTTCCTCCTTGTTAGCCATATTTACTTAATTGAGGCTAGTCTTTTCCACCTTACATTGTAGCAGCATGTCTCACTGACATTTTTTCTCCAAATCACTGACATATAAGCTAATTGAATTATTAGAAATATGTGAGCTTTTAGATTAACTGGTCATGATGTCATTCAACAGGTGCTACATTGGTCCTGAAAAAGAAGTTCTCAGCCTCACAGTTTTGGAGTGATTGCAAGAAGTATAACGTGACCATCTTTCAATACATCGGAGAGCTCTGCAGATATCTGTGCAATCAGCCTAAGGTAATTTGCAAAATAGTTTTTATTTGTTTGAATTGATTTTATTCTCACAGTATAAAAAATGTATAAAACATTAAACTGGTAGTATATCAGTTATATATCCCTGGGTACTGTGTATATGCAAACCGTATACTGTAGGCCTACAAACAAAAGAAGAGGATGAAATAATGGATATAACTTATAACTAGAAGAAATACTGTAGCATCATAGCTTATCGTCATCGTTATGATGATAAGTTATGATCAAGCACCCTGGGGTGACTTAAGATCTTGAGACCTGAAGCCTTTAGTAACTCACTGCCTTAATGTCATCTGAGGCCAGTCAATGTTTTATCAGCAGTTTCTGACACAAATCCAATCCAATCGTGTCATGCCTACTGAGTGACGAACAACCCAATTGACGAGCAACCCAATTGATACGCATGAAGTCTTGACCGAGTTATAGAACAAAGCAGCTTTGTGGCTTTTGTCATCCCTCCTCCTTTGTATCAGATGGAAAAGAACACGTTCTGCCCCCGCGAGAACTGGTGCTTATGTAAATTCTTTGTAGCCTTGTGTTGGGTCAGGGTCTTTACTGGGAGGAAGTGAAGTTTGGAAACATTGTGTTTGATTGTGTTGCATTTTCATGGTTCATAGCCAGTGTGTGTGTGTGCGTGTGTGCGTGTGTGTGTGTGCGTGCGTGCGCCTGTGTTTGTGTGTGTGTGTCCGTGCCAGACTTCCCAGTGTCTTACATTTTCATGGTTCATAGCCAGTGTGTGTGTGTGTGCGTCTGTGTGTGTGTGTGTACTGTATGTGTGTGTGTGTGTGTGTGTGTGTGTGTGTGTGTGTGTGTGTGTCCGTGCCAGACTTCCCAGTGTCTTGTTTTCTCTGGGTTCTAGGGGACAGTGCCCTGTCCAGGCAGGGAACTGAACAAGTGCAGTGGCCTCAAAGCAGTCTTTGTCCCTTTCCCTCTCGCTCTCAGACACACACACACAAACACACACACACACACACAAGCAAACAGAGAGAGCGAGAGAGAGAGAGAGAGAGAGAGAGAGAGAGGGGGGGGGGTGACAGGGTGGCAGTGGCTGACTCCATTGGTGGGGGCCTTAATGACCACATTACACATACGCATGCAGGGATTCATGTACACACACACACGCACACACACACACGTACACACAACATGATGCCATGTCATCAGACACATGTGGTTATCTCTAGATGGACAATCACATGACTTTTCACTCACACATGCTGGGTCTCTCATCTCACACACACACGCACACAAACAAACACACACATGCTTGCTTGCACACACAGACATACACACAACTGAACATGTGTGTATTACACTCAAATAGATATTTGGGTTGTTTAACACCATATATTATATCACAGTCAAAGATTTCATACAAGACTTTCTGATGCATTATTATTGAATGGGTACAACTTCCAAACATACAGTCAGAATCCAGATCCAACACACTTTCAGACTGCCATACACAGCCTCTCACAAACAGAGCTCACACCGCCAATTCTACATGGCAAAACAAAAACACATAGCTGCACAAACATGCCACATTCCCATACACACAATCCCATATTTGTCAGCTGGCCCTAAGTGTTAGTAAGGCATGTTAGTCGCAGAGTTGCGGGTCAGGTGGTAGTCTGATTTCGTTATGGGGCCAGTCTTTCCTCAGGTGTTCTCCATGTTAGCACAGAAGTGTTGGCAGTGGTAGTGGAGAATGTGGGCCAACCAGTAAAGAGGGTGAACGCTCCCCAGTAGATTCCTCAAATTCACTTGACTTTACTTTGACTTCCATTGTCAACATTGTCAACACACACACACACACACGCGCGCACGCGCGCGCACACACACACACACACACACAAACACACTCAGACACAGTCACATCACGCCCACAAACACATGCATATTAGCAGTATAACTAACACAAAGGCTTGCCTATGCGGTCAGAGGGAAGTGAATGGGTAGTTGAGTAGTAAAACTGGTAGAATGGTATGTCTACAAGCAGGTTTACTAAGCTGTGGTGGTCACACCTTTGACACATGGAGCTTTGATTCTCTTAACAGTGTGAAATCTTTCCAAGTGAGAGTGACATGTTACAGTATTTTGCAATAGGAAAATTTCCTCAAAATTACTGTCATGCTCCGGAAGTTGACTCAAGTCAGTATTGATGTGTTTTTTTATTCTTCTGCAACATGAGGGAGTCAAGTCAGCATGTCATAGATACAGTATTATCGCCATATTTCAACATCTAATCATTGATAAAGGTTCTTCACAAATTATCATTATTCATAGTAATCTTTGATACTATAGATGAGGGAAGACCAAGCCAGGCAAAGTTAAAAATCAGGGCTTCTATTTACGATGTTGTCCATAAAGTTTGAGACAACATGCTTCACATAAAAAAATCCACATAAAAAATCTGGTAGCAAAACTGGTGTTGCAGACTTTTTCTCTCGGATTCACATATAAGTCAGTTGACATGTGATGGTGTTTGTCATTCCACTTATTGTGATTCAGATCATATTAGTGACACATTGAATCAGATCTTATTAGTGCCAACCTGACAGTCTACAGATATGCAGCTAGTTATGCAGGGGCTACACCCATGTTGACAGTGAAACAAAATCACAATAGGTTTCCTTATCTTCTTGTCACACCAGAATGAAATATCTAGTTGTACATGAAAGGATGTTTGACTTATGTGTTGTTGAACTGCTCTATCCAAGCGTAATTCTGACTGTAAGATAAGAGCATATAATAAGGAACATGATACTCGATAAATAATAAGATATACATCATATCAATAATCTCATTATGAAAGATGTGAAATGCTGTAAAGGATATGCTCAGATTTCCAACAGACCATTGACATTTTCTACGTTGATCCTTTGGCCCATTGTCAACCAATATGCAGTATATGAATATACTGAACTGCATGTGCTTATTTGTGTTTCTGCATGGTGTGTGTATGTGTGTGCATGTGTGTGTGTGTGTGCGTGTGTGTGTGTGTGTATTTGCATTTGTTTATTTGATATATACATTAACTCATTGACTTGACTTGTTTACGATCTCATATACAGGGAGAGAATGACAAGCAGCACAAAGTGCACATGGGCGTCGGAAATGGCCTGCGGCAGGATGTGTGGCGTGAGTTTCACCGGCGCTTCGGCGAGATCCGCATGTGTGAACTCTACGGCTCCACCGAGGGCAACCTCTGCTTCATGAACCACATCGGCAAGATCGGCGCAGTCGGACGCTCAAACTTCTTCTACAAGGTCAGTACCCTGGCCCCCATGGCCTCTGTGTCCTGAGTTCTATTCTCTGTACTCTGCTCAGGCATTTGGGACTTTTGGGGGGAGTCGTAGACTTGCCGTACTTTGAATGAAGAACTTTAAAGAAGAATTCTGGTGCATTCCAACATAGAACTCTGTAAGACAGGGTTCTATGAAGAACTGTCTACTATATGGTCTGTGGATGCTCAGCTCATCCAGTGTACTGTAGATGCTTTGGAGTCCTTCCAAACATAGCCCTGTTGTGCAAACTCAGTGTTGTTGGTATGAAGAATATCAAGATCTTTTGGTGCTCTTTGGGAATACCTGAATACCACTATATGGGTTCTCACAGTTGTCACCAGCCAAACACAATAAAGTGTTAGGATGTGATTTTTTTTTTTTACCCGACAAATGTTAACCTTACGAAGTGAGATGCTGCTTGTATATTAAACCCAGCTTGTACACAAGACTTTCCTTCTTGTGGTTGTTTGCTACATAGCATTAATTCCCCCCACAAATAGCAAGTATTTGCTGACTGAAAGAATGACTTCATTGTAGGTCTCTGGCCTTGAATGACCTTAAGGAATTCCATTACTGACTAGACTGGTGAAGAAAGTTTGTTGTTGGTGTTTGTTTGTTTACAGAACCAATATTCCTTTTATAAAAAATATTTCCTTTTGTTTAACTATTTAACTATGTACTTAAATGTAAGATAGCATTTACCATAATTTTCTTTCATCATACATTTTATTGTTTTGGTGTTAGTTTTTGTGTTTTTGCACAGGAGCATCACAGCAGCTTCAGTGCTGACTAAACACAAAATTCTTGTCTGACCTTTCACCTTAATCCACTTTTGTACTCCAGCCAACCGTTGACCTAATCCAGACCCTCAGCTATCAATATGAAAGACCTTTGTCACAATCTCTGGGTGCCTGATGTTGTACTGCTACCAGTACGTGTTGGCTGCACTCCATTGTTATTTCACAGCACTTTCTACAGTGATGAATGAAGATGAATGATGTTTCATTCTCTTGATACTATGTACCACCTATGTGTCCTAAAACCAATCTTATGAGAACTAGTGTGTCTGCCTCAGAATCTGCATGTAGTTTTACCTTTAAAAATCCCTAGTGTTCCATGGTTCATCTGATTTTTTCAAAGGACACAAGTTCATGTGGCTTTACTGAGACTGAGGTTTAGTTGTATTGTATAGGCCAGTGGAACCTATGGTTTGGAACGATACCAAAACATTAGCCAATTAGCACTGGCCAAGACACAGAAGTGTGACAGTTTGTTACGGTAGCCTTAACAGGATTCGTCTCAGATGTCCTAGCAGAGTTTCATTCAAACAGATGTAACATTTTTTTTGTCCTACAAAGATGTTATTTAAATTTATTATGGAAATTTTAGAATATTTGTTATGCAAACTCCTCCTTTGAATTCCAATTCCTTCTTTACAGCCCTAGAGTACCAGCAGGATTGAAGTTAGTTGGCCCAGTTTGTTATGAGCATGTAAACGTGAGAGACTTGCACCTGTGTGCCAAATGACCTGTCCTTCCAAAAATAGACAAGGGGTCCCTGAAAATTCAAGGTCCCTTACCACTGGTGACCATCATTATCAGTGCTATGTGGAAGGGAAGACCCATTACTGGCACCCAGAAGGCCTTGTTATTGGCTTGTGGAGCTGACAGGGCAGCTTGGGTTAATTCTCAGTCAGATCATCACTGGCCATCTTATAATGCTATAGGTCAGCTGAGAGAGTCCAAAGAACCCTAATAGCGTTGGCTGGCTAAAAGCTTTTTGAGTGAATTCAAAAGGCACTGTATGTTTCAATGGAGGCAAACACATTTGAGGAGGGTTTAAACAAACCTAAGTGGACATGAAAATCAATAGTGGTGTATGTGGTGCTGGAAACAGATGACCTTTCGTATTTACTATCAATACACTTGTACGAGTTATCTGCAATAGCACGGCTGTTAGCGGGTTTATTTCTCATAGAGAGTGTGGACTTGAGACTGTGAGAGAATGTGCGTGTGTGCGCGCGTGTGTGTATATGTGTGTGTGTGTGTGTGTGTGTGTGTGTGTGTGTGTGTGTGTGTGTGTGTGTGTTTCTGTGTTCAAGTTCAAGATATCTCCAACTGTATACAGTTAGAAGAGGGTAAATTGACCATCTATTTCAATGTAGTTGCATATTGTGCTAGCTTTTGGTTTCTATGGTCAACAATGACACTCACAATGATGCTCGCCAATGAATCACCATCTTGGCTGTATGTGAATGTCTGGCAGCCTGTCTGGAGTCCAGACTTGTCTATCCATTGTGGAGAAGGTCTGGTCACATAATGCACCATCAGGCATTCTCTTTTTCTGAGCTGCTGACAGTGATAAGAGGCTCCTGTAAGAGCATTGCAGAGGATTACCTCAGATAAGGCACCACCTTAGATTATTTATAGTCCCAACCCCAGCACCGGCGGCATTTGACCCGGTGGTAACATTACAAAACCTTTTTCTGGTCAGACCATACAGTAGGCTACATGTACCTACAGTAGGCCAGGTTATGCCACTGATGAGATTATTATATACTATAGACACCATCCTTGCCCATCTACATACCCTATAAAAATAGCAATTACTATGGCCTTACAATGATTTCTATTACCAGGATATAATATTAGACCTCACCTATACATTTTTGTATGTTAATGCCAGTGTCCTGCAATTATACAATCCCGGTAATGGTTTTTGGTGGGAGATTGAATGGATTTAGTCTGTGTGTAATGACTCACTGTTGACACACTAAGAGAGTCTGACTTAATCACTTAAGCAGCACCTCCATCTGCTTACGAGGCCAGGGGCTCTGTGCACTTGGCTTTGCCTTGTCATGTCATGCTCAGGATGGCTTTTGTAACTATGTATGTAGCTAAGGTAGATGTATACATTGATTTTTACATCTAAAAGGATATGTAATTATTATTTATTAGTAGTATAGATAATAGCTATTATTTATTGTTAGTATATTTTAAAAGGGATATGTTTTAATATCAATATAAATCTCAAATAAGATTTACAGTTTTAATTTCTACTACAAAATGCTAGTTGTGAGGAACGGGGGCATTGTAAAAAAGGGGGACTGAATTACCAGGGCCTGAAGAGAGGGGAGGGCCCTTGAGGAGTCTGGAATTGTATGAGGGGGGGCCCATGGCCACAGCTTGTGCACAGGAAAGAAAAGCCTTCATTAGCAGACTTTCTCTGTTGTATATAGTTTTCTTTGGTCTTTTTGCCTTCTAACAGCAATATATTAAAGGAAAGCACCGGAGTGAATTCAAGCATAGCCCTGTTGAAAGAGCTTGCTAAATGTGCTAGTTAGCGAGTGGAAGAAAATGATTTGGTAGGCCTACAGCACAGACCGAATGCGAACGCAGAAGCGAACAGGCACTTTACACTGAATCAATGGGACCTGACTATTGGAAACCGAAAGTGAGATTTAAGGTTACATTGACTCAATGTAAAGTGTTTTGCGTTTGCGTTAGGTCTATGCTGTTCGAAATTCTTTTATTCCATGCAAATATATTGCTGTTAGAAGGCTCGTACAGCAGGGCTATGCTTAAACTTACTCCGGACTTCTACTTTAAGTGTCAATAACTCTGCTGTATTTCATTAAGAGATGAAAGGGGAATATCAAGTGCCTAATATGAAGTACCTCTTTTCCTCGAAAAAGATTTCCTAGAAATGTGTTTGCTAGAAAAGCTGATTCTTTTCATGAGCTAAAGGATTTTAGTCATGAGGAGAAAGGTCAGGCTATTAGCTTACTTCTTAATTTCTGACACATACCAACACTCCTGGGTCAAAATGCAAGTAACTTTGATTGGCTGCACTGCACTCTGTAACTGTTAGTAGTAAACCTGGTCTTATGTTTATTTCCCAATCATCATTCCCATACATACTGTATGTTCAGTTGGGTGTATGTCTGTGTGTGCGTGTAAGCGTTAATGTGTGTGTGTGTGTGTGTGTGTGTGTGTGTGTGTGTGTGTGTGTGTGTGTGTGTGTGTGTGTGTGGCTGAGTGGGTAGGTGGGCATGTGTACATGCAAGTGTGTGAGAGTTTGCAGTGTGTGTATATGAATGTATGCATGTGTGTGTGTAGGTAGTATCACTTTGGAATTCTAGCTATTTGAAGGGTAGCCCTCTAGTTATGTGCAGAGAAACAGCATCCAGGGGCTAACGGTTTTGCAGGCTTGGTTTTTTTTTGCTCCTAAACTGAGCTAAATCTGATTTATGATTCCTGGAACTGGATATGAACATGTGCTCCTAACAGACTCCTGTTTGTGTGAGCCTGTAGCACACTACGTGAACACACTGACAACCAATATGGCCGTATCATGGCTACGAGACCCAAGAGAAATAAACAAAAAAACAGCCCATACCATTCATACCACAGACATTTTTTTCCCTTCTGCACTCCACAGCTATGTTTCCCAAGTGTTTCTTTTTTTGGGATGGGGGGCGTTGGCTCGTAGTGAAATTTGAGCCAAACCAGTGTGGTCAGTGACAGCTTAAGGTGTCTAATTGTTCATTTGGTCATTTTTTGGTATGCTCATTATGTGTTGTTTGTGAATGTTTTGTTTATGTTTCTTTCTTGAGTAGATGTCATATTTTTGTGTCAGCTGGAAGGAGTAACCTTATTAAGGGCTTGAACCCTTGAAACTCAGGATTGACTTCACACTCATTGTATTAGCAAGCATACTCACTATGTCCCCACATAGCACCACACAAACTGTGTGAACTCACATGGCAACATACTTTCTGTGAACCCGCATAACTTTTGTACTGTATAAACAGTTGTAAGATAGGCTTTCTCACTGTGTCTACCCATATAGTAACTTATGTGTATAAACAGTAACACATTCACTGTGTGAACCCACATGTTAACATAGCCACTGTGTATCCACATACTGTAGTAGTATATGTATTGTATAAACAGATAGTAACATACTTGTACTCACTGTTTGTACGCACACAGTACTGTACTCACTAGGTACTCACATAGTAACATATTCATAGGCCTTCACATTTTTCACACCTGAACATTCCGACATCCCTGGGTGGTAAACTGAACATTCTGTCATTGAAATGCATTGGATTTATGCCTCTATCTGACTTGAAAAAATGGGTAATGACATTTCAAACATGTCTAAATTCACTTTCTTTCAAATAATACATATTTGAAGCCCACAAATTTGGAAGTCCCGAATAGCTTGTATTTATTATTGTACTTGTATGTATGTATTATTTGAAAGAAAGTGAATTTAGACATGTTTGAAATGTTATTACCCATTTTTTTCAAGTCAGATAGAGGCATAAATCCAATGCATTTCAATGATAGGATATTATTCAGTTTACCACCTTAGAATGTCGGAATGTTCAGGTGTGAAAAAGGTGAATTGCATTGCTGAAGTGGAATCTTTTTGAGTGTAGAGACATTAACCCCTGAATGAAACTGACTGACTGTGAGTGTGCATGCTGTTGTCTGCTTGTCTACTGTAGCTCCTGTTCAAGTATGTGCTGGTGAAGTATGACATGGTGAGAGACGAACCAGTGAGGAACAAACAGGGATTCTGCGTGTCAGTTAGGAGAGGTGAGGAGAAGCTCCTTTTTTCAACTATTGAAACAAGCATTTCTAGACAACATTGATCAATGAATCATTGATTAATGAGGGAATGAATGAATCAATCAAGTATAAACTCATGCACACTGTTCACTGTCCTGTCACTGTTACACTTACAGAAAGTAGGCTTCAGTGTGCAGGGGTTTATACTTCATTCTGAGCTATAGACTTTTAGTCCCCTCCAACACAAAGTTTTAATTTCCTGGATTTAGACAAAACTGATATCATGATTGAACATCATAATGCAGACATGATGATATACTACCCTACCCAATGGTATAGTCCACTCCTGCCTGTTACTGTTGACTCACTACGCTTGTCTTGCCCATAAAAATGGCTGAAGTATATTGCTTCTCGACTGGGAGATTGTGAGGTTGACTCATGGTCTGTTCATAGCAAAGACCATAAAAATGGCACTGCCTCTTGCGTGGTGCTCAGAGAACAATATGGATTTGGTAAAGTTAATGTATGAGATCGGCAGAGGTTTAACCCCCCACTGTAGACATACTTCCCTGTCCCATGTGGCCTTGGGTTACAGATATGGAGATGGGAACCACCAAATGCTCCACGAGGAATGGGAAGGATTTAACTTTAACTTGATACATGGCTATTTTAGAGCTACCCCTTACCATATCTGATCTTTAACAAGTACACCTACAGTACTGTACAATAATCATTGACAAGGGCACCAAGCATCCAGGCATAGACAGTGAGTTAGTGGAAATCATGACCTATGATCTTTAGGTGCTCAGTCAGTCAGTCAGTACATAGTGCATGACAGAATATATTTGTCTGTGGATCCTGTGGACTCACACACCGCTCTGACAATTTATTTAGGTGAAACGGGACTGCTGTTGTCCAAAATAAACTCCCAAAGTCCGTTCTTCGGCTACGCTGGAAGCAAACAACTGACAGAGAAGAAGATTCTGAGAAACGTGTTTGTGAACGGGGATGCCTACTTCAACACAGGGGACCTCATGATTGAGGATGATGAGGACTTTATCTCATTCAAGGACCGAGTTGGGGACACCTTCAGGTAAGGGAGCCATGATGCATTTACTTCCTTAGAGATAACAGACTTTTTTGTTTTGTTTTGTTAACATTGGTGCTGTTGATTTAAGTAAGCACTTAAACTTGTCTTCCCAAGTAACTCTAGGTTACAGCATGTAAAACCTGTTCTCTGAGGGAGAATTGACCGAAAGAGAACCTTATAGTCTTAATCTTTACTCATGTTCAAAGGACTACCAAGGATATATTTGCACAGTATGGTTGCATTATGTGTGGCTGTGTTGTAAGCTGATGTTTGTTTTCAGGTGGAAAGGTGAAAATGTGGCCACTACAGAGGTGACGGAGATCCTTGGACTGGTGGACTTCATTCAGGAGGCCAATGTGTATGGCGTGGAGGTTCCAGGTACTGTACGTTCCTGATAGCATCAGAATCAAATATTTACAAAAGTCAATGTCCTGTCAAGAGCATGTGTTTTGTCTACTTGTGCTTGCGGTTTGCTAATTGATCATCATGATGCAATATTTACTTTTTGGGTTTCCTGGTGTATGCAAAATGGTTAAGTAGCAAAAGTGAACACAATAAGAGTAAGGGCCTCTGTACACTTCTGTGTGTACAGCTTTGCGCATGTATTTTGTGTGCGTCGCAAACAAACAGGCATATTTCTAGCTGTTGAGATGTACTGTATGTTGGGATCTGGTGCTCTACCACTTCAATTACTGAACCTCAACCTTAATAAGCAAGCTTAAGCCATTTCTGTCAGTTAATGACTGTAATAAACAAACACACTAACCAGAAACTTCTAGGTTTACTCCACAAATGAATATTAGTGAACCATTTTACATGCAAACGGGAGTACAGTAGATGCTCTGTTCATGCGGCACATAAAACCTAGGAGGTACACACATGCATGAGCATGTTGCAATGATGATGCAACTCTCGTCACACGCTTGGTGCGCATCAAGTGCATGCACTATGTGTGCGGAACTGTACCGTGGGCATAAAAGTAGTAAGGTGGACCTTGTTTGTTATAAAAAATATGGTCCAAAGGGATGTTCTAATAGTAGGTTTACTATTTTGGTTGGAATAATTTATCAGTGGCACATATGTTATCACACGAGCAATGCAATGGCAAAAGACACCTCTATCTCTGAGATATGGTTGCAACAGGAAATATAAGACAGCTTTGATTCTTGTCAACAGGAAATGAGGGAAGAGCAGGAATGGCTGCCATCATTGTGAGACCGGACTTCAACTTTGATGGGAAGAAGCTGTTTGACCACACTGTGAGAGACCTGCCATCCTACGCACGCCCTCTCTTCATAAGACTTACGGTATGTGATGGTGGATACTGCATGTACACTTTGCCCAGACATTCATGGCATTGATACTTACAGAAGCAACTAACAAGGCCTGAGGCCAAGGACCTTTGAAGATACATAATGAAAACATTGAAGCGGAATCGTCCATGAAAAACTTGTAATATTTGTGCTATAATCATTGTGTTACGGTCATAAAGTCCTGGAGAGTCAGTTCACTTTAGATAAGAATTAGAACTGAAGAATTGAAGAAATCTTTTCTTGTGTGTAGCAGAGAGGAATAACAATGCATTTCCCGCAATGCATTGTTTCTGGTATCCCACTTTCATGTCAAGTCAATGTAGGAAATTGCATATTGCCATTTATAGTAGCATATTTTTTAGGTTATATCAGTAAATGATTCGCAAAGAAAAGACAGCATCTTCGCACAAAGATCCACCAGCCACGTTAACTAGACATGTAAATACTCTTAAGTATAAGTACAGACATGAACAGCACTGAATCAGGCAATGATTATTGCTAGTGTGGTATGAGAGGCAGAGGTCAAATAAAGTAGACAGCATAAATAGCGAAACAACCCAAGAACATAATGTTCCACCTTATCTCCAGTGATTGGAACAGCTGGAACAGAATGAAATAAAGTTGTGCCACAGTTTTGGAAACACAGTTGGGTCAGGCTATGAAAATAATACATTCTGATTCCAATGCTCTCAGCATCCAATGGGTCACCATAGCCTGATTAACCTCTGACTGCCATGGCCTGATGACACAAGCTAGTTACAAAAGGCAAAAACTTGTACTTGTCAAGGCATGTATTAAATAAGCCGGCAGCCTAATTAGATGTTAGGTCAGAGCAATTAGTAAGGTGTTAGCAGCTTTTAGTGAGCTATTAGCACACTTTAAGTCTTCATAAAATTTTATTTTGTGTAGTATTCTATCTTAAACACTCAGTACTTCATTTGAATATATTGAAAATGTGATTTGAACAATGTCATGTAAATGTACAAAATACCTATATTGAAGCACCATTTCTTACTGAGCACATTGTTTTAATTTTTCATATGAAAGTATATTCAAGTAAACATAATGATGTTTTATGGTGTAGAAAAAGAGGCTGATTTGTAAGACACTCTTCTTTTATGGTTTAATAACCCACAAGAATCTATAAAGTTGGTGAGGTTATTCTGTTTTGAATTGAACCTACTTTATGAGATGGTGTTTTGACAGTATGTTAGCACGCAGACTTTGAGAGCACTCAAAGAGCACTCTAAGGGCTCAACCAGTACACCCAGTGGCTCGTCCCCCATGCCTGGTCTTGCCCATGGATCATGGTGTCTAGTGCCCAAAGGGGGCTAGGTTGACTGTCAAGGTCGGTACCTGTGTGTTGTGTCTGATGTTGGTTGGATTGTATCCACAGCGGCAAATGAAGAAAGTGGTGCCTTGGGGTGTAAATGAAACACCCTCTATTTCCACTGAAGTGTGTGTGTGTATGTGTGTGTGTGTGTGCGTCTTTCATTGCGGTGAAATGCCGCTTATTAGTTTTTTTCCATAGCAAGAGAGTGGAAAAACATTTGGGTGTCTGAACATTTGACTAAATTGAGTTATTTTGTCATGACACTTCACGTAACCTCAATTAGTGTGCACGCTTCTCAACTTTTGACTTGGCTTTGTGGTTTCAACATGACCCTTCAGCTAACCAGAGGGCATGTTTGGGTGTCTGAACTCTACTTGGTATGCTCTGACCTTTCAGGTAACGTCAATGAATGATGGAACAGACACATTTAAACCTGCTGAATTCTTGTGGTTGTCTGACGCACACAGGTGTATCGCGTGCCCGCATTATTATTGTTGGGGTTTTTTTTTCAACTTCACCTTATATTGACCTTGATATGACTTACTCCTGGTAGGAGGTCATCACAAGGTCATTATTACTTCATGTGTTATTCTTACTGAATTGAACTTTGAACTTTGAACTTTGCACTTACAGTATCTTTGCCTTGGGAGGCACACATTTATTTCAACTCATCTATAATACATTTTATTTAATTTGTGCAATTTCCTTATTTTATTAACTTGTAAAATGTCCAGACATACTGCATCTATCTAGGGATTCTTCTGTTTTGTGTCTGGAGCCTTGAAGAACCATAGATCTGTCTTTTCTCCTCCAATCACAATTAAGTCAGTCATAACTCCTGATAGAGAGGGAGTGATAGGGGACATCAGGCTTAGCAAATCAAGACAGTTACTACTAAGAAGGTAGTAAAACAGCAATTCAGGCACAAACGGCGGTAAATTACACTGCACCTTTTGTGCCCTCTTGGCTGGGCTCGGGCTTGGGTTGATAAACAATGACAGAAATCCTGTTGTGATACATCTATACATATTGCAATTTCAAGTGTGAAGGTTAAGGTGAAAAAGTGACCTATAAACCCACATACTAATGGCCATAGGCTTAGCATATTCATGTCAATAATCCATGTCATTTAACTTTTGAAAGCCTTAGGTTTTTGTTTCAATTTAATATTCCCAATATTCTACATGGGCTACATTAATTTGAACCTACATAGCCAAGTCCCATAAAGCTCGGCTCGGGCTGTTTTCTGGTCATTGTGAGAAGCTCTTTGCTTGCTGTTTTGCATTCCATTGTGAGTACCCTTTTATTCATGGATGTTTTTTAGTCATGGATCTTGCCCATATATCCATAAATATATTTCCAACTTCATATAATATAGTAAAGCTCCAAGGAAAGTCAAGAGATGCCATTTAATGGGCAATCATGTCAGGTGTTGAACATGCTCTGACTATCCTCTTTGGAAAATCAAGCCTGTTGTAATACACAGGATATAGCCACCCTTTTTCTTTAGATTCCTGATCATTATGTGGAAAATGAGTGTGATCTTATGGGCTGGTCAAAGCCAAAATGCCAGGGCTGATTTTTTCGCCCAGTCCATCCGTGCCAGCCCCACTGTTGAGAGTTTGAAATTGTATTAAGAGTATGTGCTGTGGAGCTCAACGTAATACAAGCAATCAGCTAACAGGCTAATCAGCATTTTCTCCTCCATACACCATGCCCATACAAATCAAACATGAGTGCTAGGGAAGCTTCTCAGAAATTGTGTAAGATACTGATAGTCTAGAACAGACGTACTCTATCGGTAGCAAATTGAATTTGCTCTGCGCATACGTCTAGCTATGAGCCATAGGTTGGACTCAGACATCGGTGGTGTCTGAGCTGTCTATCCAGTCCGGTCCAGTCCAGTTATGGTGTTTAGCCAATCACAATATTCTATCTGGACAGGGATTCATTGGGCGGGCTGATTTGTTCTTGGTTTTTTTGTATGTTATGTTTTGGTTATTTGACCCACTGAGAGGAACCAGAACAGAAAGACAGGACAGAATGCGGGGGATGCCAGTCCTGTTCCCTGATGCATGTTCTTCAGTCAGTCACAGATTCATCAGTTGCTTGATTAGCTGATCCCACCTAATGTGGCTACTTATCTTATAATTGCACTCAGTTTAAGCAGGTGTGCAGTAAACATAAGGGAGAATGAGATTTTCATTTCTGGGGTGAGTGGTGGGGAATGTTCCCCATCCCTACCTGTAGATAAAGAGCTCTTACTATAGGCTCTAACCCTAACCCTAACCGTAACCCTAACTCTAAACCTAACCTGTTGATCCAGGGCAACAAGTTTGACATTGATCCGGGACTCTTATTTACTTGGTGATATCAGATCTTCCTTCTGGGTAGGTGACTTATTATAAGACAATCTCTGGCAGTCAGTTGACTTGAAATGAATAAGCAGATGACTCAAAGGCAGTAGACTGCCTTTGCCTTTACTGAAACTTGTGCAATATAATGTGATTAGTAGTACTAGTCTAGAATAGTGTAATCTGGAGTGAAACTTATTGTGCTATAGCACACAGATTCTTGTAAAGGGTTGTAAAGGTTTTGTAAAGGTTGCAGCTTCTTCCTGACCTACAAATGATTTTGTGTCTGAAGCTCTCATATTGTGTTGTCAATTTGTTGGACTGACCTGCCCTGTCGGACTTGCAGAGAGAATATGTAGAGAATTTTATTGTACGCTGTCAGTCACACACCCATTTTATTCATTTATTATGGTACTATCTGCTTATCATCCACAATACTTGTTTCCAGTCTCAACAGCATTTCTGTTTTGAGTAGTACATCAAAGAATAAAAACTTTGTTGGCAAGACATAGTTCTCTCAGTGCTAAACACAGATCTAACCATGTCATTCAGATACAGCCCTGAGGTAATTTATACAATAGCGCCATCTGTTGGTTGTAATGTGCAGTAACTCTTTCTTTCTAAACAAAGGATTAGTAGTCCCCTGTAAAACATGACCTAATCCATTCCCATTATTCCGTGGTTATCAAACAGCAGCAGACCACAACAGGTGATTCACCATATTTATTTTAAGATAGAGTATTCAAAGTGCATGACAATAATTGCCATGATAGAACAAAATTCCTCAGGACATCCAAAGCTGATGTCTTTAAGTGCCATAATAGAACAAAATCACTCAGGATTCTTGACCTAGAAATATCAATTCTTATGTCTGTTTTACATGTTACGTCAACTGTCCTCCAGTGTAGATGGAGCTTGAACCCATGGTTTGGGGGCCCTACCTGGATGCCAATATAGAAAGATGATTCTGCATGTGGGAACAATCACAGGGACCATGATACGTCAGTCTGATCAGGATGGCCATGTGCCAAAACAACTGTGTGGTGCACACACTCAAATGCCTACAGAGTCCATTTGCCAGTCTTATCATGGATACCACAGGCCAAAATAATAAGACTCGCACATAAGACACACACTAAACCTCTCCATGTTTACCCTACAGAGTCCATTTGCCAGTCTGATCATGGATACTACAGGCCAAAATATCCACAGAACTCACACACACACACACACTGATTTGGCCATGCCCCAATCAGTGACTGATAGCCTATACATATTCTCGCGCTGCATTCCTTAAGTTCGCTGATTGCCTCAGGGTCGATGCGGTCGATGCAAACAAGGGTCAATGGCCGGAATCCCTTGTACAAAGAGAAGCGTAGACCGAGGGGGTGGTAATGACCTGGCTAGGGTGCCCATTGATCTTTACTCCAATGTGATGTAGCCTGTGGATTGTGTTGTATTGTACTGCCCACTGCTGGTTGTAGTATGCACTGCAGTGACTGCTGTGTAAATTCTCTCCATGTTTGTGTCTCTCTACAGTATCTCTCTCTGGATAAAACACATAGATACAAGGATAGATAGAGATAGAGAGTTCATTTTATTGTATTTTTTAAATGTATTACATGCCATTTATGACCAAAATGCAATGATATAGGACTAGCCATACACCCATACTTTGATGTCTTATTTTCAATTCTGACTAATCGTGCTACAAACGCTGTACAGTATTTCTCAGTTCTCTAAAACAAATTTGTTTGAATGTGTTTGTGTCCTTTAGGAGTCAATGGAGATGACTGGCACCTTTAAGCAGCAGAAATATCAACTGGTTGCAAGTGGATTCAACCCTTCCACGACATCAGAGCCTCTCTACTTCCTGGACTACTCCCAGAAATGCTACGTCCCACTGACCAACTCTGTCTACGAATCCATTGTGGGAGGCCAGTGTAAGCTATAGCTCCATTGGCTCACTCTACAAAACAAACAAATAAAAACAAACAAACAAATGAAAATTAAAACAGACTGCTGTAATCCTGGACGATGCATTGACCAATGGCGTCGTCCCAGAAGAGAAAACCTTTTGAGAGTTGCCAGGCTCATTTAGTCCTGTTGTATATTTCATGGGAGCCAAAAGCAACCTTTTGAATCAAATCCATGAGTGAATAATGAATGGCACTAATTTCTTTGTGTTTGCGCCTCGCCCTGGTCTGGAATTGTTTAATAATGAATTAGCAACGCTAAGAGGGTCACAGCAGCTCTCTATGACCTCTGCCAAAAACGTCAAGAGATTAGATGTGCAGGCGGTGGGCGGAAGGCAACAACCAACAGCCACACAGAGAGGGGGGGATTCAGGAGAGCTTGCCAATGCAATGTGACTGACAGGTATCCAGTTTCTGCCCATGTCAAGGTTCCTTTGTCCATCAGGGTCCAGGTAAGATGACCACATCATGGCAAGTTGTTGCCCCCTGGCCGATCCTTGACTGTGTCAGTCACGGGCTGCCTTCTCACAACTGCTCATCTCGTCACTGCCTGCTGCAAGTGCCGTTTGAAAAATCTGACCTTGAGGAGAAATGAGAAACAAAAACAACAAACAAAAACAACACAAGTAGCCTACAAATACATCACTGTAAGGGTGGCATCATTTTTTTTAAGTTTGTGATCCTGCTGTACTACATGTTAAGAAAAAATAATAGCCTACTTAAATCAATATCCATGCCAAGATAAACTGTTAATATGCTTCAAGTAGAATATCTGTGGAGAATGTTGTAGCCTTATTAGTCAAGAAATTAGTCCTTACATAGAAACACAATTACACCTGTATCCACCCTTAACGTGAATCATAATTCGCCATAATGTTACAATGGAGCAGTTTTCTGCAGCCTTTTGTGGAAGCATAAGGCAAACCAGACATTGTACCACAGACTGTTGTTAACATGTCATAGCACTTCAGTAAGTACACTGTCAGAGAAAGCGATGTATTTATATTCATGACCTGGAGATCATTTGATCATCCTCTCTCTGAGTCTATCTATCTGTGATGATCAGATATGTTGCAATACTACTGGAGATAGTGCCTTTAGATGCAATGATTTAAAATATAAATAGCTATCACTCATAGCTATTTGTGTAATATAAAGCTTTTGTCCTTTGCACAATGACTGTAAATGACTTGAATCTTGTAAAGAATGTTATCTCTTTGCCACATCAGTGTCGACTGTATTAGTACAAGTAGTGGTCTCTGAAAAAGATTCAACTTAACTGCAAAGCTTATGTGTCTTCCCAGAGTGTACATTTCCTTATGTCATGTCTATATTTCTTTACGTACATCCTGAAGTACAATACACATAACAAGCAAAACATCTCACACATTTCTTCTATGTTTCCTGACATTTGTTTACGTTACTTTAGACAAAATTGTTAAATATATTGTCAGCCAATTTTCCTTTTACCTTGGTTTTGTGTATCTCACTGGATGTTGTTATGGAATGTTTTGTCTCAGGAAGGATAGCGTTAGCAAAGAGTGGGGGAGAGAGAGATTGTAAAAATAATGCACAGTTGGGTTTAGGTTGCTGTTTACAGCTTGCAGAAATGATCTTATATGATGTATTTTTTGGCTGATTTTGTTAATTTAATTTGGGAATATTTTGTATATCCTTACTTGGTGACATTGAATGCACTGGGCATTTGGATTCTTTTAACGAGTTAAATGTTCATGATGATAAATAGATGTTACTTTATATTTTAATGCAGGAGTGATTGTGTTGAGCAACAGTCAGACAGCGTATTTAATTTTGTCTTTCAAGTTTGAATCTTATTCGTTCCAACAAGCTCACATTCTCACTCTTATACACCTTTTTTTTCTGAATATTTGTAATATAAAAAAGTTTCAATGTATGCTATTAAACACAATTGGAAACCTGTCAGTTATATCATTTATCAGGGGGGTTGTCATCAACATTCCACAGGCCTGTCATTTTTCTATGCAAATTCAAACACTGAATTTCTGCTTATGATTGTCACTGTTTTTCTTTGATACTATTCGGGATACCCCTGAATGTCTGAAAGGGAAAAAAAATGTCTGTCTTATTGTGTTTTATCTTACTTAATCTCATTTCAAATTATGTGTATTGTGTATTTTAATGCATTGTCATACCACAGTGTCACCTTTAAAATGTCTAATTTTCCAGTGATCTACTGTGAAGATAGATTGGCGACAGTAATGAAATGGAGAGATTAAAAGAAAAAAATTGAAATCTTTTTGTCCTCCAGAGTGTCCATTTTCTCAGCAATAAAACATTTATCCGGTAGCCTACTGTAGGCATTAGACCTAGCCTACAGTAAACCAAGCAACAACTGTTAGTTGAGTCCCCTACAGCAGTGGTTCTTAAAAGTGTGGTCCGGGGACCACTGGTGGTCGGCGAGCAAGCTCAAGTGGTCTGTGAGTTGATTACCATAAAGATATGTGAATTTAGAATGTGTCATTATTTGAAGGCCAAAGATTAGTTGTTCACTGAGCATAAGAGGCAGACCTGTAATTTACTGTTTATTATAGCATTTGAAATGCCTTCTCTTTAAATGACTTGGTTAAAGGATAGCAGTATGTGACTTGGTGAGGGGGCGCGAGGCCTGGTGGTCCCTGAAAAACAAAACAAAACAAAACAAAACATTTTTGGGCAAAGTGGTCCTCGATCTGAAAAAGTCTGAGAAACACTGCCCTACAGTACCTTAGCCTGCACATCAAATGATTGCTCACATCAATAAAAGGAGGCCTATTCATAAGTGTAAAACATGATGGATGGCCATATTAAACCATCCGCTCCAGAGCCATAGAGACCACTCTGACCTGTTCCTACCTTTAAATTGAACCCTATGCCTAACCCTAATGCACTCCCACCCCAAGGCCTAATGCATGCTTGGGATTTTAGTCATTGTTAGAGATTCATGGTAGACATTGCAAAGGCATAATTATAAGCCTTGATTTTGTTCATTAACTAGGCTACAAAAGCCAAAAATAAGAAGGCCTAAACCTATTCATGTTTTGATTATGACTAGTTTCAGCATTGATTAGCACTTTAATTAATCTCATTAATTAGCTCATTAAGCAAATAGTTGCTTGAGGTAGAGAAATCTGGGCGGAGTTAAAATGAACTAAATTTAGACCTTTCTTAGCATAAGTAGCGTAATGAAACAAAGTTTCATGAGCTACGCTTTCATTATTGTGACAATTAAGCTCAGGGGCGCTGTATGGCGAAGTTTAACGTCACAAGATCCTTGTAGGTTAAGGTTGATAGGTCGGATTCAGTAATATTACCCGCCCACAATCTCCTACCAGTCATTTCCTCGTAGCATCATGGCGGACGGTCACTGCAACAATAACCATGTACCGGTTTTGTTTTCATTCTCCGTCTTTTCACGCCCTTCTTCTGTGCCCGTGGGCTCTGGGCACGAAGTGTTGATTCAGAAATTTCTGTCAATATACGGTCACCAGATTGACGTCCACCGTAAATTTGTTATCCAGTTGTTCTCCGAGGAATGGGGGCAGTACATTGATTTACCGAAAGGATTCTTGATATCTGATAAATGCAAGCTACGATTAGTTCCTCTTCAAATGGATGTAAGACATTTTTATTTTTCCTCGGTTTCTTGTGTATTTTCATTGCCCACTGTAGTTCTTCATTACTCTGCATAGCATTTCCTGTCGAAACCTTTGTCATGTCATGCGTATGTCCATGAAAGCGAAAGGAGACAGTAAGTTGCATGGCGAGACAACTGTTGCAAGTAACTGTATTGGTGTAATGTTATTGCATTTTGACCTATAGAGCGATATGCAAAACAAGTAGGCTATATGTTTATAAAATGAATGCTTGTGCTATATATTGATATTATAAATAGACTACTGTACGACTCGAGATATGTTTCAGCCTGCATCTTATGACCTACGATGGCTATGTCAATACAGTAGTGCCTGACTTGTTTGACCATATTTACCAGATCTATGGGCCTATTTATATATCCTATAATTTGCATATTGTAATCTATATGCAAGGTTTTATCCTCTCAAAAATGTGTAATATATGCCAGACAATTTAAATTCATGTATGACAGCTTGCATTGTAGGTTTGAAATATAGATTTATTCCAGAAGATGGCACACAAGTATGCCAACCTTAAAATGGCGTAGCCAACTGATCTGCACATAACCATCATAGTCAGTTACTGGTTTGAGTGATGTAACAAAATGGAACATATAATCCTGTAAAGCTTACTGGACATCTGTCTCATAGTAGTAACGATGTGAGCCCAAAGAACTCGCTGGTGTGTGTGTGTGTGTGTGTGTGTGTGTGTGTGTGTGTGTGTGTGTGTTTGTCTGTCTATGTGTGTCTACGTGTTTGTACGTGTGCATCCACTATCCAATCCACTTAATATCTGACATGTTTTGGAACACATTTCTGGAGAATTGTTGTCCAATGTCTATGAAAGCACCACCACTATAAGAAGTAAATCAGTTGTGCCTGGTCACGCATGCATTAGACTAAACACATGACTTAATACAGGCTCAGGTTTTTTTTGTTTGTTTTTGTTTTTGTTGTTTGTGCAGCACACTATTGCAATGTCAAATCCCCCCCCACTCCACCACTCCCTCTCCACTCCCAAACAGGATTTGCCCTTTCTGCCCCTGTGGGGAAATAAATGCTTTGAGTGTGCAAGCTCCATTCGTCATTTTCCATGAGATAGTCGTCTTATCACACATCATATTTGTTGCCTGGTGGAAATCAGAACTGATTTTCCATAAAGATCAGGAACATGTGGCTGACCTCTCAGTCAGATTGATCCCTGAGGGTCAATCCAACCAGGCCACAACCCGGGAAGGGATGGGACACAGAACGATCACGTGGAGAAAAAAAAATACATATACCATTGTCCTGAATTCATGATAAATCCATTTCCATCCATTTTTCCACTCTAAACCACAGCGTGGTGGAATATTTGAGTTAATGTCACATTAAATGCATAGCTCTAACATTTTGGCGGTGGAGGAAAGGTCTCTTTGAGAGTTGATGATGTTGTTAGCCAAACCACAGTCTTTACTATAGGCTGCAGTACGAAACTGAATGGCTATTGCATTAAACGGGCCATGTGAAACTATTTTAGTGTAATTTACCTTAATTTGACAGGTAACATTGTGGTGGTTCTATAATACTTATATGGGTCGAATATGGGTCGATTGGTGGTTGTTTTGATTCGCCCCAGGGCATCTGGGTGGAGATAGGGAAAATACAAGGTTCAGTCGGTCAGACGTGTCCCAGTACCTCAGAGCTGTGGAATAATGCAAGCATAAACATAGTGAAGGAATGACCTATCATGCATAGCTCTGGAGTCCTGTAAAGAAGAAAAAATCTGCACAAACCTGGCTCAGACCGAGAAAAAGGCAAATGAATGGGCAATCCTTCATAGGAGGCTTTTAAAACTGATAACCGAGAGATTGTGCAGTAAAAAATGGGGACAGTAGTTGTTGCGGTGTAAAAAAAAAAAAAATCCAGTGTATAACGATAGCCTTTAGGCATCATTCAAAGTCAATCTTGTGCACTCGAGACCGGGGGACTCAGATGACTCAACAAAATGTCAGCTTGCTTGTAGTTTCAAACTAAAACAAATGGGATTTTCAAGATGGATTAAAAACAAACCCAAAGTACAAGCACACAGCTTTGGCAGCAGTCATGTCCAGACTTTATCAGGCTTTGGATTTGCTAGCTATAGTTTATTTCAATGATGCTATCTCCTCCATGGGGCTTGTGTTCAGGTAATCCGTCCCTGTTGTTGTCAGCCGGCATGGCCGGTTGATTGCTTCCCTGGCATCATGTGAGTGGCGTTTGGACAGGTAGACAGCCTGCCACCATGTGGGCTTTGTGCCGAGACATTTGGTCATCCCCTGTTTCACTTTGCCATCTGAACACCAGCCTTCTTACAGATTTGGATGTTTTGTTTGTATTGCCATGTTTATTCCCTCTAACATACTGTATTGTTGTTTTTCATTCCTGTAGATCTCCACTTTGGGGAACCTGTCACCTTCTACCACAGCGTTTTTTTGCTGTGACATGCAGGAACGGTTCCGACCAGCCATCAAGTACTTTGGTGACATCATCAGCGTTGGACAAAGGCTGGTACGTGT
Organism: Sardinella longiceps; assembly: GCA_027497455.2. Lineage (NCBI taxonomy): Eukaryota > Metazoa > Chordata > Actinopteri > Clupeiformes > Clupeidae > Sardinella > Sardinella longiceps. The sequence goes on along the minus strand of JAODXP020000008.1, from coordinate 11,971,398 downwards.
CACCTGTATTTTTTTTTTTTTTTTTTTTTTTTTTGTCAAAGGAGTTGGGCATTGTTGACTATTGATATGGTATTTAACCTACAGTAACTGAAGATATAAAGGGCTTCCCAATACTCCTCTTTCATTTGTCAATAGGCTTCGACATGTTTCAGTTTTTTAGTTGGAGCTGCAGTGGGGCTGTGCTCGGATGTTGCAGGAAAAGATTAAATGACTCAACAATTCTTATCCTTTCTCGATCCTTCTTGTCTCCCTCTTGCAAGAGCTGGCATAAAGGTTGCGAGTTTGTTTGAGAGAAGTAGTGCCAAGGCTTCTTTTTAGACTGGTTAAAAAGAAAGAATATACATGCACACTGTTGCTGCTGCTGCCAGTGACTGTTAACAGCAACAGTGTACTGTATATTCTTTAATCGACGCACTGTTTTACCCTGTACCTGTAGTATATTGTGGGTGCACTTTCTGCCATAAGTGTTCTTTTTAGACTGGGCCTTAAAGCTTAAACTTTAAAAGGAGTGTGTGTGTGTGTGTGTGTGTGTGTGTGTGTGTGTGTGTGTGTGTGTGTGTGTGTGTGTGTGTGTGTGTGTGTGTGTGTGTGTGTATGTTTGAAAAAGCAGAATCTGATAAGAGTGCTTGAGTTTACAAAGAGCTTACCCCATAAAATGAAATGAAGCAAACTGATCTCTCACAGGCCTGTTTAATACCCAATCCCGGTTGGCTCAACGGTCTCTGGTGCGCCGGGTGAAAACGAGTGTTGGCCGAGTGTCGAGTTCTCTCTTTAAAACTGTCCAGACTCTGACACTGCCTGTCCAATGTTTACGTGCGGAACTATCTCCGGACTGGAAAGCGGAAGGACTGATGTGGATAGCGCCACTTAATCAGTGCGAGACGTCAAACTGAGGGGACGAAGACGACTCTCACATTAATTTATGAACTCACCTCAGTGCATCCAAGAGAGATTTCCACACACACACACACACACACACACACACACACGTACACCTGATATGAATTCCTCCTCTGATGGGAGAGTCGTTGTCGTGGCGATTCCCTCATTTCCTGAGTCAGTATTCCCCTCAACACAAGTCCGCATTAGAAGCAACATCTCAGAATGACGCTCCAATCGGGTGAGGATGGCTTTATCTGGGAAAGAATTTTTCCGCTCTTCTCTGGTGGAGAGATGGAGTTTGGGGTTTGTGTGTCTGTGTGTGTGTGTGTGTGTGTGTGTGTGTGTGTGTGTGTTGGTGTGTGTGGGGTGGGGGGGGCAGTAGTAGTCATTGCCAGAACTGATTGTCTCCTCTTCTCCTCTTTTTTTATTTCTGCCTTGTGAGGAGATTTGTTGGGGTGACGGCCAAGCGATAGTTTTACAGCCTTGGTCATCTGTCTGCGGGGACCGTCTCTGGTCTCCTGTTTCCTGTGTGTGCGTCCAGTTTCCCCTTCCCTTTCTAGTGCCTCCCGGGCCCTAGGCCAGCAGCAGCGATAGAGGGTCTACTCGCATTCAGATAGATTTCTCCATGCACAGTAACATTATCGACCTGCAGTTACTTAATAAGCGAATGTCATCCCAAGTCATTAAAGCAACGCTCATGGACGTGTTTGGCCATTTTGTATGGCGGTGTATTGCCACGCATTACAGTACATTGCAGCATGTCCACAGACAGCGCTGGCACAGGGGTTATTCACATTATATTCACAGTTATTCACAGATAATTTTTTTATAGACAGTAATTACCACTGTTATATTAGTTAGTATCTCTCAAAACTGTTGTTTTAAACACCACTATCGTTGATGCATTTGTGCGTTTTGTATTCGCATCCGGAATGGCAATGAGCCATCATCACGCAGCATTCAAAAGCACAGTAATATTTTCAGCCCACTGTTGTTAGTTTGTATCCCTCAAAAGTGTTGTTTTAAACACGAGCTGATGCATTTGTGTATTTTGTGGCTTCACATACGGCAATGGCAATGAGCCATCATGCAACATTTCAAAAACATTCCCCAGTTAGACGTGCGTGAAAGTTAACGTGTTTAGACACTTGTCTCGCCGAATCAATCGTTCGTCATCAACACCCCGTCTGTCTGTCTGTCTGTCTGTCTGTCTGTCCAGCTCCAGGGTGCTCGTCTCCTTGGCATTCCCATCATCGTGTCGGAGCAGTACCCCAAGGGCCTGGGTGCCACTGTGCAGGAGATGGATCTCACTGGCGCCAAGCTGGTCTTCCCCAAGACCAAGTTCTCCATGGTGCTGCCGGAGGTGGAGTCCGCACTGGCCGATGTCCCTGGTGTGCGCAGCATCGTGCTCTTCGGGGTGGAGGTACGTTATGTTACGGCCAGTGGTTGTGGATTGGCAGGAGGGGAACTTCATTTGTGTCGGCACAAAAAAGAATTGGATGATATAGTTCATTTATCTGAGGTGCCGGTACTGCGTACCCCCGCGTTCCCCCCCACTTTAACCCCTGGTTGCTGACCTGTGCTGAAGTGGAACTTTTTCCTTATTCACAGCCATGGGTTATAAATGATATAGTAGTCATTCCGATGTTATAAGACATAATGGGTATAGCAGTAGGGGTTAGTATGTGCTAGAAATGTCTTTTTAGCAGACATCAAATTCAGTTTTCTCTTTTCTGTACTGCACACCATCCGTGCCATTGATGGACATTGACAAAGATATTTTTATTCTCCAGGTTATCAAGTCGTATTAAGATATAAGCTGCTTAAGCTTTCCTTGAGCACTTACACGCTATATTGCTTAAAATGATATTCACACCTTGATTGCAACCACTCTGGAGACGTGGCTTTAGGGGAAGTCTTAGGGGAATTGTGTATTTTCAAATGCCTAGTTTTCTCAAAACGTTTTACAAGCATTTCCCACCCTATTTTTTTATGTTATTGACCTGTTCAGTTTGTATTAAGTGACCTGTTGTAAAATTGATATCTTCTTTTGCCCAGACCCACGTGTGTATACAGCAGACAGCTCTTGACTTGATTGGCCGAGGCTTCGAAGTCCACATAGTGGCTGATGCCTCTTCATCTAGGAGTATGATGGACAGGATGTTTGCTTTGGAGGTACATTATCCTCTTTCTCTACTTCTTCTCCAAACACAGCATGAATTAGCATTGGAACCATGCAGCCATACAATTACAGTCATCATACTAAACCAAACCAAATTGAGATACTATTGCTATTGCTGCACTTATTTTGCACTTTTATTAATGTACTGTATTTAAGCATATTAATTATTATCTTTCATTCATACATTCATCATCATTAACTGATAATCAATGGTTATTTATGAAATTTTGACTTTTTTTAATGTAATTGTAGAAAGATAGCATATGATCTACTCCGATTTGTTATAAAATTAGTAACACAGCTATAATGTATCAAAACTTTAATGCGCTCTCTCTCTCTCTCTCTCTCTCTCTCTCTCTCTCTCTCTCTCTCTCTCTCTCTCTCTCTCTCTCTCTCTCAGCGACTGTCTCGCACAGGGATAATAGTCACCACCAGTGAGTCAGTGCTGTTGCAGCTGGTGGCTGACAAGGAGCACCCCAAGTTCAAGGAGATCCAGAATCTCATCAAAGCCAGTGCCCCCGAGTCCGGCCTCCTCTCCAAAGTGTGAGGACTCCAGGGATGGTAGGACTGGGAAGGGGGGCAGGGGTAGAGATGGCACAGGCCAGCAGGTCCTTGAAGATTGATAGATCAGAGTAGAATGGATAAATAGGTTCTGTCAGTGTTTTATCAGTCTCTTTGCTTCGGGGCACCACCTTACCACAAGGTCATCCGAGCTCTTTCACACTTTAAAGACAAACAATTGCTTCGTGTTTTCAATCCCAGGGTCAGTTTGATGTAACCCAGAAGTGTTTACTTCATTAGGAAGCGATTGGAGTTCTCTTGTTCTCTTGGTTGAGCACAGCCTATAGTTACGGCCCGTGGTGGTGATCAATGAGGAGATCCGGGGCAGTGAGAGAGTGGTCAGACGTGAGGGGGATGCAGCCAAGGTAAGGACTGAGAAAACACTGTGTTAAAGCATGTGAAGCATTTAAGGAATTGAGGTCTTAGGATAGCAGGGGGGAAATCTGTCACATTTTATCAGTAGAGCTGTACTCTAGTGTTGTGGTCTGTTGGTTTTTGGTTTGTTTTGTTTTTGTTTGGTCTGTTTTGTTTTGCTGTCAAGGGTATTCCAAGTATGTGGTTTACAGACAGACCTGGGTGAAGTAACTTTGTAGGGATAGACTTAAGTGGGGTAAACTTTCTAATAGATGAGCTTTGTGGATTCAATTTCCAAGCCAAACATTTCATTATTCTTATAGTAGGAGGTTTATCACTTACTCTGAGTTATCTTACCCATGATTGTCTCTAAACATACTTGAAATTCCCTATCCTATTCAAGTATTGTTATTTAAATATGACCTGAAATGGTTGAATATTTGATCACTGCATATTTTCTAAAATTATTTTGCAGCATTATGGCCATTGTTACTTACCCTTTATAGATATTAGTTACAAGTTTTGGGTTCTATGTAATGTTTTTTTGGTTGTTTGTTCGTTTGTTTGTTTTGATGTAACAATACATGTGTTTTCTCTTTTGCTTGGTTTTGTTGAGTTGTGGAATTTGAAATCCCCACTTCATTCTGAAGTGATCAGGCCTTCACATTTTTGCAACACATAGCCTACCTCTCATGTTTTGCAGTAACCTTAACTCACTGGAATAGAAATTAAGCTGTGGGATCTGAGGAGAAAATAGTCTTCTAAACTTCTGTTGTCTGAATTTGGTGTATACCTAGGTAGAATATCATATTCCCTGTACTGGACTGTGTAACTGTACGTTCACACCAAGAGCTACTAAAGCTGTAAAATCGCCGGAAGTCATTCACTTTCTATGGGCAAGAGCGAGAAAAGCTACAAAAGGTATGAGCTGTAAAAGTGGGGCGATTTGAGCGACTAAAAACAATGAAAAACTGATCAACTTTATGCAAATTAGCTATGACGCGTTTCAGCTGTAAATCTAAATCTGAAGCTGTAAATGGAATGACAACAGGCATGTCATGAGCAATATGGCGATTTGAGCGAACACAGACATTTTAGCAGCTGCTTTTTTGAGCGACAAAAGAGATTTTATAGCTTTAGTAGCTCTTGGTGTGAACGTACAGTAAGGCATGTGCTATTTCTTGCCTCTATCAGTTTGTAAGACTAGAATAGTGCAAAATCTGTATTGTTTAGGTTGAAATGATACCGTGATCAAATAATATTGCTAGATAATTTCACTAAAGTTATCCTACACATATTCGTTTAAACGTTTAAACAGAAAATGTTACATGAGGGCAAAAAAAATATGTGCTGTTTGTGTTTTGCGGTAAGATGTTTGTTGTTGCACTTTTCCAAAATGCACTAGCTCGCTAACCTAATGACTTACAACTAACACAGGTCCTCCCTTGTAAATAAGAAGGGAAAAATATGAGTGTGAGAGAGAGTGAAAGAGAGGGTGGAGGGAGAAATAAGTCCTAGTGTGTGTATGATATCCTTTGCAGATGCCCCTGTGTTGGTGTGAGTGTGTGTGTGTGTGTGTGTGTGTGTGTGTGTGTGTGTGTGTGTTTCTGTGCTGATGTATAAAACAGCCCCTTGGGCGTTACATTTTAATCGAGAGAGAAAAAAACGTACAAAAACTCCGGTGCCTATTTATGACCTGTCTAAACTGATTGTACTCACTCCTCTCGGAGGTACTTCATGTCATGACAATATCAATTCGTGCACTATTTAATCAACTGTATTTGGGGGAAAGGGAAAAAGAAACAAATCCTTTTGTATGAACAAAGATGAATAAATGTTTATACACTGTCAATATGTCTGTGTAGAATCTATTTTTGGGCTTAATTGAAAATTAATGGAATTATAATCTTTGTTCCATGTCAGCATGAATCTTCCAGATATGTAGCGCAGTGTGCTGAAGACTTTTTCAGGTGAAAGCCATGGCAAGTGTCCCAGTGCGAAAAGGTTTTAATTTATGAACTTGTTTTAGTTGATATCTGTCCAGTGTAATGTACACGCTCCCCAAGTCAAATATTTTTCTTGGATTCAATTGTCACATAAAAAGTTAAACGTCTAGCCCTGCGAAGGTCCCGTAATCGGTTATTTATGACACTTCCAAAACCCTAATCTTGCCGAAATGGCTGTTTTACTCAATCTGGTGCAAGCAGAACTGAGGACTCACAGGAGAGTTGGGCTAGAAAATTTTTACACAACTCACATTCACCATCCACACATTAAATCGCTTTTCTGACACGGATCTCAGACAAACGGCCGAAGGCGCCTGCTTTCGCAGAAGTCACATTAACGTAGCCGCTGGCAGAGACCTGGCAGTGATATTTTAGCACTCCTCAGGCGATGGCATGATTTCAACTGGCCTGCTGAGGGCACCAGTGGTCCAGCTATCCTTGGGATCAACACTCCATCTGTTCCCTGTTGTCCAGTCCATAGCCTAAGTTTCAACTGATGAACTGGCAGATGTACAGTACAGTACATTTGACAACATTTGTTGTCTTGCACTCAAATCCCTCACCTATGGGCTACATACATGTCCCTTGCATGGCATTTGTTAAGGCTTAACAGAAACAGCACAAATTGGGTTTACACCACAGCATATGAAAAGCATCCCTAAAGGCTCAGACTTGGCCCTTGGATGGTCTGTAGCCAAAAGTAATCCTCATTCTGTATTTTTGTATTTTCTATATTTGTATTTTTTTCCTTTTACAGTTTGCCAATGGGATTGCCCATTCTCTAAGGTCTCATTCCCAAACCCCTGTTCTGTATCACACATGAAAGGTGCTCCCCTTAACAAGAAGTGGCCCTTGAGTAATCAAATCTTCCATGCTGGCAGTCATTTGCAGGGATGCCGTTTCCATAGCAGTGGAACATTAAGATTGCGCTGCATCTCTCCCTGTCATCATAAACAAGAGCACAAATGTACACATTCCACTGGCAGAAATGGAGATCTGTCAGATCAATGTTGATTTCGAGCATTTTCCTCTTATATTGTTCAAATCTATGATTAAATCTCGAGGTTATACTGCGTGGCTATGCCAGGACATTAGCACATTGACTCTGCTAAACATCTGCTCGCCAGGCATGCCAGATATATGCCCTGATATGCCCCTTCCCCCCCCACTACACACACACACTCACACATCCATCCCTACCCTATATAACAAGCTAAGAGCTTTCTACTGTATGGTTGCTGTTCTGCTTTCCTGACTGTGTACTTTTTTCACTTCAGCAAAGGAGGTCAGAAGGAGTATGGTGGAGTCCTCTTCATGTTGAAGATCACAAAGACCAAGGATATGAAGAAAGGTTTTTAGGAATTATCAAACAAGCAGTCAGGCAGAGGCCTCACTGCCATAGCCTCGTGAGACCAAACTGATCTCGCGAGCTTCAGGTCTTCACTCGCAGCTCAGTCTGGCCACTCTCCATTGACGAAAATTTGGAGCAGGTTGCCAAACAAACGAACCAATCAGCGTTGGCTTTGAGGCGGGTTGAGGTGCGGCGCAGCGAGAAATGGGTCTAAAGAACATGTACGTATGTTAGTACGTCATATGCTTCGTTGGTGTGATTGGTTGATTTGGCCCGTCTATCACCAACATAGGTGGTGATAGAAAGATGCCTTATCCAATCAGCCAAAACTAAACTAACGAAAATGAAACGAACCAAAACTTCTTCAACGGATCGTTCCCAGATGAAATTGCGGTAGCAAGTCCATCTGGCGGAGTCAGGTGATCACTGCCAGTGTGTTTTGAGTATTTTCACCATATCAGTGTTAGCTGAAAAGTTAAGGTTTCGTAGTTAAAGAGAAACTCCAGCACTGAAACTATTAAATCTCTTTTTCGTCATGTAAATGAGTCAAACTTTTGTTCAAAATGAAAATGACAGCTGCTTGGTTTCAATGAGCGTAAGGTTGCCACTTGCTGCCAAATCACTATTTGTAGAGTACTAAAAAGACTCGAAATAGCATGATACTTTGTTACCCCACTACGGACGTAATTTCATTTTGAACTAAAGTTTGACTCGTTTTCATGATGAAAAGCATTACTAGCTTCAGCACTGGAGTTTCACACATATTTCAGGCTTTCAGTAGCCTACTGGCCTTGCCTTTCTACAGTAGGCTATGTACTTCCACTCATCTCCCTTAACGACTCCGTCTGGTATTCCGGCCATTGGCATTGTTCGCACCGATCATCAATACCATACCAAGCTAAAAAGCAAGCAGGATCAGGAGTTGTGAGAGATCGGGTGAGTCGGGTTTCTGCTGTTGTAGCGTACCTTACTTGCTGGCACATAACGTTAGCAATTGGGTGAATTTTTTTGCTGAGGCATGTATAAAAGTATGACAAACCGCTTTTATGCTGTATTAATAAAGTGTGTAATTATTCTGGAAGTGTAATACAAATGTTATACAAGTGTAATAATGTCTTTATTGTTATCTTAACGCCTTGTTGAACTTTGGCTTACGCCCACGTGACCAGAGAGCCATGTACTGTATGCCCACAGAGACAAGAAAGTGGTCATTGGGAGTGGGATCGGAAATTCAGGCTCAACACATTTGTACATTTGTTTCCCAGTATGAATGCTGGCTTTCAACACCCTCTATGCCACAGGTGCCAAGATTAAGAGCTTGTCACTGGTGTTGAGTGCTTGGATTTATGCGGTTACACCAGCTAAGATGAGATAGCACATGTTTCCACGTCAATTACCATCACATCATTACTCAGCTGCCTTCTATGCGTGGGAAATTGCTTGACAGTTGGCATGGCCCTGTGAGTGAAAGTAAGCATTGTGAAGCAACCTCCAAATGGGATGCTCCCTAGCTTTTTCACCTTTCGAACATGGGCTATAGAGCCTATATGATAGGTTTACCCCCAAGTGGCTATGATTTAGCTTGGCGTATCATCAATATTTGTAGTGAAAATTCCCTTGGCCGTGACCATGACCTAATCCTCCCGTTTTTCCACGGCAGTCGGGCCTCTGATGTTTTCCGGGCCGCGCTAAGTGTGGTACATATTTGTTTTCTTTTGCAAATCTGCCTGAATGGTCATAAATAACCCAGCAAAAAAACGCTGTGGTTGCTTAATTCCTCATCCCCGTCTCTAGCCGCCATTTCTGGCATACTCCGCTCGTCCTGAAGGACCCGACAGCTGGACCGAGGACCAGATTCTTTATAAGGTAGAATAATTAGCAAAGTTCATTTAACGAGTAGGAAAAATCTCCACAGGATCGGAGCAGCGCTGCAGCCATTGCCCTGCGGCACATAAACAAGAAAAACGATCCTGGTAGATTGAAATACAAACAGGTAGGGGCCATGATAGATTGCATATGCGCTAACAATTACTCCTGTGTGCAGACAATGCATTCGGTGGTGGAGTGAGACATCAAAAGAACAGACATACAGTAGAGGCCTGAGATATCCTGGTGAAATACAACCCTCTCTAGTCTCAAGTACAGGCAGATGGTGAGCAGAAGAGTCATGAACTTGGGTTTTTCTTTGAGCTGAAGAGGTTCATTAATGTAGAATTCCTTATGCGCCACTAATAGCAGTATTCTTGCTGTCCATAAGAAATATAAGTGGAATCATTTTGATCCAAGTCAGCAAATGTCACACACATGCAGAGCATTATTTTTTATCGTGCATCTTCAATGTCGCTTAAAGAAAATTCTACAGCTGCCAACTCATTTGGCACATTTCACAATACTGTATTTAGTTTCTTTTTGTTTTTTTGTTTTTGTTTTACAAACACTTATGGATGCCAGTAGGCCTATTTCCCTCCCCTTTTGCACGGTCACCTTTAATCCTACGCTAACAAAACACACAACAAAGCCGAAAAGCATTTAATGCACGTCCATACTTGTCAATGCAGGGGGCCACGAGGGTGACGGCTTAGGATCAAGCCAAGGGCAAGAGTTGTGTTAAGGGTTTATCAGCTTATGAGGCCTCGTGCACCGCATACACATTAAAACAGGCCATGGGCATTGGTCATGTGTGATGGCCAGAGGTTTTTTTTTTTTTTTTTTTGGCCAGCAGGTCGGCTGTTGCTATTTATAGCCTCTTAGATCTGTATGCTTCACCCAAGCCCCATTTATCCCCGACCCTTTAAAACCATTTCCATATGATCCAGGAGTCTGTCTATATGGCACGATATATAGTGTAGCCACGCTTAGCCTAGGTGATAGCATCTGCAGACAGCAGCGACAATGCAATGGGATGGAGACTTTTTCAGTTCAAAGGCATGAGGGGTTAATGCAAACTGAATGAGAGAGAGAGAGAGAGAGAGAAGTCAAAGCAATTCCATAATGATGCTGAGGTTTGAGAGTTGAGAGTGAAACGGATGGCAGCCTTTCAAGCACAGCGTGCTGCGCTGCGTAGTCACAACTTCAGAGGACTACTGATGCTGGGGAGACTGAGAGAGGGAAAGAGAGATTGTGGTGATGTGGGGAATGGGGGCTTTTAACAACAACAACAAAAAAAGAACGCTGCAGCCTTCGAAATCCCTTGATGCAAGTTGCTCTCCACTCCAATCTGCGAGTTGTTTACTTGTGTTTTTGTTGTTGTTGCTCCCTTTTTAAAAATTTGGCAGATTTCAATACAGGGCCCATTGTTTGGGCTTAACTGTGGAACTTTTTTTTTATTTTTTTGCTCAACACAATTTATGGTGTTTTTCAAAGGAAGCACTCCAGGGTGGGGTAAATCCAAACATGCTGTGTGCTTGTAACAGCCAGCTTACTTAGACTAAGCAAATGTATATGCAGTCAGTCATTTTCGAGGAACACACACACACACACACACACCACACTCACACTCAAACACACACATACACATACATGTATACACACACACACACACACACACACACACACACACACACACACACACACACACACACACACACATTTGCATATAGTGCACATGCACACACAAACACACACGCACACACACACATAACACACTCTTAAAAGTTCCAGCACTATACATTACTCAATCATATTTCAAATTTAAATGTCATTTCTCCATAAATGAAACACATTCTTAACCGGCATCATAATTTAAGAAGTATCACTCTAACCCCACCAC
>JAODXP020000008.1:11945293-11955293 GCA_027497455.2 Sardinella longiceps | reverse complement strand
ACAAAAAAAAACAATAAACCTGTGTGTGTGTGTGTGTGTGTGTGTGTGTGTGTGTGTGTGTGTGTGTCTGTGTGTGATAGAGAGACAGAGAGAGTGTTTGTGTGTGTATATGAGTGTGAGTGTGTGTGTGTGTGTGTGTGTGTGTGTGTGTGTGTGTGTGTGTGAGAGAGAGAGAGAGAGAGAGAGGGAGAGAGAGAGAGAGTGTGTGTGTGTGTGTGTGTGAAAGAGAGAGTGCGAGCGAGCGAGCGACAGGGAGGCCTGCATACTGTCCATGCTGAGGAAACACAAACAGAGATGTGTTAACCCCGCCTGGAGTGTTTTCACCCCCCCTCCTGCAAACACAGGTTCTGCCCATTGAAGGGGGTCTGCTGCTGCTGCTGCTGCTGGGCGTGGGGCTCATGGCCTTTGGACCTGGACCATCTCCTCTGGGGCCCACGGTGAGACTTCACGCATAGACTGGAAAACGTGTGTGAGAGTGTGTTAGTCTGGACATACTTAACTCTCTTTAACAGAGTCCCAGAATCGTTCCTAATGCTAAACCCTGAACATTCACAGCCTTAATAGGTATGAATGAACTAATTGAAGACATAAAGTTTCATGATTCATGATTAAGAGCTTAGGGAGGACATTGGGATTCAGCTCCTGCCCTTTAAGGTTACTATAATACTATCATAGATATTATATAGAATCACTTATATGATATCTATGAATACTAGTCCCTGAGAGCAGTTGTTATAAATCCTACCAAAACTGTTCAGGTCATTGGGTTACAATCAGGGGTTAAAGTGTGTGGGGGGAGGGGGGGGAGTTCGCACCTCAGATAAAGGAACAATATCATCCATTCTTCTTCTATACATTTTTCTTCGTTTATGCCAACACAAAATATGAGAGTTCCCCTTCCTGCCAAATCCCACTTTAAACACTGGTTACAATGTATAAGACGGCTGGAATGTTAAGGCAGAACATACCAGAGCAATACGATTGGGTTAGTCTCTAAGGGGTTAAAGATTTGTTCAGAGCCACTACTAGACAACATTGATCCCCAAAACCTGCTGCTAAGAGAAGAGAAGAGAAGGGAGAATGAAACCAGAGTGCCACCACGCGTGGAGGAGATACAGTCTCTGTTTGTTTTAGAGAGAGCGAAGCCCGGGCCACTTCTGTTTCCCACAAACATTTCACCCCAGCATAGACAAACTGCGACCTGGCCTAATGGGTCTACTGTGTTTGTTCAGGTAGGGCCCAGACTTATTTTTAAAGCTCAGTTTGCATCTGTGAACCAGAAGGAGGGGTGGTGGTGGTGGGGGGTTGGGACGTGGGGAGGCTCGGATGGGGGTGGTGTTTTTTTGCTGGGGCCGCCAGTAGACCTCTTTCTGTGATGTTAATTGAGAGCCATGTTTCATTTAGAATCCCAGAAGGGAAGCCTTATCGCAAAACCATAACCCCATTACTGCACGGGGTCAGGCAGTTCAGAGTGAGCCCTCAAGTAGGAACAATCATGGCGAAATGCCTCATTTGTTACAATTACATTACGACAAGTGGTTTGTACACCCCCTTCTCACTGTTCCGCAGAAGCAAATCCAACCACCACAATCTTCTCTCATTTAGCATAAATGAATATATATGGCCCATTTGGCCTTGTTTTTGAGATTCTAGAGATCATGTTTTGGCAAAGCTGCGTGAACTCTCTTGTTTTTTGTTGTTGTTGTTGTTGTTGTTGTTTTTTTGTCTTCTTTTTAAAATGGGCCTCATTCACCCGAATTTTCTTAAATTTGCTCTAAACGTCCCTTTGAAAAACCTACATTGGTGAATACAAATCTTCTTTAAAACTGCGTAAGCGTGATTTAAGAACAAATTTCTTCGTAAGAATGGTTGGTGAATGAGGCCCATTGTTCTTATTCTTTAACCATTTTTGAAGTCTGCCTTTCATTCATTGAAGTCCTACAGCACAACATGGTTGAAACACAACACTTTCCCTTTGATTCTTGCTGCAAAAACCCTGCCCCTGTTTACCAATTTCTATGTAAATGTAGAATGCAGCAGCCCAAGATTCCAAGGTTAAACTGTAAAACGGGAAAATTCTTTAGTGTCTAAATTACTTCAGTGTCCGAGGTACCGGCAGACATCTGTTTTCAGCGTGTTGGCACAATATTATTTACAGTGCAGTCTTCTGAAACAAACCTTTGAAGTGCAGCACTTACATGAAACGTGAAAGAACTTTATCTGAGCCGTTGGGGCTGAGGTGCAGGAATTTTTATCACGGCTGTGCACTTAATAGTTTTTTTTTTCTTTTTTCCCCCCTAACTCTATGCTCCGCGCTACAGCGCAAGGCAAGAGAGCAAAGAGTTTTGGCCGCGGTGGCAACGAGGGAGACGGAAATCATATCACGGTCCCCTGCAATAATTTGTGCTTGGAGAGGTGACGGAATGTCTTAACATGAGTGAAGGGTGAAAAGGTGGCCATGGGGATGTGATGTCACTTTTGAAATGAAACTAATTTGGTTGAGAGAGTGAGACCCCCAGACCACCCCCCCCCCCACACACACACACACACTCACACACACACACACACACACACACACACACACACACACACACACACACTCGCAAAGTGTGAAAGGTTTAAAGGAATGCAGCCATTACTTCAATCATTTGTTATTTTTTTGAAAACCATCAACCACAACCTGCAGTGAATTTGACACCCTTTCCTTTTTAACCCTAACCTGACAAGCCATACTACAACATTAAAGTGATAGTTTGGCGTCATTCAAACAAATCCCTGTTGCACAACTACACTAAATAGCAAGTGGAATGAAAGAATTTAGAAAAATATAGACAGAATGCGAATGTATGAGTCAACGTCATCACTAATCTTGCTTTCGATTTTGAAGGATTTGGTGCCATTGACTCAATGTCAACTGCTTGTTCGCATTTGTATCTGCATTCAGTCTGTTGTGTCAAATTCTTTTGTTCCGCTTGTGTCTAGTGCAGTGAGCAGAGTTGTGAAACAGGGCTGTATTTGACTTAAACAGAACTACCACTTTAAAATCTATAGTCTGGCTAGGATAGATAGACTGAACTCAATCCTGGGCAGAACCTGCAGTCTTACAAACTGCCTCTGTATGCAATAGTGCTATGACCAATCAGATAAATGATCAAGATATAAATGTCAATTCAAAAGACAGCTGTTCTAATATAAGCCCACCCCAGGCCTCCCTAAACGCAGAGAGTGTTGGGATTGGTGAACACAAACAGTGTTTGACCAATCACAATTCCCTATGGGTTGATGCTAGAAGTCCCGGCTGAGCAAATCCCTTTGCTAGTGTACATTGAGATCTCTAGGCTAACTTAAATCATATTACATCTGCCACACTTGAGTAGTTTTCTGCTTACCTTTGTGGTGGGATAAAGACTATGTATATGTATGGCTATTAGACCACTGCTTCAAAGTGTAATGAGTTTAATGACTTGTCATTGCCGTCACTATGACCTGGGTGAACCCACACATAGGCTACATTTTAGTACATTTGGATTCGCTCTGCATGTTCAGCTGGAGGTCTTCTCATTCAAGCCAAATCCAAAATCACCAAAACTGCTCTCCAGCATGGGGCTAATTGAATGAATTGTCCCCTGACATTTCTCAATCTCAGTTTCTAAAATCTGTGTTGATATTTAAAAAATGGTCTGATGTCAGCCAGGCAACCATACCTCAACATAGGATATGCCCTTAAAAACATAGACAATCTTTTAGCTGTGCGTGTGTAAGTACATTTCAAGACTGTTGTCAGAGTTCCTCAGAGTGCATAACTATAAAATAATAATAGCCATTTGCCAGGAAGACTATGAATCTTCACAGAGGGTACTAAGAATGAATGGGATTCCCTTTGACTGGATGTACTGTAGCTCTTTTGCCCCTACAGAGGAACCTCATTGACTGTCGGTATACAGCATAGAGTGGCACAAAGGGTCATCTCCTCTCTCTCTCTCTCTCTCTCTCTCTCTCTCTCTCTCTTTCTCTCTCTCTCCATCTCTATCATCCATCATGCCGGGGCTGCTTCCGCTCACTCGTCGTCTGTCCATCCGGCTCCGGCCAGGACCTGGCGACATCAGGCTGCATTCGTATTCCAGGTGTGTGTCTGTTAGAGGAGCTGCGGCAAGAGCAGCAGCAGCAGCAGCAGCAGTAGTTGTACCCGGCTGGGAATGCCATTAGTAGACCACTGACTGCACGAGGCTGCCCTTGCCTCTGCCTCTGTCCATGCTGCTGCTGCTGCTGCTAGGGGGCTTTTCTTCATGCCGCTTCGCTCCATTGCCTCCACGGCGCTGTCCGAACCCTCTCCAGAGAGCCAGAGGGGGAACAGAACAAAAAGGCGCCGACACCAGTGACTCTGATGGGGGTGGCGGTGGTGTTGTGTGTGTGTGTGTGTGTGTGTGTGTGTGTGTGTGTGTGTGTGTGTGTGTGTGTGTGTATGTGTGTGTGTGTGTGTGTGTGCGTGTATGTGCTGTGTGTGTGTGTGTGTGTGTGTGTGTGTGTGTGTGTGTGTGTGTGTGGACTCACAAGGGTGAGCGCCAGTCCATGCTGAGTGTTTATTGGTCCAGCCGGTTCAGCTCATGACGGCCAAGCAGACTTATTCCAGGTTAATAGTCTGAAAGTATACATTCTCCTGTACAGAGCGGTCCCCCTTTTACACAGTTTTTCTTGTGAAGTTTTCTTTTTCTTTATGCTACAATCATAAGAGTGGAATTCTGAAGGCCTATACTTTCAACATTTCATTTAATTGTTGCCTGTACCCTTATATGAAACATTTTTTTTATTATCATAAAATGTTTCTTGGCCTTCCTGTGAAGAAGGCTACGGTCTATTATTTCCTCACCTGCCTAACAGACACTGCAGTCAATGAAAGACTTATGTTCAGTTTGATTTACTGTGCCTGGGACAGAACGCTGAGGGCAGACTCCTATTATTCCTTTCTTAAGGTGGTTGAAACACAAACCAAGAGTCTTAAAGGTACACTATGCAAAAAAATTTACCCGTTTTGTAGCCATTTTTTTTATTGTTAAATGACTCATTACGGGGTGAATGAAGGGCTCAATACGGCCTCTTGGCAAATTTATTGTGCTAGCAAGATGGCAGTGTTGACACGGAAAAGGACGAAACTATAACTCATGTGTATGAGCTTTATGAAGTCATCGTTTATTACCTTGTCAGCAATCACAACTCTTTGTAGATGATCAACTGTTTTAGTTGCAAACAAATTCACGTTTTGGTGAGAATTTAGGACATTGGACGAAGTTACAAAAAAAGAGAAGAAAAGAAAAACGTTGACTATAGAGTGTGTCAGAGATCACAACATACATAAGAGGTAGAAGTCTACATTGTGTGGTTAAGATAGTGAGGGTTGTAATCTAATTCTCAATAGTAAAAACGACTGGGAAAATCACTAGTCAAACCTCAATGGCCAGCTCTAAAGGAGGAATACCATAGTCTGACCGTCCCAGACTTGCATAGGATATCTTTAAGTCACTCGGACAAATCAAAGCAGACAAAGATGGCAACGTTCCCAAATTCAATTAACACGTCATGTCCTCAGTGTAATTACATGGTGCTGTTTGGGGACCATGATAGCAGATGGATAAAAGCATTAAAATCTCATGATGATTGCCTTGGGGGAGGTGATGTGAGAGTCTTTTGAGCATCGCGTTGGAAGCGCTCAAATAGAGCAAACGTCTAATTTCAGTTTGTTTAGGCTGGTTGCCGTCTCTCGGCCGTGCCACGAAACACTTGTCCAAACAAACAGGGACGTCTCATTGGATACCTACAGTCATCCACACAGGAAGTGATGTCATGGAACTCCCCACTGATTAATTGTATTGGAAATGCCTTTGTGTCTCTGTTCCAGTGGTTTTGATTTAACCTCCCTTCTTGTCCCTCCACCATAAACAGGAACAGTTCTTTCAAGGAATCAATTCAATTACACAGAGATTTTCTTTCCTGATAGCCAGCTATTCCCCTGTATCATTCCCCTCAACCACGGTGATGAGATACTGATGCTAAATGCGCAACACATTTTGTAAAGTTCAGCATTGTCTTTCATATGCCCTACGGATAGAAAAAGATATAAAATTACACATAATATGGGGTGCCTATTGACAATTATTTATGAATGTACGTTCACGGTGCCTTAAATTGAGACATGGAAAGCATGGCTTGGAAGGAAACAGACATTCTTTGACCTCTTGTAAGCACGCACATTGCTTTGCTTGTATGTTATGGAACATGATTGATCCAGCGATCGATCCAACCCCCAAGCAGGTGCATTTGCAGCGATTGCAGCATATCACACAGGATGCAGCCATTGGCCATCTGTTCAGAAGTATTTTTCCCTCATGAGGTGACAGCTGGATGTTATGGAGGCTGAATTTTGACCTTTGTTCTTGTTCATACACGGCAAACGCTGCCATAATTCAGTCTCTCATTTGTAACATCAGGCAGATGTCATTTTGTTTTTCACTCACATTGCTCTGAATCTGGCAGAAAAGCGCAAGCATATAATGTCTATGTTTAGGGAGCCCCACGGAAACACAACCTAGTGGTTAACATATAACCCTTAATGTAGGCCGTCTTGCGTCTTGACAATACACACACACCCTCAAAAAATCACAAGCAGTGAAACATCACTTCATATTGTCAGCAACTCAGAACAGTTTTTTTTTTTTTTTTTTTTTTTCCCTTTTCCTGCGCTGTGGGAAGAGCAATTTTTCCCTCTGTATAGTCAGTGTTCCTGCATTCAGGCAATGATTTCATTTTACAGTGCACTCTGGAGGCAGAGGGACCATTAGATTGAAATTGTTACATGAAATCATTGTGAACCGCTCAACCCACATTGCCTCCTTTCACTTTATAATCTCAACACAGCGGTGATACTGGAAGTTTGAGTTGGCTCTGTGTGTGTGTGTGTGTGTGTGTGTGTGTGTGTGTGTGTGTGTGTGTGTGTGTGTGTGTAAAGGGTGAAAGTGAGTTGCATAGTAAACCTGCATTGCATGCTTAGACTTTACAGCTTGAGTATGGCACCAATAGTGACCATTATAGCTAACAATGTGTGTGTGTGTGTGTGTGTGTGTGTGTGTGTGTGTGTGTGTGGGCGCATGGTGGAGGGTTGACAGAGGAGGTTGCTGAGAGAATTAGCACACAATGCATGAACCTCAGTCATCAGTTCATGTGAGTTCATCCCCACGGCTGCGCTCATGTGTAACCAGAGTAGTGACATAATGGCGCGATGCATGTGTGTGTCTGTGTGTGTGTGTGTGTGTGTGTGTGTGTGTGTGTGTGTGTGTGTGTGTGTGTGTGTGTGTGTGGATGGGTGATGACTAGCACAGAGGTCGGGCTTTCGGACGCACTGCACACAGAATTTAGCATGGGAGTGAAGAAGACCGAACAAGCCGCTTACAGTGACAGTAAGGGAGAGAAAGAGTGTGTGTGAGAGAGAGGGGGGGGGTACAGAAAGAGACAAGGGTATAGTGAGAGAGAGAGAGAGAGAGAGAGAGAGAGAGAGAGAGAGAGAGAGAGAAAGAGAAAGAAAGAGAGGCGCAATTATGAATGCAAGGACATTAGATCATAGGTCCACACCCTTGTGCTCAGGAGGGGAACCCAACCAAAAACATCAACAGGCACAGGCCAGAGTTCACTCTCTCTCTCTTTCTCTCTTTCCCTTTTTTTCCAGGCTCTCTCTCTCTCTTCTCTTTCCCTTTTTCCTCTTTCTCTTTTTCCTTTCTTTCTTTCTCTCTCCCTTTCCCTTTATTTCAGTCTCTCTCTCACTCTTTCTTTCTCCTTTCTGTTGCTTGTTCGTTCATTCACTCGCATGAAGCACATTCAGCCACACGGGAGAAGAAAAAAAAAAAAAGCGCTCCACCACGCATAGTCAATAAAGCTGACGGCCCATATGATATTTGCATGGTAAAAAGATGGAGGACTGAAGGGAAGAAGGAAATCAGTTGTCCTCTGTGGCTGACTGAGTACTGAAGACCTAGATCATTAGGGGATGCCAATGCACTGACTGCAATGACAATGCGTTGTGAGGGATGTCATTGTCCGTCCGTTGCCAGCCGCGGGTCAGAAGAGCAAGTCATTGTGATGACAGAGTTCATGAACTCCGTCAGACGGTCCGGCCCAAGACTCATCATCAAAGTCCACTGATTAGGACTAATTACTCCTAATTAGTCGGCTTTGCCAATGACAGACATCACAGTGTTGGATGCAGTTGAGGCAATGACTGGCATTTTTTTTTTTTTTCAATCTTTGGTGCAGCATAACATTCGGTGAGACATCATGGCTGCCAGTCTTTTTGTGTGTGTTTTCAGCTGAAAAACTATATTGTGACGCGAGTTAATAAGCAGTAAAAATCATTACTACTTAGTATTAACATTAGTATTAGCTACGGACAAATCATTACTTTCACTAATATCCCAATTACAAAATATACAAATGTTTATGAAAGATAGTTCATATGTTTACTAATGTGATGTGTTTACAATATGTTTTATGTATTGCAACATCATAAAAACATTTAACGTTTGACAGGGAGCACAACTTTAATAAGTTTGTGCAGGTTGGAGAAGACCTGCTGAAAAGACGATGCTAGTCGTAGCTATCGGGGACATCGAGCTATACTTTCGGTCCATGTCACACCAGCATTCTCCTTTAAATATTGGCATATGAATGACATTATAAATGTTGCAACAGCAGAGCAGCAAGATATATCACAAATGACACTGGTTATAACCCCAAGAAGACATGCACTACCCCCTCTTTACATATTACCTTTAACGTCCTACCAGGGGAAACACGTCCTACACGACGGGACACCGGTTACACGCTTTTGCTCCAGTCCTACATAGGGGGATAGAAAAAGGCTCAAATGAGAAAAAAAGGTTACCTTTGGCTCACACAAGTGGCATGAAATTAGACTGTGATAAAACTTTACAGTGGGCGTCCACATTTGACTGCACACAGTCAAGAACATGAAGCACATAGTATTTCGCTAAGGTCACTTTAGTGGATCCGCGTTGTTATTAAATATTTCTGAGATGTTCCAGAGATGACGGAAGTATTGCATCGAGTCCAGATTACTAAAATTAAATATTTACTTAGGGAATAAGCAATGCATCAACTATGGGAGGGAAAAAAGAGAAAGATCGACTGTTATTTTGTGCGTCTGGTGTAATTTTCCTTCTTGAATAAATACAAAAAGTTACTCTTGTACACTTCCTGTTCTTTTTTTTTTTTTTTTAAAAAAAAGAGGACATTTCTCCCAAAGAAAAAGTGAGTTCAAACTGACCTCAGCAACTGTTAGACGTGATAATGCCTGTTTATATAACAGTTTCAATGAGAGGATTGCGGTTATGTCTTTTCTGCTTGGTGAGATGCGTTTTTATTGTGATGCACACAGGACTAGGGTGGTGGCGTTTTGGCTCTTCTCTCCTACCTCAGCCTCCACACTTGGCTAAAGTTCCTTGCATGAAAGTACCGCCGAGGTCAGGGGCCTTCAAGCCAGGCTGCCCGAATCAGTGCCTGAATTTTCTGTGGCGTCTAGACTGGCAGACTGTGAGGCTTCTGTCAGAAGTCCCCTGGCAGCAGTATCGCACTCCCTAACAAAGTCAAATCAGGACGCCATCACACACACACACTTTCACACACACACACACACACACACACACACACACACACACACACACACACACACACACACACACACACACACACACACTTGCAGGTCGGATGAGGGAGCACTGTGCTCTGGGCCACGCATCATATCCTTTCTGGTACGAGTCCTCTGTGGCGATGGTGGTCTGAGGCTGGCGTCTAGCGCAATGCCCCACTGGTGGGCGCGGAAGCCTTGCGGTCGTCCAAATGTCTGCCCGACTTTGATCACACTCTTTTTCTTTTACAAAGACAAAAAAAATAGCGTAGTATTTGGCCAGGTTTTCTGTCAGACAGTGGTGGAATAACC
>JAODXP020000008.1:11937793-11942793 GCA_027497455.2 Sardinella longiceps | reverse complement strand
CTAACTTAGATAGCTATTCTTTTGGGAGACGGACCCCTGTTTGAGAGGCCTTTGTATCCTGTCCAGTTTATCATTTTTTCATAGTGCCAAGTGTTTCATTTCTGTGCCATGCTCTTCCACAAAGCTTTGGTTCTCCCTGCTCCCCAAATTTCTAAACAATTGGATCGGATCCTATTGAGGGGCTCATCATTTATTTCTCAATCGGGCTATTTGGACGACAACATGTCTCATGTCTAGTTATGTAATGCTTTCTGCCCTGTTCATTGCACTGGGATCCAGGCCCTATCTCGCTTCCTTCCTGTTTCCCAAGCCGAGATGCGCGGAAAGGAGAGGAGAGGATCGGAGAGGAGAAGAGAGGATCGGAGAGAGGAGAAAGAGATCCAGCGTGTAGACATGGAGCTGTTATCTCCCTGCAGATCTATTATGAGGACTCCCACCACTTTTCAGCGTCTGTCCTCGAGGCCAGATGGCCCCGTTGCCATGACACATTCTTAGTCATCCGCTCACACATCTTTTATAGACACGTTGGACTCCGGTTCCACCTCTGCAGGCCTCCATGTTCTAAGGGGAGAGTGTGTCTCCCTGACAAGGCCACTCTCATTTGTTAGTTTGTTCCCCTTAGACCCCCCCCCTCCCCCACCACACACACACACACACACACACACACACACACACACACACACACACACACACACACACACACACACACACACACACACACACACACACACACACATACACACACACACACACACACACACCCACACACACACCTTCTCTACCCTTCCTTCCGCGACCCCTTCCATCCTAGATCTCCTCCCTATACAGTCAATCCACAGCTATTTGCTTTATTACTCTCTCTGTTTAAAGCATCGCATTACCTCATAGTGTTGTCAGGTCTCCCAGCTCTGTGTATAATGGAAAATCGCCCCCCTCTGCCAGGCCCTGGCGTGTTTAGAGCCAAGTCTCTGATCAGCAGAGATAACGAAAAGTCCTAATGTGTTTAAAGCGTTCTACTGGAGGGAGGTGGGGTGGGGTTAGGAAGGAGGGAAGGGTCTGTTGGGGGGGTGGAGGGTGGGGGGGTACTTGGCTCTTGGATGGAGAGAGGCGTGTGGAAGTCTCACAATGGAAGTCAAGCTAGGGAGGAGGGGGAAGATATCAATTTGAATGGAGCTAATTTGAGCATGTCGAACACTATATTACATCTGGGACCCGGCAGGTACCAAAAGAAAAAAAAAAGAAAAAAGAAAAGAAAAGAAGAAAAAAAAATGGTGAGAAAAAAAGGAGTAGCGTGTTTTTTTTTTGCTCCCCCTCTTCCTTTCCTCTCTTCCAATCTGCATGTCTCTTTTTTCTCTCCCTCGCTCTATCTCTCTCCCTCCCCCCCATCCCATCCCACCCCACCCACTCCCACTGCCCCAGCTTTCTTCCGACCTAACTAAGACATGGCCGGTTCCCTTAGACACTATGTAATAGAAGAGATTTGGCTTCCTGAGTTGAAAGGGAAAAAAGTGCTTGCGGGCCTGAAGGAGAAGGAGAAGGGGAGGAACATGAAACAGCCCCTCTGAAATGTGTCTGTGCCGCTCGGCCAGTGAGCCAGATTTTCGTCTTTTTCTTTTCTGTCTTTTTTTTCTTTTCTTTTTTCTTTCTTTTTTTTGGAAAAAGAAAGATCCAGTTGCCCCAATCTCCTCTGTGAACTCTGCCATTATCGCAGGAAACGGACCTGGAATCAAAAGAACGGACTGGACACCTATCAGAAGTGCTGTGTGTGTGTGTCTGTGTGTGTGTGTGTGTGTGTGTGTGTGTGTGTGTGTGTGTGTGTGTGTGTCTGTGCGTGTGTATGTGTGTTGTGTGTGTGTATGTGCGTGTGTATGTGTGTGGGTGTGCTTGTGTGTGCATGAGTGAGCGAAAGAGAGTTATTGGGTATGTGTTGCACTTAGGGAGAAACTGTGGTGGCAATAACTTTATTCTTTCCATGTGGCTGTGTGAAGTTATGACTTTGTGCCATTGTTCTGTTTCAGTGGCTCACACTGAAACCAAATTGGCCAGTCCAGTTGCTGTTGAGAGGGTGAAGAATAAGGGGTAGTTTTTCAGCAAAACACAGCAGCCAGTTTTGCTCCTGGAAATACAATATTAGAGTCAATGGTGCATTCAATTGCATTGTGTTAAGTGACAAAGCCATTTGTTCATCCAAGATCAGGAGAGTACGTTAGTGTTTGTTTAATCATTGTTTGTGAGTTTTAATGATTGTTCCCAGCAATTGATTTTGGTAAGCAAAAATCTATTCTTTCATGTTCATCTCACAATGAGTAATTGTTTCATGCTTAAGACCCAACTGCAGATGTTTGCACAATTTGTGGCTTTCACAGCATTCACAGTTTCCCGGTCCCTTTACAAAGTTGTAGTTTTTTTTAAAGATGTTTTTAAGGGCTTTTTGGTCTTTAATTTGATAGGACTGGAGAGAGAGCGACAGGAAATGAATGGGAGAGAGAGATGGGTAAGGATTGGGAAATGACCTCGGGTCAGACTCGGACCAGGGTCCTTGGATTTAAAGTACGACGAATTAGCCCATGAGCCCAATGAACCATGGCACCCCCCTACAAAATTATAGTTACGTTTTTAAACTTGTGGTTTGGGGGCATTGCTATGTAAGTTTCTGATAAACCTAAAGATCAACTTCTCCACAAATATGGCGACATTCCAGGTGCAGTAGCCAATGTTGTGACAGCAGAACAGTCATGAAGAATTTACCACATATTATAATAGATCATATCATAGATCATAGATGTAGACTTCTCTTGACAGTAACTTCAAGTACACATTCAGACAACAGGCTTAGAAAGATAACCAATTGGAGAGCACTCTTGTGTGCCTAATAAATTGTCCTATTCTTAGCCTAGTTCTACTTTTGCCAAGAACATGGTAGTGTCCAATGGGCAGGTCAACTGAACTGACTGAGGTCCCAAATCTGAATTATGGGAAGTAGAGCCTGACACATAAGGTATGTTGTGATCTACTGCTTGTGCTTTCCCCGTCTGTTAGATCAGAGCTTCTAGACTTTCATCCATCTATCCCAGACAGACACTCACTGCCAAACACCAGCCATGCACACATGGATTGTTTTGGACTGATACACTACCTTGATATCAGAGCGAATCATTCCATAGTTACATCATCCCCACAGCGCAGGCCGACACCAAATATGCCATGGCGGACTGGCAGTGCCTCGCCCCGGCCTGTCCGTAATTGATTTTACGCCCAGCGTGTCTGCCAATGGGATTAGTGGTGTTGTTCTTTCCCATCATCTTTTTTTTTGTGTGCGCGTCGAGATGTGTCCGAAGAGTCCAAAACACGCTGCGCACAATCGTGACGTAATAAAAATATCTAAATCAACTTTGCATCTCTGTTTGTAACCCAATACAGGGAAACAAACAATAAGGGGGTGTCTGGGGATGCGGCTGCAGCTGTGCTGGCATTGGTGGGGGATAACATTCTGCAGCCCTTCATCAGTCCGTTACACACTGATAATCTGCTCCGGCATCACGGACCTGACCTCCGTGTTGGCACTTCATTTGGAATATAAAAAAATAAAATAAAAAATAAAAACGAGTGGTCACCGGCTCTATTTACTGTTTACTAAGGCCTATGTTGAAACAAACAAGGCGTCCGCTATGGTACTATGAAATGTCCTTTCATATACACCGCAGTATATGTCCAGGGGCATTATTTTTGTTTGGCACAAATGCTCCACAACTGGATTCACAGAGGATTCTATAGGTCCTAGTCTATATGGCAGACTAAGTCACTGAAAAGAAAGGAAAAAAATAAACATGCCATTGGCCGCAGTTTATTGACATATTCAAGATGAGATTTATTGCTTTTTAAATCGCTGTTATTTATCCATGATCTAATGGAGTTACAGAGGGAGTGGGACAGCCGCTGGAGTCTTTATAGTAATATGTACAGTGTCCAACACAAACTAAGACTTCTGAAGAGGGCTATGGAGTTCAGATGTCTCCTACTGAGAACAAGGATCTGTGTTAAAAAAAAGTACATGTTATTGTTATTAGATAGTCACTTGTCACATGTCGCCTATGGGTTTTCAATCAGTTGAGCTGGTCGACCTACTTGGCTACTGTACTGACTTCGTATAGGCAGACGAGAATTAAAACAAAACAAAACAAAACAAAAACACTGATGACTGTCTCTAATGTTTATGAGATAAATTCAGGATTAAGGTGCGCTAAGGTTCACAGAATTGAGTGAGATAATCACAGAAAATTCGAATGGATCGAAATAATGTCGATTGAACAAGAACATAAACAACAACACAACTTCAGACAATGTAATTAAGCCTTGAGTCGAATAGCTGTTTTGACAATACCATATCTCCAAACAGTGCAACATGTGTGGCGATATTATGCAGCGACTGTGTCGGCACAATATGTAGAGCGTGCAGTCTGGGTTCTCTAGTGCTCTCTACCGCCCATTGTACTGTCCATACATCAAAATACTGCTCCATACAAGTCTCTCACTCCCTCCCTCTCTCTCTCTCTCTCTCTCTCTCTCTCTCTCTCACACACACACACACACACACACACACACTCACTCTCTCTCTCTCGCTCGCTCGCTCTCTCTCTCTCTCTCTCTCTCTCTCTCTCTCTCTCTCTCTCTCTCTCTCTCTCTCTTCCTTTAGTCTACTCTATGCTGACTTTTGAATTTTCCTCTGCGGGAAGCGGGACTCATTCATTTGGAAACAGCCTCATGTGAGCGAGGAGAGAGCACACACCGGGACATGGATATAACTGTCAGGCATTACACAGCCAACACATAACCTAGCTTCTGTTCCTGGCGAGTAAATCTGTAAAGACACCACAAGGCTGTGTCGTTCATAGAGAATATGCATCTAAATCGCCTTTGCGGTCTTTTTTATCAGCTGTGCTTTTTGGGCATGTATGCCACTGCAGGTATAGCAAACCCACCACTACAAAAGTTATTGAAAC